>CM039502.1:52566617-52581840 GCA_022432975.1 Begonia masoniana
CGGTTGAGTTGGATAATGAATTATCTGGCTGACGTTATCGGTAGATGCGTCACGAGAGAGGATGTCTGTTTTGTTTTCAAACCTCTTCTGGTTGACATATCGGTTTTAGAAGCCCTTATATTTTCTGATTCTGCTTCTTTCGTTGACTTTATTCATCGGCAGATGCGTTTGACTTCTGGATCCTCAAGTACTTTCCCCGGTTTTAAACTTATTTCCTATTTGCCGAGTTTCGTAAACCATTGTCAAACAATGTTTCATAGTTTTGTTTATTATTGTTGTTTCAAATGATTCCGCTGCAATTTTTTACAACGTTTTGAGGTTTTAGAAAAAAATGTCAAATTCGGACTTTCGAGTGATAAATTTTTTAAATTTAGTCCAAGTCTCTTAGTTATGTTCGAGCTATGTGTAACGAATCGGGTTTAGATAATTCGGAAAGTTACAGTATGAATCAGGAGACATTCAGTTAAACCGTTCAAAAGATTACTCATCAATGTCAACGTTGCATTGGAAGTACTTCAACAATGTAAGTGTTATTTAAATTAGTAATATATATTTAAAAGTTATTAACCCTGTACGGAATTTAGTACAATGTCCAGCGCCAAGAAGACCCTCGAGTGCCAAGGGAAAGGACAAACTGAGAGGTGAAGAGAGGCCTAGGGTGATAGGAGCTGACAGATTTGTTACTTCAAGCAAACAGATTAGTGCGCAAACGTCCGATGAGTTCGGAGTTTGGTGAATCGAGAGGTACAAGGAAGTGCCAACTCGGGTTTCTAACAATGAACATTCTGGAGATAGATTCCGGCGGGATGAGACCACCCACGTTTGATGGACAGTCATCTGATCAGTTACTGCTTGAAGGATGGCTTAGAAAAAATTGAGAGTGTTTTAGAGTGTGCCAACATAGGGCGAAGCGCGTGGTTTTTGAAAACGCTCACTTCCATTGCCGTGAGTCGATTCGAGGCTAGAATTCCCTTGCTCATCCCTAGCAGCACCCACTGCTCAATTTGGCGGGACTAGCGAATACTAACTCGGTAGCTGAGCATGGGGTACTATCGCGTTGCTCTCTCTTTTGTTGACCTCTTACCATTTTGAGATTCCTAAAACAAGTATCATAAACACATCTTAACCGTAATGACATTCTAAAATCATAAACACTTACAGTGTGGAGGGTGCTATGTGACAATTGTGTGCTGGAAGGCAGTCTGCAGAATCGATTTTAGAACCCGTTTTTTGCTTTGATACCTAATGTAACACCCATAATGGCTCAGACTGATTCTTAATTTTCGTAAATCATTTACACTAAGTTTACCCTCTATATTTTTTTTTACATTAACTCAAGGTCAATGCCATATCTGACAAAACAGGACCCCTTCAAAACTCGGCTCCCTCATAAGACTATCGACACATGCAGTCACAGATCGGTCTCCATGACTCAGACATCGGTTCCATAACGTGTTGTCGGCAGAAGGAAGTGCCCTCAGATCCTCGACTTTCATCGTTCGCGGCTGCAGTATTTGCAGACAGCTACCGATAGAACACATTCCCCTAATGTCACTTCACTCCGCGTGACTCAATAGACGTCGCCCAGTAGAAGGCATCATCCGATGGACACGAGCGTTCCCCGTGACTCATGGACATTGCTAGGTAGACGACTCACCGATGACACTGTGTTCCACGTGACTCATGGACATCGCCCGGTAGAACCTCTTCCAATTATTAAACGCAAAGCCTAATTACCCCAATCATCCGATCACAAAAACGACAAGACTTAATGCTCACTTAGTCCATAGCGAAAAACATCTACCTCTACCGTGACATTGAATCACACGCACTAATATCATCATCCGATAGAAGACCCGACCGGTGCGTTAAGGAATTTCTAGCATCTGCCGATAGTAATAATCAGCATCTACTGATTGACATATGCATCGCACGTGATAGATAAGCATCATCCGATAGAAGACCTCTACCGGTCATAAGAATTCTAGCATCTGCCGATAGTAATAATCAGCATCTACTGATTGACATATGCATCGCACGTGACTATACAGCATCATCCGATAGAAGGCCTCTAACCGGTGAATAAGAAATCCTAGCATCTGCCCGATAGTAATAATTACATCTACCGATGACACATCTACGAAACGAGACATCCTGACTTTCACAAACTTCACTTGACTAAATAAGATTGCACAAGTATAGATCATAGACTCATCCAGAATACGTGTAGCGGAAGACTTAAATAGAACATAAATCATTCTATCTCCTCGTGATCATTCTTAAACTTAGAAATCCAATCAGACAATCCCAAAATCCATCGGTGTAAGAAAAATCCCTTTCTACTTCAATTTCAGTATGTATAATTTTACTAAATCATAAGAGCAGTAATTAGGGGTCATAATCGCCTTTCCAGCCACAATCTGTCACCCTGAGCTCCATCCAGCAACCAGTCTTAGACATCCTCACTGAATTTTGAATCCTCACCTTGTATTCTTCACCTACATCATAAGGTTTAAACTATAAGCCTAATGCTTAGTAAGAAGTGCCATACTAACATGTATGCATGAATGCACAGTTGAAAAGAACACATTTACATAATCATTTCTCTTACTTCTGTTCATGTTCTTGTTCATCGTTGTACAGTCACGCTTCTTGTTCATTGTTTACTCATGTGGATTAAGGGAGGATTTGTGCCGGAAAGGGGGTTGACAGTGAAAGTGTACATAGTCCCTTGCGGGCCGTATTTGTAACACCCGACATTCTCAGTCAGGTGATTTTCTTAACGGAATTAACGGTCACCTCTTTATTTGACCTTTTATCTAATAATTATATGCCAAAGCTTATTGGGTTTCTATTGTTGTGGCAGAATTGTAATTAGTGAGGAACTTATCTGGTATAAGTAGAAAGTGGAAACCTTAAACTCCAATTAAACCTCACTGTAGCCGACACATTTACTCTCAGCGATTTTCCTCCTCCCAGAACTCTCTCTCTCAGCAGGTAGCCTTCTTCATCAACAGCCGATTCTCCTTCGTTCTCGCCGATACTCAGCTTACCAGGTAAGACTCAGTGAATGTAGTTATGGGTTACCTCTTTGAGCTCTGTTTCCGGTTAGAACCCGAGGTTTCAGAGTTCTTTAATGGCAGAGTAATAATAGAATCATTTCTAATACGCGTTAGTAAAGGCATTTCTGAGTTGATTCGGGACATTTAGATAGCTATATGCGATTAGTTACTGGGTTGAAACTGGTTATTTAGATTGTAGAATTAATCCACGCACACAAGGTGCTCGGACTGATGAATGTAGAAATACGAGTAGGATAAGCATTAGAATGATTTTGGTTAGCATTATTAGGATTTTATTTTTAACTTGGTAATGTGAAATAATTCAGGTGAGGAAGATTTGAAAGGAGTTTTCTATTTGCAAAGGACACCAGGTAAGTGAATGTATTAAGACTTTCGGCCAATAGGGCCCTACATCACAAGGATATTAAGATAGTTTCAGTTGTCTGATGTTTGTTCTGTGTTAGTAAGATTTCTTGTATTTGGATGATTTATGGATGTTGAGAGTTTTGTTATGTACGTTCTGGTAGAGTCTAAGAAGCGACTGTTCTGGCTATGATACTTTCTATAGTCTGATGATTCAAGAGCATCCATGTCATGCATCATGATTTACTTTTCAAGCATATGAAAATGTTTTATGAGCATGTTTTTCCCATGAACAAGATATGACAACGAATATGAAACTTATGCAACCGATTAAGTGAGGGTTGGGGGCGGTTTTGGCGTATGTCACTGTCCAAGAGAAGGACCATGAATACAGCCCGAAGGGACTATTTACACTTGCACTGTCATCCCCCTTTACGGCACAAATCCTCTCTTAATCCATATGATGAAAGTGATGACAAGAACACGAATAAGAACAAGAAAAGAGCATGAAACGAACATGAACATGATTTTCTTGTAACTATGCATTCACGTATACATGTTAGTATTGCATTCCTTACTAAGCATTAGGCTTATAGTTTAAACCTTATGATGTAGGTGACGAGATATCAGGTGAGGATTCCAAAGCTAATGAAGATGTCTAAGTCTGGTTGCTGGAAGGTGATCAGGGTGCAATTCTGTGGCTGGATGGCGATTGAGACCCCTGGTTAATGCTCTATGATTTTATTATGATTAAGAATATGATAGTTTAAGCAGGATGAGTTTATTTTTTATAATATTGAGTTTTGAAATTGTCTGGTTGACTACTGAGTCTGTGAATGATTATAAGGATTATTAAATGATCTGTTGTTAAGTCTTCCGCTATATGTATTCTGGATGAGCCTCTGATTTTTCATTTATAAGAGTGATTAGTCAATGAAGTTAGAAGTTTGTGCATATCTATGCCCATCGATAGCCGTACTCCATCGGAGGATGTTAGGAAATTGCATCCACCGATAGATGCTCCCTATCGGAAGATGTATGGGTTTGCATCAACCGATAGATGTCCCCTATTGGAAGATGTATGAGAAGATGTATGAAGAGATGTATGAGCTTGCATCCACCGATAGATGTTCTCTATCAGAAGGTGTATTAAGTGAACACATGAATTGCACATGTCTATCGGTAGATGTAAGGTATTTCAAATACCGGTTGATATAGGAGCTATTTTGTCGTCTAGAGATTGGTAGATGTAAGGTATTTCAAATACCAGTTGATATAGGAGCTATTTTGTCGTCTAGCGATCGGTAGGTGTAAGGTATTTCAAATACTGGATGATATAAGAGCTATTTTGTCGTCTAGTGACCGGTAGATGTCTTACCATCGGTCGATGCGAGTCTATGACGCCTATCGGCAGATGCAATTCAAGAAGATGTTTAGAAACAGATGTGTCGCGTGGCGGACATGTGACCATCGGTCGATGTGAGTCTATGACTCTATCGGTAGATGCAGTTTAGGAGTTGTTTGCAAAAGAAAAAATTATATATATAATACTAATAATGAACAAGGTGCATGAAGTAAGAACCGATTGATTAAGAGGTTAAGTTATGAATTACGTGGCGACTCCAACTGGGGTCGTTACAGTATTCATGGTCCTCCTTTGGACAGTGACATACGTCAAACCGCTCACAACCCTATCTTAATCCTTGTTACATAAGTTTTATATTCATATCTTGATCGTGAAGGAAAATATGCACTTAAAACATTTTCATATGCTTGAAAAGGAAAACAATGGTGAAGCATGAGTATGAGTACTCTCATTTCATCAGACTAAAAGGACAGCTCATTCATTCATCAAAAGATCATACTATCAACTCGAGTATCATAACCCAACACATAATAGCACAGATAACCTTTAAACATTATAGACATCATTTACCTAGTACCTTTGTGATGTAGGGCCTTAATGGCCGAGAATCTTACTTACTCACTTACCTGGTTTTCCTTAGCAACTTGAGCACTTCACCTCGGATTTTTCTTCTCCTAGAACATTTCTCATTACCGAGTTAAAACAAGATCCTAAAAGTTCTAACCAAAAGTCATCATAGAATCTAACGTACATGTATTTCTAAGTTCTTTAGTCAAGCACCTTATGTGCGTAAATCAAGTTTCCAGAACCTAAAATGCCCAGATTCAACCTAGCAACTAAACACAGTCGGTTATCTTAATGTCCAGAATCGAATCGGAAATGCCATTACTAAACGCAGATTATAAATGTTACTATAATAACTCTGCCATTGAAGAATCCGAAACTTCAAGTTCTAGCTGAAAACAGAGCTCTAAGTAATTAACCAGGAGCTACATTGTCTAAGCCTTACCTAGAGCGTGGATTGTCGGGGTGGAGACTGAAGAATCGGTCGCCGACGAATGAGTCGCTGGCAAAGAGAATGAGAGCTCTGGAGGTTGAGAAATCGCAGAAGGAAAGTGTCGGCTACAGTGGGATTTTAGTGAGGTTTAAAGATTTCCATTTTTTATTTAAATCGATTGAAATCCATCTTATTTACAATTCTGCCATCACACAAACAAAATCAATTAAGCTTTGGCATTTAAATTCAAAATTGTAAAGGTTAATGGTGGACGTGGCAGTTAAAGCTGTTAAGAAAATACCTGGTCGAACATTGTCGGGTGTTACACGTGTGTACTCTGATCCTGATTGGAAAAATTATCTCTCCCCCACCATCACTCAACTAGATATTGTTCACTTCATTCATATCATCAACAGGTTTGTTACTTCACCTACTAAAAATCATTGGTTTATTTTTCTTCGTATGTTAAAATATCTTTGAGGCAATTAGTTTCAAAATCTTTTTGTTTTCTTCTACTTCCTCCTTAGAGATGCGTGTGTACTTTGATCCTGATTGGATTAGTTATCATACAGATTGTAAATCCACCACTAGATTTTGTATCTTTCTTGTAGATTATTTTACTGCTTTGAAGAACAAGAAGCATGATATGTTTCTAGATCTTCTACGGTGTCAGAGTACCGTGTTATAACTCCTACTACTTGTGAAATGACTTTGTTATATCGGTTACTTCCTTATATGGGTATTCTTCTTGTGTGACCAACTTCTTTATATTATGACAACAAAAGTGTCATTTAAATTGCTTGTAATTCAGTCTTTCATGAGTAAACCAAACATATTGAGATTAATTGTCATGTTGTTCAACATCATTCTCAAGCTAACATTTTTATAACCTATTTTATGTAGATTAGTGATTTCTTTTAAGCAAACTATTGTTAGTTTGTGAGTGGGTGTTAACTTATATTTATACATTTATTTAAACAAAAAATAGTTTAGTCTTTATATGTAATTTATTTAAATTTCTCTATTCTATCCTAGTGAATTATTTTCATTCAACCCTAGCCACTTCGTGCTCTCTCTGTATGTTCTTCTTGTTTCTCTCTAGGAATCCAACACCCCCATCACAAGCTCTTTATTTGTAGAGAATTTAATATGCAAAAGACAATGAAAGACAACATGACTTAATGTTGCTTGTTTTCTATCGAAAGAGTCTACCCTTTTTACTTCTTCTTTTTTTTCATTAAATATGGTAGGTCTCTTATCATAAGTGACCAATTATCAACAATCTCTCCCTCCTCTCACTTATGAGGAGATAGGTCATAGTCTACCTAAGCTTCTACAAGATTCGTCTTATAATTTTGCAGATTTTTATCATATCTGAGCCGTTATGACCATTGTGAATTGATTTTTACAACTTATATTGTCATGATAAAATTTTCCCTCCAAATGTAATCAAATATTTCGAAGTTGATTTTCTATACTCAATGTTTTAGCCATACACACATTAGTATAGCCTACTAAGAAACATTATTTACTTTCAAAGTAAAAGTTGAATTCATAAATACCTAGATACTTGATAGTCTATTTTATATCATTCTTATGTTCTGTCTGAATTTGACAGAAATTTGCTAACTATTTTAATAACATGTAAAATATCAGGTCTCGTATAAATCATAACATAAATCAAACTACCAATAAGTTAGATGACTAAATTTTTTTATTTTTATCAAGTCTTGCCAAAGTTATTTGATTAATTTTTATAATATTTTCTTAAAATTGATAAATGATAAATATCATGCATCAATTAATTAAGCACAATTCTCATTAGTCATATGAATCAAACAAAAGAATGTGTAAATGTTTGATTCAACAACATAATAAATACGAATTAATAACTCACACAATCCAATATCAATTTTTATTCCTATTTACTGTTACGTAATAATAGAAATCTAAGTTTTACTCATGCCTTTCGTACATTGAATAAAATATTCTTTAAACACATATTGGATTAACTAACTTATTTACGCTGCATTCCATAAAAATATAAATCACATATGTCGGTACCCTCTCATCATAGCCAATGAATATTTAGCTCATGGAAACAGAAGAAGAAATCATCATATTAACACTAAAAATTATCATGTTAAAACAATAAATAAATAATGATATAAATCTTCTTCACTATAGAGTTGCTTGATTCTGCAGTCAATGTTGTGCTGCAATCTAGCTTCACATATATTCTTGAACTTTGCCTCAGGATCTGTTTTTTGCTTCTTTCCATTTTCTTTTCTCTCTGTTTGATCTTCTTCTATTTTCTGCTCCCATTTTAGTTTTGTTCCTCTTTCCTTTTAACAACATTCTTCCCTCTCTCTATTTAAATGTAAAAATCAGCAACAATTCTCTTTCTCCTCTTCCAAATGCTCACGTGCCATATTTCTTTTTTTTTTTTTTTTATTTTCAATTTTTCAACAGCTTTAGGACGAAAAAGCCCATCAAGACTTGACAAAAAGACAATTAAAAACAACACGACACTAGGCCTTATAGATTCGGCCACTCTAACAAAAACCCAAAAAATAAACATAACAAAATTAACATAAAATAACAAAAACATAAATGAAGATCTTCATAACTTTCACTTTGTGTGCAGCTATCCATATTACATCATTCCTTTCTCACAAACTCTCAATTCATAGAGAGTTCAATATACAAAGAAGTCAACAAGCATTAATGGTGCATGTTTCCTATGAAAGATTCTGTAATGGCCTACAATAAAATTAACTTTATTTATCATATTATAACGAGAATTGAAGAGCAAGAAACATGACATAGTGGCTCATGATGATATGGTTAAGCTATTAGTAAATATTGAAAAATTTTAGAAAACAAGTAATAGTATAATTTGAAAAATGGATACAAATGTTCTTGTTGACATTCATTGTCGTCCAACCAAGAACCATCTATCCATGAAATGCGATTATTTGTGAAAATGTCTCACGTGTGAATGGAAACTTTAAAGTCTCCATTTACTATTCCTTTGACGGCTGCATACACTATTCCTTTTGTGGCTAGAAGAAGAAAAGTTTGTTTTTTCTTATGTCTTCCTAGCATCTATAAATAGAGGCTTGAGGAGAGAGTTTCAATCATCCCATTTACAAATTCCAAACCTCCGAGAAAGAAAGTGAGTGCAAAAGCAAAGCATTTAGCTTGTGTAGTATTTTCTTAATTGTGTTCAACAAAGTGTGTGTAGTATTTTCTTACTTGTGTTCAACAAAATGGTATCAGAGCCCGGCTAATTTCTTTAAATTTAGTACGCTCTGTGGTTGCGGTTTTTAATTGATCTTCCGCATCAGAAAATTTTTTAGAGATTATTTGGGGAGTGTTTTTGTGTTGTGAGTGGTGAGAGATTCTAAAAGTTTAGAGTCAAAAATTTGTTTGGTAGTGTGAGAGTTCTGCTAAAACAATAAGTGACTTTCAAGTTGTGAGAGGTATCAAGAAACTCACCAACACAAATTATAACATATGGGCAACGTGCATGGAGTCATACTTGCAAGGTCAGGATTTGTGGGACATCATTGGTGGTAATGAAACCACGATCCAACAGATGAAAATGCCGCCCGGAAGTGGAGGATTAAGGCAGGAAAAACCATGTTCGCAATGAAGAGCACAATAGATGAGGAAATGCTGGAACACATTAGGCAAGCTGAAATGCCAAAATCAGCTTGGGACACTTTCAAAACACTCTTTTCACGGAAGAACGACATGAGATTACAATTCCTCGAAAATGAGTTGTTATCTATCAAGCAACATGATATGATGATCAATCAATACTTTCACAAGGTAAAGACCTTGTGTAGGAAATTTTTGAGCTGGATCCGAAGGCAATGAGAAGAATCATTATTCATGGTTTGAATTCAAGGTACGGAGGCTTTGTTACTGCCATACAAGGGTGGCCTACTCAACCGTCATTAGTGGATTTTGAAAATCTACTATCTGACCAAGAAGCGATGGCCAAAGAGATCGGTGAAAGCTCACATAAGAGTGAGGAAGAAGCACTCTTTGTCAAGAAGAACAAAGAGTGGTCTAAACCGAATGGTGGCAAAGGATCATGGAAGAATGATGACAAGACAATCATCATGGGAACCCTTGGTCAGGGGGAGCTCAAAAGAATAAAAATCGAAGTAATTCGTCCAAGCAAAACAAGAGGTTGAAGGTAACTGCCACAACTGCAGGAAGAAGGGCAACATGGCAAAAGATTGTTGGTCTAAGAAAATAAATGCCGAAGGAAACACAATGACTTCCAAAACAAAAATTCAAGTGATGATGATTGGGATGCCATCGCATCTCTGGCTGTGGAAGAAGATGAATCAGCACTCGTAGTGACAGTATCAGGGCGAATTGACTATGATAAAGATTGGATTGTCGACTCCGGTTGTTCGAATCATATGACCGGTGATGAGAGTAAGCTACAAAAGATGGTGGAGTATAAAGGGAGTCGTGTGGTGGTAACGGCCAATAACTCCAGGTTACCAATATCTTATATTGGTAAAACAACCATTGTGTCTCGTTACGCTCCTAACGAGGTACCGCTTCAAGAGGTTTTTCATGTACCCGGCATGAAGAAAAACCTGCTATCGGTGGCATAGTTGACATCATCTGGCTGTTATGTCTTGTTCGGTCCTCAAGATGTCAAGGTGTACGAAGATGTGAAGATCTCGGGTACACCAATGATGGAAGGACAGAAGCTGGAGTCTATCTATGTAATGACAGTAGAGACGGCTTATGTAGATAAGACTCGAAAGAATGAGACGGCGGATCTATGGCACGCAAGGTTAGGGCACGTTAGTTATCACAAGTTGAAAGTGATGATGAAGAAATCAATGCTCCGAGGTCTTCCTCAACTAGAAGTTAGAGAAGGCACAGTGTGTGCGGGTTGTCAATACGGTAAAGCTCATCAATTACTGTGTGAAGAATCAAAGTTTAAGACGAAGATGCCACTTGGAGTTGGTACACTCTAATGTCTTTGGGCGAGTCAAACAACCATCTATCAGCGAGATGCGATATATGGTTACATTCATTGATGACTTCTCTAGACATGTTTGGGTTTTCTTCATGAAAGAAAAATCCGAAACGCTCTCAAAATTCAAGGAGTTCAAGAAGTCGTGGAAGGAGAAGTTGGAAGGAAAATCCAATGCTTGCGCACGGATAATGGAGGAGAATATATGTCAAACGAATTTTCTTGATACTTGCGACAGTGTTGAATCCGGCACCAGATGAGTTGTCCAAATACGCCACAACAAAATGGCGTAGTTGAAAGGAAGGAATGTCCAAGGAAAATTTTGGAAGGAATGTCCAAGGAAAATTTTAGGCTGAGTGCATAAAGACTGCAGCCTATGTTATCAACCGACTTCCTCAACCAATGCTTGGATTTGTTTCAACCTTCGAGAGACTGTGGAATGCAAAACTTGCAGTTGGTCACTTCCGAGTTTTCGGCTGTGTGTGTTACGTATTTGTGCCAGATCATTTAAGTAGCAAATTTGATAAGAAGGCGATTCGTTGTATCTTCATTGGATATGACAATCAAAGAAAAGGGTAGAAATGTTATGATCCAAAGAGTGGTAGTTGCTTTGTATCATGAAATGTGGTGTTTGATGAAGCATCTTCGTGGTGGTCTTCTAACGAAGAGGAATGACCAGATTCCAAAATTCTTGAAGATCAATTACAACTAATGGGGGAGCAAGTTGTAAAGGTGCGACAAGATCAATAGCACATAAAGAGATGGAAGATGATGATGAGCACACAACGACTGAGAATCCATGGCAAACTGGTACTTATTAGAGACCAATTGAAGAAAAGGAATCAAATCAAAGAGAAACAAGTCCACAATCACAACTTCGAAGGTCAACAAGAGTTCGGATGCCGAATTTGAGGTATGCCAATGTAGCTGTAGCAAGAGTGGATCGTCCAAAAGAGCCAGAGACATTTGAAGAAGCCTTTCAAAGAATTGAATGGGTCAAAGCTATGGAGGAAGAGATTCTAGCATTGGACTAGAATCAAACATGGGAGCTTGTGCCAAAGCCAAGAGAAGTAAAACCAATTTCATGCAAATGGGTCTATAAGATCAAGACTCGTCCAGATGGATGGATTGAGCAATACAAGGCTCGGTTGGTAGCTCGTGGCTTCTCTCAGCAGTACGGACTTGACTATGATGAGACGTTTAGTCCAATGGCAAAGATTACAACTGTGCGAGTCCTCTAGCTCTTGCAACCAGCAAAGACTGAAAACTTTGGCAGATGGATGTGAAAAATGCTTTCTTGCATGGAGAGTTGGATCGAGAGATATACATGGTCCAACCAAGGGGGTTCGAGAGTAGAACTTGTCTTGATTATGTATGAAGTTGAGAAAAGTGCTATATGGGTTGAAGCAAGCGCAAAGAGCATGGTACGACAAGATTGCCGAATTTCTGACCAAAAGTGGTTACTTGTTGGCACATGCAGATTCTAGCTTGTTTGTGAAAAATAGAAAAGGAAAACTAGCAGTGGTGTTGATTTACGTGGATGATTTGATCATCACAGGAGCAACGAAGAAGAGATTCATCGAACAAAGGAAAATTTTTCTGTTCGCTTCCAGATGAAAGAGCTTGGAGAGTTTAAATATTTTCTCGGATTAGAAATCGATCGAACAAGTGATGGTTTATTTCTATGTCAAAAGAAATACTTCATAGATTTGTTACAAAAGTTTGGTATGCAAGAGTGCAGCCCATTTCAACACCAATGGATGCCAATGCAAAGATGTGTGCACATGAAGGCAAAGATTTGGCAGATACGACGATGTATCGACAACTTGTGGGTAGTCTAATTTACCTAACTCTAACCCGACCTGACATTTCTTTTGCAGTTAGTGTTGTCAGTCGATACATGCAGAATCCAAAGAAGTCTCACTTGGAAGCGGTTCGCCGAATTGTAAGGTATATCAAGGGTACATTTGACTATGGTTTTTTGTACAAAAGATGTGGCGATTGCAAGTTGGTTGGCTATTGCGATGCAGATTATCCTGGAGATCATGACACGCGTCGATCAACGACAGGATATGTGTTTAAACTCGGAGGTGGAACAATTTCCTAGTGTAGCAAGCGACAACCAACAATGTCACTATCAACTACCGAAGCAGAGTATCGAGCAGCAGCCATGGCAGCTCAAGAGAGTACATGGCTAATTCAGTTGATTAAAGATTTGCACCAACCAGTTGATTATGCAATACCACTTTATTGTGATAATCAATCAACAATCTGTTTGGCGGAGAATCCGGTATTTCATGCGAGGACTAAGCATGTGGAGGTGCATTATCATTTCATTAGAGAAAAAGTCTTACAAGAAGAGATAGAGATGTGTCATGTGAAGACAACCGATCAAGTTGCGAATTTGTTCACAAAAAGTCTGAATGTCAGAAAATTTGAAGAATTCCAAAAGCAACTCAACATGATGGCCGATATTGAAGGGGAGTGTTGACATTCATTGTCGTCCAACCAAGAACCATCTATCCATGAAATGCGATTATTTGTGAAGATTTCTCACGTGTGAATGGAAACTTTAAAGTCTTCATTCACTATTCCTTTGACGGCTACTATTCATTTGACGGCTACTATTCCTTTGACGGCTGCATACATTATTCTTTTTGTGGCTAGAAGAAGAAAAATTTGGTTTTTCTTGTGTCTTCCTAGCATCTATAAATAGAGGCTTGAGGAGAGAGTTTCAATCATCCTATTTACAAAATCGAAACCTCCGAGAGAGAAAGTGAGTGCAAAAGCAAAGCATTTGGCTTGTGTAGTATTTTCTTAATTGTGTTCAACAGAGTGTGTGTAATATTTTCTTATTTGTGTTCAACAGTTCTTTCCTAAAAAGGTAAATAAAAAATAAAAAAGATTTTACCCCAAACAAATTTAATAGTAAAACTTAAAAAATGTATAGACTCTTGAAAAAAAAAATCTAGTGCATCTTACTAAGTCAAATTACTTTTAGATTTTCTGTTCCAAATTTTCTGTATGGGAATTAGTCTTTGCTTAGGTGTCAATAAAAAAGCACCTTGCACTTGTGTTTTACGCAAGTTAGTTTCAGTAGAATTTTATGTTTTGATTCTATAAATTCAGCATCATATGCAATGTCTCTACATCAAGAAAATAAGAACCAGTTCATTCTTCAAGTATCAATTTTGTTCTTTGTGGGTGTCTTCTTAAAGCTAAAGAATGTGCAGTGAAGGTTGATGCTGATGAAGCAAGTGTCAAGTTAAATGATGTTTATCATGTACCAGGTTTGA
Source organism: Begonia masoniana (assembly GCA_022432975.1). NCBI lineage: Eukaryota > Viridiplantae > Streptophyta > Magnoliopsida > Cucurbitales > Begoniaceae > Begonia > Begonia masoniana. The sequence continues at coordinate 52,580,716 of CM039502.1, forward strand.
AGAAAAATTTAATTTCAGTTTCTCAGATTACTAATTCTGGAAAATATGTCTTGTTTGGTCCAAGTGATGTAAAGGTGCTTCATAATGTTAAAAGTGTTGTAGCTGGTGTTGTTCTTTCTAGTGAGAAGAAAGGATCTTTATTTGTAATGACAGTGAGGGAGGCGTATGTGAAGAAAAACAAGCTAGACAGACATGCAGCGACCTGGCATGCTCGATTAGGCCATTAAGCTACCAAATGTTGCAAGCAGATTTCTTCAAAGAGGCTATTGCATGGCTAACCCACTCTGAAAAAATGTACATGAAGATGTGGTTTGTGAGGTTGCCAATACAGAAAATCACATCATCTTCCTTTCAAAAGCTCATCTAATTGTAGAACTACTTATCTTAAGTTGGTTTATACAGAATTGATGGGACCAACAAGAACACCAAGCTACAGCAATTGACATTATGTCATGGTATTGGTGGATGACTATTCAAGAGGTCACCTTGGACTTATTTTTGAAAGAGAAGAATGAAGCATTGTCCAAATTTGTTGAATTCAAGAATATGGTAGAAAAGAGTTGGGGAAGAAAGTGAAATGCTTAAGAAGCGACAACAGTAATGAATTTATGTCAACTGATTTCTTTCAATATAGTGGCATTCAGTGACAAATGAACGTGTCCTAATACTCCTCAACAAAATGGAGTAGCATAAAAAAGTTGGCACATCTCATTTCAACTAGCTTGTCATGGTGGCATGATAAGAATCTTCCTCGAGAACTTGGCTGAACCAATTCAATGTGTGTGTTACGTAATCAACCGTCTACCTCTATGGCTATAGCAACTGGTAATTTGTCAAACTTGATATTCTTAATAGCTACATTTTTGTGACCTATATTTTATGGAACTAAGTGGATTTTATGTTGCTAAAAAAAAAAAAAAAAAAAAAAAAAAAAAAAAAAAAAAAAAAAAAAATAAACTTCGTTCTCATCACTTCAAGTTAAAACCTTGAATGTGCAATGGAAACTCATTTCTAACAACAAGTTGTTGTAACAGTGAACTTTCATTTCTTGATTAGTTCAGTTCTTTTGGAACAAACGATGACGTGAAGATTTTATATTTTAAACCAACGCATTATAAGGGCATA
>CM039502.1:52581940-52776165 GCA_022432975.1 Begonia masoniana
GGGCTGGTCTCAGCTTGTTAGCAAGCTCAACTCGACGACGCTTTGAACTTTGTCTTGCGAGTTAACTTGAGGTGAATATTTTTTGGACGAGTTCGTTAGCTTCGGCTCATTTGCTTGTCCAGTCTCTTGGGTTCGTACTACACTCGATCGTTTAACTTGTTAGTTTTCGGTGATCCAGATTTTTTAGCTCGATTCAACCGTAGGTTCGTTCTCTCTAATTGCAAATAAGTGAACAATTAGCATGTGACAAAAACGTAATTAGTATTAATAAATATGTAATGAGGCAACTATCAAATATTTATAATGAGATTTATGGATATTTGTTTTATATTAGATTATATAAACTATTGTTTTTTTCTAAATAATTGGTCATTTTATAGTAATAAACAATTCTTATTGACTAAACACTAACTATTATATTTGTGCCATTAACTATAATAATCATATAGTTTGAACACTAAATTTTTTGACAATTACATTACCTTTATATAATTGAAAACATTTATGAAATGTTTTTGTTTAGTTGCGCTCAATTCGCTAAGGCTTGTCGCGCCATCTCATTCGACTTTGCTTGACAGTTTGACTCATGAGCCACTCGGGTTGAATGTTTTTATGATGAACTCGTATGCGTTGGCTCGTGAACTCGCTAGGTTCATTAAGCTCGGCTAATAATCGTTGACTTGTGAGCCAATTTTTCAGTCTCGAGTTCTCTACCACTTCAACCTTGGATGCTGTCAAGGGTGGACAACCATATTTGGACAACCCAGACCCTGCACAAGTCTATTTCGTTTGCATTATTGAAGCTTGGAGGTCTTCCATGTTGTCAGAACTAGACAGTCTTCAGTTCTTAAAGATCATTTTATGGAGCAGCAAAAACTTTCATTATACATGTCATATTGATGCGCACACATGTATAGAAAATTTTGCCGAATGATAGTAGTTTGATGGTTTAGTCTTCCGGCTGACGTCACCGGTAGATGCAGAATGTGTTTTGTCGTTTAGCGACGGTAGATGCAGAATGTGTTTTGTCGTTTAGCGACCGGTAGATGTAGAATGTGTTTTGTCGTCTAGTGACCGGTGGATGTTGGCTGACGTCACCGGAAGTTGTGAATGTTATCTTGTCGTCTAGTGACCGGTGGATGTCACCGGATGATGTTTAATCGAGCACGCGAGGCCCACGTGCCCACTGGAAGATGTCTCCTTTTAGGCGGTGTTAAGCGGGTCATGCGCAATGCACGTGATGACCGGACGATGAAATTTCTGTGGATTGTCAACACATGCATTCCATGCAAACCCGAGTAGAATCATGTTAAGAGAGTTGAGGGCATTCCTTCCTTGCCCGAATTTGTCAAGAAACCGATGACCGAGCCTAGTCGCTCGACTCTGCGAGAGTTTGAGCCGACGAGGTGTAGGGAAATCGAGCACGAGAGGATTCGTCTCCCTTGATGGTTCTACGTCTCTGTTTCCAGTTTAGGAAAGAAAAAAAAAAATATAATATAATATGCAAAATGTGAATGTCTGTCGAGGAATAGAAAAGATGTAATAATAGTAAAAGTCAAGCAAACGATTAATGAAAGATTATGAAAACGTGACAGCTCCTGGCCGGGGTCGTTACAATTATGGTATCAGAGCAAAACCAGGTTCTAAAACCGATTCTGCAGACTGTCTTCCAGCACTGACTGTCACTTGAGCACACCTCAGCAACTGTAAGTATTTATGATTTCATGTATGTCATTAAGTTAAGTTATACCTGTAATGATTTGTCTAGGAATCCCAAAATGGTTAGAGGTCAACAGAGAGAGAGCAATGAGGATAGCAATGCTATTGCTCAGTTGACTGAGTTAGTCATGCGCCAATCTCACCAGATAGAACGACTGATGACAGCTAGAGAAGAACAAGGCAACTCCAGTACTAACGCAACTCATGATCATGGGGGTGAACGCTTTCACCGGCTTCGACCCCCGGTGTTTAATGGGTATGTTTCAGATCCTATTCATGCTGAGGAGTGGATTCGAAAGATAGAAGACATGTTTAAGTATGCAAAGGTTGATGAAGGGGATAAGGTCACCTATGCTGTCTTTCATTTGGAGTTAAGTGCAAGGCATTGGTGGGACTCGATCCAGAACACCGCTAATGCCGAAGCTATGACCTGGGGGATGTTCAAGACTGCCTTCTTTGACAAGTACTTTAATAGGACTGTACGAGCCAACAAGAAGAAGGAGTTCATGAATCTTCGACAAACTGGCTCTGTGACGGATTACATATGCGAATTTGATGCCTTATCACGGTTTGCTCCCCGTATGATTGAGGATGAGGAAGACAAGATTTATCAGTTTGTTCAAGGACTGAAGCCAAGTCTGTACATGAAAGTGAAGACTGCTGGGATACATAATGTACCTTATGGTGAAGTGACGGCTAAGGCCTTGGAGCTGGAAGAGGCAGAAATGACGGCATATGCACAGCGCGAACAGCCAAAGAAACTCATGAAGGACATTCAGCCGCCACCACGTCAGAACAAAGAATGGCAGCCGCGACAGAACGGGGGACCACAGCAACAACAGCAGGGAATAAAGAGGCCCCTCAACCTGAATGGTGACCAGAGAAAGGGAAAGAGACCTCTGGCACCTCTATGCCCTACATGTCAGAAGAACCACCCTGGTGAGTGCAAGTTGCTCTCTGGCCGCTGTTTCAGGTGTGATAAGACCGGACACTTAGTCAGAGACTGCCCCATGCCGCCAGACCCGAATCGAGCAAGAGTTGTACCCAGAGTGTATGCGTTGATGGAAGATGAGGGAGCTGTTCAGCATACAGTCATATCAGGTACTATCATGATCTGTGGTTTTGCTGCTTATACACTCATAGATACAGGGGCCACACACTCGTTTATATCAACCTTGTTTGTATGCAAACATAACATAGGACCTTTGCCAGCTGAAAGGTCATATAGTGTCGTGTTACCATCAGGGAAGTCCCTACATTCAGAACAGATTGTTAAGGGTGACGTCGTGTCCTTAGGGGATAAGAATCTCTATGCGGAATTAATTGTCATTGACATAAAAGGGTATGAAGTGATATTAGGGATGGATTGGTTATTTAGACATCATGCCACGATAAGTTGTAGATCTGGAATAGTTGATTTTAGACCCCCAAATGATAATCATTATTCCTTCCAAGCTATTCCTAAAATAAGTAAGATACCAATTATATCCTCACTAGAAATTTGCCGAATGCTGCGAAGTGGTTGTGAGAGCTACCTGGCTAGTGTGATAGATGACCGAGTGAAGAATAAAATTGAGCTACAGGACATTCCTATAGTCTGGGAGTTTCCCGAGGCATTCTTAGATGATTTACCGGGTATACCACCTGATAGAGAAATAGAGTTTGTAATTGATACATACCCCGAGGCATCACCTGTATCTAAGAATCCTTACCGTATGGCACCTGTTGAGTTGAAAGAATTGAAGGTCTAACTGCGGGAATTGGTTGACAAGGGATTTATTCGCCCCAGCAGTTCTCCTTGGGGTGCACCAGTCTTATTTGTAAGGAAGAAAGATGGTTCTCTTAGAATGTGCATAGACTACAGGGAACTAAATAAGTTGACAATCAAGAATAGGTACCCCTTACCTAGGATTGATGATTTGTTTGACCAATTGCAAGGAGCTAAGGTATTTTCAAAGATAGATTTACGTTCGGGTTACTACCAACTGAAGGTTAAGGAAGAAGATATACCAAAGACAGCCTTCAGAACCCACTATGGACATTATGAATTCTTGGTCATGTCGTTTGGATTGACAAATGCCCCTGCAGCCTTTATGGACTTAATGAATCGAGTTTTTCGGGGGTACTTGGACAAATTTGTAATTGTGTTTATAGACGATATCCTGATATACTCACGGACTGAAGCTGACCATGCAGAACATTTAAGAGTAGTTTTGACAACATTGAAGGAGCACCAGCTTTATGTCAAATTGTCTAAGTGTGAATTTTGGTTGGACAAAGTTAATTTCCTTGGCCATGTAGTTTCTGCTAATGGAATATCAGTGGACCCGACCAAAATTCAGGCAGTAAAGGATTGGCCACAACCAAAGAATGCCACTGAAGTCCGCAGCTTCCTTGGATTGGCAGGCTATTACAGAAAGTTCATCAAGGGATTTTCTATGATAGCTAAACCCCTGACGGGTTTGACGAAGAAGGACATTAAGTATTCTTGGACCGAAGCCTGTGAAGATAGCTTTCAGGTATTGAAGCTGAAGTTAACAACAGCCCCTGTATTGACCCTCCCAACCGAAGGAGGAAAATTTAGTGTTTAGTGCGATGCGTCTAAAGTTGGGTTAGGTTGTGTTCTGATGCAAGAGGGTAAGGTTATAGCGTATGCTTCTAGGCAGCTAAAGAATTACGAGCAAAATTACCCCACTCATGATCTAGAATTAGCTGCTGTTGTTTTTGCTTTGAAGATTTGGAGACACTATTTATATGGACAGCAATGTGAGGTGTTTTCTGACCATAAAAGCCTAAAGTACCTCTTCACACAGAAGGAGTTGAACATGAGACAGAGACGTTGGTTGGAATTGTCAAGGACTACGATTTTGAGATCAAGTATCACCCGGGAAGGCTAACTCTGTAGCTGATGCATTGAGTAGGATGTCAACAACAATGCAGCCCGTGGTTTCAACCATGTCTATACCTTTGAGAACAGAAGTTCTGATGTTTGACTTGGAGATAGTTCCAGAGTTATCAATCCTGCTCGCTGAGTTAACCATTCAACCAACAATTTTGGAAAAAGATCAAGGATGCGCAACAGAGGGATTCAGAGGAAAATATCAGCATGATGAATAAGTTGAAAGACACCACCTCCGAGTTCAGTCTCTCCAAGGATGGAATCCTGAGGTTTAGGAATTGGTGGTGCATTCCTAATGATGTGGAATTGCGTAAGTTGATCTTGGCTGAGGCACACTCCTCTTCCTTTTCTGTACATCCTGGCTGCACCAAGATGTACCGAGACCTGAAGTTACTGTACTGGTGGCCTAACCTAAAAAGGGATGTTGCTAAGTATGTAGAGTCCTGTTTAGTATGCCAACAAGTCAAAGCCGAGCACCAACGTCCAGGAGGTACTCTTCAGCCGTTGCCTATTCCCGAATGGAAGTGGGAACACATAGCTATGGATTTCGTAGTAGGACTACCTAAGACGACAAAAGGGCATGATTGTATTTGGGTTGTGGTTGATAGGATGACAAAATCAGCCCATTTCTTACCTGTGAGGACCACCTATACGATGGACCAATTTGCTGATCTCTATGTTCAGGAAATTATTAGGTTGCATGGAATCCCGGTATCCATTGTTTCTGACCGTGACCCCAGGTTTACCTCTCGATTCTGGAAAAGTTTGCAAGGCACATTAGGTACAAAGTTATCTTTCAGCACGGCTTTTCACCCACAGACCGATGGCCAATCAGAAAGGACTATTCAAATACTCGAAGATATGTTGAGAGCATGTGTACTTGACTTTCAGACAACTTGGAGTAGACATTTACCGCTAGTTGAGTTCTCCTACAATAACAGTTATCAGTCCACCATTGGTATGGCACCATATGAAGCACTGTACGGTAGGAAATGTAAGTCACCTCTTTACTGGGACGAGGTTGGCGAAACAAAACTTCTTGGACCCGATATTCTACAGCAAATGTCAGATAAGATTGCCACTATTCGAAAAAGAATGATGACTGCACAAAGCCGACAAAAGTGTTATGCAGATCAAAGGAGGAGGGAACTCGAGTTTGCAGTAGGAGATGAAGTATTCTTAAAGGTGTCACCATTTAAGGGAGTCTTAAGATTTGGCAAGAAAGGAAAACTTAATCCGAGATTTATTGGACCCTTCCCTGTCTTGGCAAAAGTCGGGAGTACAGCTTACAGACTGCAACTGCCTCCATCATTGGATAAAGTTCATAATGTCTTCCATGTGTCAATGTTAAGGAAGTGCATGCGTGATCCAATGCAAGTCATCCAGCCATCAGATATTGGTTTAGAGCCGACACTGGAGTATGAGGAGAAACCAATACAGATTTTGGAATATACAATCAAGACTCTGAGAAACAAAGAGATTCCATTGGTGAAGGTTTTATGGACGAATCATGGCATTGAAGAAGCCACATGGGAAAGACAGCAGGAGATGTTGGACAATTATCCAGAGTTATTTGCTTGAGCAATTTTCGAGGACGAAAATTTTGTTTAAGGAGGGGTGGATGTAACACCCGACATTTCGGCCAGGTGATTTTCTGACCATTTTCATTGTCACCCTCTTATTTAACCTTTATGATTTAAATTTAATGTTAAGACAAATTTATTACAAGTAGAGTAAAACTAGGTTGGGTGGCAGTTTTGTAATTAAGATTGATGGGTTGAGTATAAATAGAAAATGGAAACCTTAAACCTCATTTTATTACCACTGTAGCCGACATTCCCTCTCGGCGATTCCTTCTCTCCCAAGCTTTTGCTCTCGGCTACCAGAATCTTCCCTTGCTGACGGCTGGTTTCAGCCTGCTTTTCTCTGCAAATCCGCACCCGAGGTATGAAATGGACAATGTAGTCATTTATTAGTGATTAAAGTTCTGCTTTCAGCTCGGCATTTGAGTTCGGAATTTTCTTAGCAGTGGCCGAGTAGTTTAAGACCCTTTTAAGTCTGAGAGTAGAAATGTCATCCCAAATCGATTCTGAACATTTCAAAGTAACCAACTCGGATTTAATCAATGGTAAAACCTGTCCACCTAGTTTCAGATTTCAGACTGCAGTGTGTCAAACAGAGGATTCGGAGTAACCTTAGCTATTAGAGTCCTAGGACGATTTATGAATAGAACTATTAGGACCTTTGTTTTAACTACTGTAATGTACATGTTTTAGGTGAAGAAGTTTAAAGGGAAGAAGCTCGGATTGCTAAGGAAACCAGGTAAGTGAATGTATTAAGATTTCCGGCCACTAGGGCCCTACACCGCAAGGGTATTAGGAAATCATTGAGATGTTAGTCTGTTGATTATGATTAGTTATTTCCATGATATGAAGAATTTGTGTACGAAGATGTTAAGCTACGGGATGTTTTGTTTGTCTTTATGGTATGACTTTTCTCTGTGAACTTCATGTCTATGCATTATGTCCACGTTTATGATTAAGTTAAGAACATGAAGAGCAAATGTAACCATGATTAAGTGCAGAGCGGGGGAAAAGACTATGATATGAATGGCTCGCGAATCCTCCTACCGGTGGAGGCCGAGTTAATGATTATTATGGCTCGCGGATTCTCCCACTGGTGGAGGCCGAGTTGATGACATGTATGGCTCGCGAATTCTCCCACTGGTGGAGGCCGAGCAAGTCGTTACTATGATTGCCGCAATAGGCAAATGACTATGTACCCCTGCCCTTCTCCCTCGTTTCCTGCTTTAATACATGCCATGTAAATAATGAAAATGAACATGAATGAAGAAAGGTTTATGAACTTGTGTTCTTTAATTTGTGCACTCATGTATATCTATCAACATGCATTCCTTACTAAGCATTAGGCTTATAGTTGAACCTTATGGTGTAGGTGAAGAAGGTTCAGGTGAGGATACTATGTTCAAAGAGGATGCTTAAGGCTGGTTGCTGGGAAATGCTCAAAATGACAGTGCAGGGCTGGAAAGGCGATTTATGACCCCTGGTTAATGCTCTTTTGTTTCAGTATAATAAAGGATATGGTAGTTTAAGTAGGATGAGATTATTTTATAATGTTGAGCCTTGAGACTGTCTAGTTGATCATTAGCCTTGAGACTGTCTAGTTGATCACTGAGTCAGGGAATGATTATATAAATTTATAAATGATCTGTAGCTTAAGTCTTCCGCTATATGCATTCTGAATGAGTTGTGGTTCTTTCTGTTGGAAGGTGTCATTTGATAATTTAGTGTTTTCTACCGTAAGATGGAAGCTGGATGAGGTAGTCTTCCGGCTGACGTCATCGGCAGATGCCGAAAGATAGCAGTTTGATGATTTAGTCTTCCGGCTGACGTCATCGGCAGATGCCGAAAGATAGTAGTTTGATGATTTAGTCTTCCGGCTGACGTCATCGGCAGATGCCGAATGATAGTAGTTTGATGGTTTAGTCTTCCGGCTGACGTCACCGGTAGATGCAGAATGTGTTTTGTCGTTTAGCGACCGGTAGATGCAGAATGTGTTTTGTCGTTTAGCGACCGGTAGATGTAGAATGTGTTTTGTCGTCTAGTGACCGGTGGATGTTGGCTGACGTCACCGGAAGTTGTGAATGTTATCTTGTCGTCTAGTGACCGGTGGATGTCACCGGATGATGTTTTAATCGAGCACGCGAGGCCCACGTGCCCACCGGAAGATGTCTCCTTTTAGGCGGTGTTAAGCGGGTCATGCGCAATGCACGTGATGACCGGACGATGAAATTTCTGTGGATTGTCAACACATGCAACCCATGCAAACCCGAGTAGAATCATGTTAAGAGAGTTGAGGGCATTCCTTCCTTGCCCGAATTTGTCAAGAAACCGATGACCGAGCCTAGTCGCTCGACTCTGCGAGAGTTTGAGCCGACGAGGTGTAGGGAAATCGAGCACGAGAGGATTCGTCTCCCTTGATGGTTCTACGTCTCTGTTTCCAGTTTAGGAAAGAAAAAAAAATATAATATAATATGCAAAATGTGAATGTCTGTCGAGGAATAGAAAAGATGTAATAATAGTAAAAGTCAAGCAAACGATTAATGAAAAATTATGAAAACGTGACGGCTCCTGGCCGGGGTCGTTACATTAGTCCTTTCCGAATACCCACTATAAGCAAAATACAATTCATCCTCTTTCAACTAATAACTAAATTCTTTCCTTTCATCTAAGCCTCTAAAAATAGGAATACAAAGCTCTTCAAAACTTTTCTTGGTAAAAGTTGAATTCATATGTCCTGGGTGATACTCATAATCATAGTTATCTTGCCATTTTCACACTTAGATTAAAGAAAAACCAAAACAAGACAAAAGACAAAAACAACAACAAGAAAAATCACAAGAAATATACTAGATTAACTAAACAGATCACACAATTAAACATGAGAACATGTTGGGAATTTTGAACAGAAATAATAGCACATGCATCATGGGGCATTCTGTTTAGCAAATCAGAAACAACAAACTCAGTATAGAAAACAAAAAAACACATTGATAACAGAAAACAGAAACAAAAAAAAAAAAAAAAATCAGCGAACTAAACATGATAAACAATCTGATTTCCTAAACAAAAAAACACACACACACTAACATACTAACTGATAGAATATACGTGATAATAATATTTTAGTATTAATTATAATTAGTATAAGGAAAGTGTATATTTGGTTATGCTTGATTGTAGGCTAGAATCTCTCTTGTAATATTGTATAAGACCGACAATGGGTCAATGGAAAGAGCAAGGAATAACCTTCTTTCATGGTATCAGAGCCCCAGGGCATCTTCTTCCTTCTTCCACTGTGCCCTAGTGGTTCTCAACCAATCTTTCTCTCCTCTACCATTGACCACCATGGCTGACACCAAATCAACCTTCCACCCAGCTCTTGCTGTCTCCAACATCAAGAATCATATCTCCATTACCCTTGAAATAGAAACTGTCCACTATGCTACGTGGGCGGAGCTCTTTAAAATCCTTGCCAGATCTCATAAGGTCCTCCACCACATCCTCCCACCGGAAAAAGCTCTCGACCAGTCGGCCACCACCGATGCCAACAAAAAGTTATGGTCGACTTTAGATGCTACGGTTCTTCAGTGGATTTATGCCACGATTTCCCCTGATCTATTACATACCATCATTGAGCCTGACTCCACGGCCATGGAGGCTTGGAATCGATTGCGAGATCTATTTCAAGACAACAAAAACTCTCGGGCCATAATGCTGGAACAGGAATTTTCTCATACCAAGATGGAGGATTTTCCGAATGCTTCCGTGTATTGTCAACGTCTCAAGGGATTGTCCGATCAACTCAAGAATGTCGGTGCTCCAGTATTCAATAATCGGCTTGTTCTTCAGATGGTTTTGGGCCTCACAGAGGCCTATAGTGGTGTTGGAACTCTTATCCGCCAAAGCAACCCCCTTCCCCTTTTCTATCAAGCCCGTTCTATGCTCATTCTTGAAGAAGCGGCCTTGGCTAAGAAGGCCGCAACTTGTTCGACTTCTGCCATGGCGGCTGTCACGACCAAGGAGTCTGATGATACTCCATCTTTGTATGATGTCTACCCTCAAAACCATAATAACGGTGGTGGCCGAAACTCTGGGAGACATCGTGGTGGTGGTTGTGGCGGTGGCAGAGGCGGCAACCGCGGTGGTGGTGGGGGACGTGGGGGGAGACACCAACAGCCCCGGCAGCAGCAGTCGTGGTCACAACCAAGGACCAGTGGACAACAGTGGCCTTGGCAGTGGTCTCCTTGGGCCATTCCCCTTTGTCCATACCCTACCGCTCCTTGGACCAGGCCCAATTCACAGCGGCAGCCACCTGGGGTCCTTGGGCCACGACCACAGCAAGCCTATTCTACAACAGTCCAACCTTCTCCCACCAAAATTGAAGCCGCGATGCACACTCTTGGACTTAATCCTCCAGATGCAAACTGGTACATGGACAGCAGTGCCACATCTCATATGACATCAAACCCAGGTAATCTCTCGTCTTATTTTAATTTGAGCAATGATCGTGGTATAATTGTTGGTAATGGTCATACAATTCCAATTCTTGGTTATGGTCACACAACTCTGTCTTCCCCACACCCACCTTTATCTTTACAAAATGTTCTTCATGCTCCTCAACTTACTAAAAACTTGGTTTCGGTTCGAAAATTTACTACTGATAACTCGGTTTCTGTTGTCATTAATCCTTTTGGTTTTTCTGTGAAGGATTTACAGACGAGGACACCTCTAATGAGATGTAATAGTCAAGGCGAGTTATATCTCATTCTCACCACCATTCCATCTCAAGTCCCACCATCAACTTTTGCAGCTTTAGCTCCCTCGTTATGGCATGATCGTTTGGGTCATCCAGGCACTCTTGTTTTCGACTCTCTTAAGCAAAATAAATTTGTTGAGTGTAATAACACTCTTAGTTCTCATGTTTGTCGATCTTGCTCTCTTGGCAAACATGTTAAATTGCCTTTTGGTGCTTCTACATCACACACATTTATGCCATTTGATATTATCCATTGTGATCTTTGGAGATCTCCAGTTTTGAGTGCTTCGAGGCATCGTTATTATTTAATTTTGTTGGATGATTACTCTAATTTTTTATGGACTTTTCCCTTATCCAAAAAATCTCAAGTTTTTTCTCTTTTTTTATCATTTCGTGTCTTCATTCGCACTCAATTTAAACGTGAAATCAAAAATATTCAATGTGATAATGGTAAAGAATTTGATAATGGGCCATTTTGGAAATTTTGTAGTGATAATGGTTTGCTTTTTCGATTGTCTTGTCCACATACTTCTTCTCAAAATGGAAAGGCCGAAAGAAAAATCTAAACCATTAACAATGTGATTTGTACTCTTCTTGTCCATGCTTCCATACCACCTTCCTTTTGGCACCATGCACTGCAACTGGCCACATACCTTCTTAACATACTTCCAAGTAAGTTATTAGCTTATCACTCCCCTCTCGAAATTCTTTATCAAAAAGATCCATCTTATTCTCATCTCTGGGTGTTGGGTTGCTTATGCTACCCTCTTTTTTCCTCCACCACTATTCACAAACTTCAACCTCGTTCAGTCCCATGTGTCTTTTTGGGTTACCCTCCCAATCATCGTGGTTACAAATGTTATGATTTATCTTCTCAAAAAATTATTATTAGTAGACATGTCATTTTTTATAAGACACATTTTCCTTTTGCTAAACTGCATAGTCTAAATCCTCCTACTTATGATTTCTTGCATGAGGATTTGTCTCCATATTTGATCCACCATTTGACTTCACAAACAAACACACCATCTTCTCGCCGAGACATCACACCTCATCCCCCTCAACCACAAGACCCTCGGCCCACCTCACCCATCCTCTCTTCGGCCCACATCCCCACCTACATAGGCCTTGCTACTGATAGCCCAGTGCCCTGTCAACCCGCTGCCAGCCATCCAGCCCCACCTACTCCTATACCAGTCCACAGACCTACCACACGTAGTCAACATGGGATTTTTAAACCCAAACTTCACTACGACCTCCATACTAGTGTCTCTAAATCCCCACTCCCTCGCAACCCCATATCTGCCTTTCGTGACCCGAATTGGAAAATGGCCATGGAAGACGAATATCATGCTCTTATTAAAAATAAGACGTGGGAATTAGTACCTCGTCCGTCGAGTGTTAATATTATTCGGTCTATGTGGATTTTTACTCATAAAGAAAGATCTGATGGTTCGTTTGAGAGGCATAAAGCCCGTCTTGTAGGTGATGGCAAGACTCAGCAGGTTGGCGTCGACTGTGGTGACACATTTAGCCCAGTGGTCAAACCGGCAACCATTTGCACTGTACTCAGTTTAGCTCTCTCTAAAGCATGATCCATCCACCAACTTGATGTGAAAAATGCTTTCCTGCATGGCGAACTCAAAGAGACTGTGTACATGTATCAGCCCATGGGATTCTGCGACCTCGTTCGTCCTAATTATGTTTGTTTGCTCAAGAAATCCCTGTATGGGCTCAAGCAAGCACCACGGGCATGGTATACGCGATTTGCGGATTACACTTCTCCTATTGGTTTTACTCATAGCCGGTCTGATCATTCGTTGTTTATCTACCGTTACGGTAATGATACGGCTTACATTCTTCTCTACGTTGATGATATTATCTTGACTGCTTCCTCTAATGCTCTTCGCAAGTCTATCATATCTCTTCTTATCTCAGAATTTGCTATGAAAGACTTGGGCATTTTGAGTGATTTTTTAGGTATTGTCGTCAGATGACATGCCGGAGGTTTGTTTTTATCTCAGAGGACATATGCAACCGAGATTGTTGAGAGAGCCGGTATGTCTACTTGCAAGCCTTCTCCCACATCGGTTGATACTAAATAGAAGATGAGTGCTAATTCTAGCACATCGTATGAGAACCCTTCTCATTATCGCAGTCTTGCAGGTGCTCTGCAATATCTTACATTCACGAGACCAAACATCTCTTATGCTGTGCAACAAATTTGTTTGTTCATGCATGACCTGCGGGACGAGCATATGCACGCCCTCAAACGCATTGTGCGCTACACTTGATCATGGTTTGCATCTCTATCCATCTTCGACTACCACTCTCCTTTCTTATACAGATGCTGATTGGGGTGGTTGTCCAGACACCAGACGCTCCACCTCTGGGTATTGTGTTTTTCTTAGTGATAATTTGATTTCTTAGTCTTCTAAACGGCAACCAACTTTATCTCGTTCTAGTGCGGAGGCGGAGTACCGAGGGGTGGCCAACATGGTTTCTGAGTCTTGTTGGTTACGCAACCTCCTTTTGGAACTTCATTGTCCTATTAAGAAAGCTACCTTGGTATACTGTGATAATGTTAGTACAATATATATTTCTGGCAATCCTGTTCAACATCAGCGCACTAAACATATCGAGATGGATATTCACTTTGTTCGCGAAAAGGTTGCTCGTGGACAGGTTCGTGTCTTCCATGTCCCGTCGCACCATCAGATAGCTGATATATTTACGAAGTTCTACCATTGATTTTGTTTGAAGATTTTCGGGACAGTCTCAACGTTCGTCACCCTCCCGTTTCGACTGTGGGGGTGTGATAGAATATACGTGATAATAATATTTTAGTATTAATTGTAATTAGTATAAGGAAAGTGTATATTTGGTTATGCTTGATTGTAGGCTAGAATCTCTCTTGTAATATTGTATAAGACCGACAATGGGTCAATGGAAAGAGCAAGGAATAACCTTCTTTCACTAACATTAAGAGAATAAAATGAAGCAAAGTTAACAGAAACGTGCTGGAACATTTGATGATGTTTTGGTCACCAAAACAGAACAACAAAATAAAACAGAAACAAGAAACAAAAACATAACAACATTTGATAACAACAAAATAGGCATGCGAGTTAACTAAACAGGATGCAAACATGGGCGTTCTGGTTATCATATAGAAACAACAAAATGATGAATAGAGACAAACACAACAAACAATAACAAAGACAAAAGAAAAGCAGAGCAGAACACACGAAATTCAGAGGAAACAAAACTCAATCACCAAGTTGAGCTTTGATACCAGATGATGCACCTCAACCTCGGACAGAGGGGAGGATTACATGTAATGCGGAAGCAAAATGAAGAAGACAGTGGTGATGACCCCAAACAGAAAAGAAACAGAGAAGACAGTGCAAAAACAGAAATAAACAGTAAACAATGCTCTCGGTCAACAAGCTCAAAGAGTCTCCCAAAAAAAACTTAGAACAAAACGAAAATACGAATGGAAGACTGCCAAATTGCAATGGGACTTGATGGACCACCAATTCTGGTCCAGAGGCTACCTGAAGGCCTTGGAAGGAATAAGTTTCTCCTATGACGAAGAAACTGCATAATAGGGTGATGGTTTTTCCACCCTCCTTCCTGTCGTCCAATCACTGGAAAGTTGGAGATAAAAGATGGCGACAGCACCTCCGGAGAACTAGAAAACTTGGAGGCAATGCGGTGCTCTGAAATTTGGATATTACTCACCGAATTCAAGAACCACCTTGAAGCGTACCTTCTGGATATTACACACCAAAAAGGGAGATGCCTTGAATGGGAGCTTCGAATCGGATGTTACTCACCGATCAATAGACACCCAAAAAACCGAAAATAAGGAGGAACACTCCTGAAGAAAAAAACTTCTGTATATTAGCAAATTGGCCAAAAAAAAACCTTTACAAGGTATTCAGAAGAAGTTTAAATAGAGGGAGAAGAAGATTCGAGCTGTTGGAAAAGGGAGAAGAAGAAGGAAATGTAAAAAATAGCCGTTGTAAAAATATGACCGTTGGAAGCGTCGGTACTGTTCACGCGCGCGCGTCGCTCTTTGTTGTCGGCCAGGTCCTCTCCTCGCGCGTGCGCTATCCTGCCTTCGCGCGCTGCTTAGCCACGTACTGCTGTGCGCACTCCCTTCTGCGGCGCAATCCTGTTGTGCGCGTGCCCTCTGCTGATGTACTTTCTTTTCTTTGCGCGCACCAACTGTTTGCTGAAACGCCCCTGTTGCGGGCCTATCAACATCTTCAGCAACTCTTTCCTCCAAGCCCTTGATCAATCCTAGTCTTTCTAAGACTATTATTACAAACATCAAACTCAAAGAAAACAAGGCTAAAGTTTTGCCAACAAATAAGTTTTAAATGAAACTAAAGTTTTCCTAAAATATGAAATTAGCTCGGTTACAATATTTGATTAAGGGAAGACAAATTCTATCTTTCTTCGTTTCAAGTTTCACAAGAACTTTACATAAAAAGAAAACACAAACAAATTAGTAGATAAAATAATAGCAATTAAAATACATATCTGTGTTTGTGTGATGGTTGGGGGTCGTAGGCACATTAGAGACCCTCTTGACGCCAAAGACGATAAATTTAATGAGGATCAATTCTCTAAGAATTTGGTTGAAATTAGTGAAATATAGAAGATTCTCTATGCGTAAGTAATAAGAAGTCTAATGTATATTTGGATATGTACACGTCTAGATATTATTGGTAAGTTTGGTACATATTTGGGAAATCCAAGAATGAGTCGTTGGATAGTAGCCAAACAAGTTATAAGTAATCTACATAAAACAACGGATAACATGCCCATGTATAAATAATCAAATTATCTGAAGGTCATTGAGTAGTTTGATTGTAATTCTGAGTGACAAGATAGTGTTATAATTCTACATCTGGTTATATTTTGTCTACTAGCTGATTGAGCAATTTCGTGGAAGAGTGTCAAGCAATCACTCGCTACTTCCTCTACTACAGCAGCCAAATTCATAGCTTGATATGAGATATACCATCATGGAATATAGTTGCACAATTTTGTCATTGGACTGCAAATTATAAAAAGTATTGAAAGACCATTAAAATTATACTATAAAATAAATCAGTGTTTTTTATATTTCAATAACAATAGAAGCTCATCTAAATTGAAACATATGGATGTCAAGTTTATGGTTGTTAAAGAAAGAGTTTAGAATCGTTATTTGCCTTATTGAACATATAGATAGAAACTCTATGAAGCAGATATGCTCACTAAGTCTTTACCATTCAAGAAACTTCATGAGCACACCGCTCACATGGGTGTTATATTAGTTGAGAATGTATTGATCTAGTAGGAGTTTATTGTCTGCATTTAATTTTGCAGATTTGGATGTTCGGTTAATAAACTCTACTGTTTAATTTTATTATGCAAACTAAATATTTTTGCTTTTTTTGGTTTTTACTATGATTCTTAATTATTATTGATCACATAAGAAATAAGGTTTGACCAGTAAAATATAGGCATGATATATATGATCATGCTACATGTAATTTTCTTGCTATAAACTCATGCTTATCTATATCATTTTATTATTTTGGTATACGTGACCATTCATGAGTTTATTACAAATAAGTGTAACAAAATGTTTTTTATCCAATATTGATATAATTGATGGATGAGATTGTTTAAAAAAAAATTTTGTCATGACAGCAATTCATGAGATTATAAAAAATTTTGTTAGATAATGTCATAATTGAAATATATAGTCTGAGTGAGAATTGATGGATATTTTATCATTATTAGTGGATTTATATATTCAATTGTATTTATATGTCATGATAAAATCAAATCTAATCAAGTGCTCAACATGACGGCTAATTGTTTATGTCATTAGTTAGTTTATAGTTCGACGATGAGATAAACTTAACCTAGCCCACCATATGTAATTTAAGGTTATAGTCATTAGGTCAAATAGTGAGTTGTTTTATATTCTCTCCCTTGAAAGAACACAAAGATTGAAGTTTTAAGTTTTCTCTTGAGAAAAGTGGTTCTAACATAGAAGATCAAAGTCATTGGTTCCAAACTCAATAAAGAAACTATTGAATAAGGTGATTTCACAAATACAGGTACGTTCCACGATTATATTTTTTCTTAGTGATTTTGACATGATGAATTTGGTTTCATTTTTATGAAAATTCAAGTTGTGAATTAAGTCCAACGCCTAGAGTTACGTCAATCAATATTTGCTAGATAGTAAGCTTCTTTGCAGTAATGTTTATGTTGAACGATAATACGTGCTATGGAAATAGGTGAAGAATGATTAGTTTTATTTTAGTTGTTTTTGAGAACAAACACTGACTTAATTCACAATATTTACTTGAATAATTAATTAAAAATAATAATATCTAAATTATTGGCTTATTTATTTTACTAAATTCTAGTTAATTTGATAAGAAACTTTATTAATTATTTTACGTGAATTAGACACTCCATTTTATCATATTATTATTTATTGTAGATTATTTTCACAACAGCTATTCAGGGCTAGACGGAAGCAGGCCTGGGAGTGCAGGTCGTGTGTGTGTGTGTTGGGCCGTGGGAATGTGCATGGCTGATTCGAGGTCGAACTCCGGAGCTCAAAAATTGGGGTTGACCTGATTAATTAATGGAGACAATTTGAGCTGACTCAACTCATTTATTTAGAAACAACTTACGAGATAGCTCCCCATAACCAACGGCTAGATATTTGCCACAGTGGAACCGTAGAAATTAAACAACTAGAAGCAACTGATCCGTCATCTTCCACGATATAGTCGAAAAGAGGAACCTGGAAAGGAGATGGAACAACAGCAGATGGAGACTGAACGTGGCTTTTACGAGCTTACAGGTGGTTGGCTATCGAGTCACTAAGGGAACAACCAAGAACAAGAGACAAGACGAGATATTGGAGCGTCATACTTGATAAATAAGCAATCTGATTCTGATCTTTCTCTTTTTCAATTACTTTTAGCAGAGTCCCAACAATGAATCACGTCTATGGGGACAGCATGGCCTCTGGTTCAATAATTAAAACAAGAATAGATGAGGCGTCGTTTCCGCTTTCACGCCGGGTCAACTTACTCTTCAACGAGCGGGACGGGCAGATAGATGCACATGGGCCTTCCTGGAAGACGCCTCTCGTCCCTTCCTCTCACGTTCACACCTAAAATTTTCGGTTGATTAGAAGAAGAAAATACAACGAAACCCACGTAAAAAGTTTGTCCCTTTACCCCACGGAAATAGTCCTCTGTGATGATGGAAGAAATGGCTTCGCTGTGCCTACAAAATTATTTGGGAAAAAGTTGGCAGTTTTAGAATTGGGGATGTGCATATTTGGCACATTCCGGTATTCCTTTCGAATGATTGAAACTTGACGGATCTGATTTCCTCTTTTAAGCAAGCAAACGCGTTTCCCATTGTCGTCACGAAACAAGCCAAGGTTTCTGCAGTTAAAAAAGAACTCGGGGCCGATTCCGAAGTGGCGACCCATAATATAAGGCGCTGAAGGCGTACGGAGGGAGGGGACAAGTGGAGTAGTAGGGGCTCTTCATTCTTTTGTAAGTTCGTTTTTTCAGCCACTTTCTTTCCTTGGGGATCACAGGATTCCATGAGTTTTCATCACGCAATGCTTACTGTTTGATTTTCATATGGGCTCTTCAGTATATAGTTATTCATCTGTAATTTAGGATCAACTATGATAATCCTGTGTTCTTCACTAAAAGTATTCGACGTTCATAATTTCTAACGTTGCTTTCCATTTAAAAGTTATCCCAACTGGAACTGGACAAAGGGCAGAAGTCTCAGTTCGAATCAGGCAAAAGTGGAAAAGATGGAGAGACTCTTGTCGGCGTTGGCCATACAAGCTCAGGGAGGAGGGGGGTCTGTGTTTGGAACTATCAAAATTGCGGTGCTTCCCATAGCCAAAGTCTTCACTATGTGTTTCTTGGGTTTTCTTATGGCTTCCAAATATGTTAATATTTTACCAGCCAGTGGAAGGAGACTTTTGAATGGGGTAAGCACCCTCCATTTTACAACTTTGACTGCCTGCTTTGTTCGTGCTTCATGATTATTTTTGTCCTTCGTCCATAAAAACAACCAACCACTACTCAATGAATTCTACCCACGAAATATGAATTGATTATTGGATTGCTTAGATGAACTCGAACTGAATCTTTCTTCCATGAGCTCCAGTTGGTCTTTTCACTCTTACTTCCATGTCTGATATTCTCTCAACTTGGACAAGCTGTAACCGTTGAAAAAATGCTCCAGTGGTTAGTCTGAATTCTTGCTTCGTTTTATCTCTTTTTTTTTTTTTATATCTTTTGGGATTTGACCAAGCGATTTATTCAATGTCTTTCCGTCATTCTGCAGGTGGTTTATTCCCGTGAATGTTGTGGTGGCTACAATCTCAGGTTCACTGATAGGACTAGTAGTTGCAACCATTATCCGCCCACCATATCCTTTCTTCAAGTTCACTATTATACAAATTGGAATAGGTGAGTTGATGTAGATGGTGGAAAATTATTTAAATATATTATTTTGTCTGGATTGATATATAAATGTTTGCGAATGTCAACGGACATTTCTGCAGAAACTGCTGTTTTGGCTTAGTGGGTTCACTTTTCTTGAATTCTGTTTTATTAACGTCACATTTTGATGATCGACGACAGGGAACATTGGAAACGTGCCTCTCGTTCTAATTGCAGCTTTATGTAGAGACAAATCCAACCCCTTTGGTGATTCAGAGAAATGCAGCACTGATGGTACTGCATATATTTCATTTGGCCAGTGGGTAAGTTTTATAGATTCTTAACTTAATTTTGAGATGCAAATTACGTTGGGGGCTGATTCTTGACGTAGCATATTATCAAAGTCTTCACAATTTCCTCTCACGCCGGGTCCTGTCTAGTATTGAACTTGGAAATACTAATTCAAGTAATATTTGTGGTTAGGTTGGTGCAATTGTACTCTACACATACGTATTTGGTATGTTGTCACCTCCTGTTGAGGGTACGTTTGACGTGGCAGATAAGAGTCTCCCTATCAAGAGCCTTCCGAAGAATGTCATGGCGGAGCAAGTTCCATTGCTTGCCAAAGAGGTGGTTCCGTCAACAAATACAGATACTGTAAGCAAAGGAAAGGTGTGAATTACTGTGGTATGATCATCTTGCAAGTTGTCTAAGAAAACTGTTAGAGAAAGGCTGTCCATAGAATAGTTCAGTCTGTAGATTTTACACGATTTATGATGCGAAGAAAAGTCGGTGAAGATTGAAATAGTTAAAAATGTCAGGGAACTGAATCTGATAGTTTCTACTTCTAAAATTTCAAATGTTTTGATTGGTTCCCACCCCATTCACTCTTTTCCATGCCTTTTAGTTGATCAATTGTTTTATAACGTACTGTTTGGATCTGTGTGCCATGATTGTTATTTTGAAACAGGTAAAGGGCTGCTTCTATTTTCTGTATGAGAAATTAAAGTTCAAGCAAATCCTTCAACCTCCCATTATTGCTTCTGTAAGTTTTAGCTAATGGCATTTAACCTTTCCATTTCGTTCAACGGTGCTGTATATATTTCATCTTAGAGACTCGATACACTTATAGGACAATATTATTAAGCAAAGTCACTATCCTAGAATTCAATGTGGCATTTTCAGATGACCATTTTTTGTGATCATCAATCAATATGTAGTCCTCTTGATGTATAATTTTGTTGCAGATTCTCGCCATGGTATTGGGGGCAATTCCATTTTTGAAACGATTGATCTTCACCGCTGATGGCCCACTTTTCTTCTTTACTGATAGCTGCATTATTCTTGGGTATGTGCTCGAGTAGGATTGCTGGCAGTTTCTATGACGAATGACTGCTGTTTTTGGTTCTCGTATATGGAAATGTATTCGCATTGCATGTAAATGTTGTTCGGGTCAATAGAATGAAACTTGAATTGTGATCTACCTAAAACCATTAAAGGTGTTGCAGTTCCTGGCTTCCATGTTTATGTTTAGCCCGTTAAAACTCATCAACTAATGGTTTGTTTCACGAATTATAGTGGGATCCTCGGGAAATCTTGGTAGCTGTTTTTCTGTCAGCATTTAACATTACTCGTGATGGTAATTACAGGGAGGCCATGATTCCATGCATTCTACTGGCATTAGGAGGAAACCTCGTTGATGGTGAGCCAATATTATCTTCTTCAAACACAAAATTTCTAGTTCCTGCTCTTTGACCTCATAGTCTGGTCTGTACACCTTTTAGTAGCTGAGTTTCTGCTGTAGCTTGAAGTAAAACGATGGACTCGGAAGAGGAAAAATTTGACCAGTTTTTGTGGCATGAACCAGAATCTCTCTATCCCCCTCCCATCATTCTCTCTCTCTCTCTCTATCTCTCTCCAATGTCCTTGGAATAATTGTGTTGCCTACAGGTCCTGGGAGTTCAAAGCTCGGGCTACGAACAACAGCTGCAATTATTGTTGGGCGGTTAGTATTGGTGCCGCCTGCAGGACTCGGGATTGTCATGCTTGCCGATAAGCTGGGTTTCCTCCCTGCAGATGACAAGATGTTCCGATTCGTTCTACTCCTTCAGCATACGATGCCCACGTCCGTCCTTTCTGGTAAAAGTCATTACATAGTTTGCAATATTTATAAGCGTATCCTGTTCTGGGTATAGGCCAAAAATGTGATGCCGTTACTAAATGATGATGTGGTAGGTGCTGTGGCCAATTTAAGAGGGTGTGGAAGAGAAGCAGCAGCTGTGCTGTTCTGGGTTCATATTTTTGCTGTCTTGTCAATGGCTGGATGGATTGTATTATACATCAGCATACTCTTCTAATCCTTGTGTTCTCTGTCAGCACACCACAGAAACGAATAAAATTTTCTTCTTTCTTCTTCATTCTCTACTTGTCTCGACCCCCCAGTTTTTTTATTTAAACAATTTAATTTCATTCCGTTCAGCCACTAGAAGCTTGGTTCAAATGTCTGCTGTTCTGCCCAAGATAGCATTTTGTCATTTTGAGGTGAGTTTATGCTGCACTAAAATCTAATCATAATTGTTAACTTTCTCGACATTTGGATATATATATTTTTTTTGGTTTGCTGTGAAGAGATTTACGACCAAGCAGACAAGTGTCAACTTTGTCAGGAAAAAATAATTTGGTAGTATAAAAAACCATTAGAATTATTTATTTCATGCCTTAAAATAATATAATGAACAGAAATAATAGATAAAAATGAATAAGGAGAATTTTTACTTGAAAAATTAAATTGAGAAAAAAAACACGGCACCAAGTTTAGAAAAATATAATTATGAAAAATAAAAATTTGTAATATTTTTCTAGAAAATAAATATTATTTCTATAAAAATGTTCGCTATGAAAAATCCACTACTTTTACAATCCACAATGAAAACACCTCACTCATAATTTTTTTTTGTCATCTTCCACAAATATTATCTCTCTTCTATTTCTCTTTTTCGTTTAACTCCTTCGTCAAGTTAACTTATGTTTATATATTTATTTATTCGAAAAATAGTTTAGTCTGCACTAGTAATTTTTATTTAAACTCCTTAATTATATTCAAATGACATATTCTTATTCAACCCTAGCCACCTATTTTTCTCTCTCTATATTTATTTTTTGTTTCTCCTTAAGAATCCAAACATGGTATCTGAGGTGCACCTTTGAGCGACTATGTACCAGATTTTTATGAATCTTGCACTATCCAGTAATAAAGTCTTGGAAAGATCTTGCAGGAAGACTTGGTGATTTTCAAGATTGGACAGATCTTGTAGGAAGGCTTGGAAAGTTACGATATCTAATATTCACTTTGTTCTGCGTGTGTCGTAGCTAATGCAGTTTATTTGATCAATGAAATATTACTGTTGAGCATAATTATATCAAAGTTCCAATTATAAGACAACCATTTGTTTGTGGCTAAAGATTGTGATCTTTTTATTAAATTCAGAGATCTTACATTCATCTTATGTGGTTCGATGTTTGAGGTTTGGTTAATCAGTTTGGTTTGAATTTTGTATTGATTATTATTTGTGTTTTGAGGTGGTGTTGTTTTCTTTACTTGTTGGTTTGATGATTAGCATATTAGTTTATGATGGCAAGAAATGACTCTCCTCAGTCAATTAGTGTACCATAAGATGACAAAAACTATTCGCATTGGAGATATGTGAAGAATTTTTTGAAAGGAAAAAAAATTTGGAGTTATGTTAATGGCACTTTTGTTAGATTCAAGAACAAAGAAAGATGTCTTATTTCTTTTTTTTTTTTTAAGTGAAGATGTGAATGCTTATGCGTATGATTGTCCTATTGAAAATGTAAGATTATGCTCCATAATTTTTTCAATATCATCATCAATATTTTCAACAATAAAATCATATGGATCCATTATTTTGAAAATTAAATATTTAAAATAAATTTAAAAAATAAATTGATATCGCGCACCAATTAATCAACAATAGCCTGTATGTTGTGTGAATTTGTAATCAATTCCATATATAGGAAACCTACAAAAAAAATCAAAAAACCATAGTTAATTCATCATATACATAAAATTAACAATAACAAAAATGTATTAAATAAATAAATTGTAATATAAACCTTGATGAATGAATGGAAATAGTATTAAATTAAAAATAACAAGAGAGGATGATTGAGCACTAGAAATTTAGAAATGAATAAGAGATTGAAAGATTGAGAGAAAATTTGGTGAACAACATTTTAAGGAAACGAAAGGTATTTATAGAGAAGGAGAGAAAGTTTGGTGAACAACATTTTAAGGAAACAAAAGTCTTTATAGAGAAGGCGGGGCAAATTGCCCCCTTTTCTTCAACAATGGTCAAATGATCCTTGCTGAAGAGCAACAGTCTTGATGATTGTTGTGTTTTTGGGGGGACCTACTAAAAATTATTGGGTTATTGTTCTTCGTATATTGAAATATCTTTGGGGGAGGAGTCTCGACCCCATCATCACTTAACTAGATATTGTTCATGTCGTTCATATCATCAACTGGTTTGTTACTTCACCTACTAAAAATCATTGGGTTATTGTTCTTCGTATGTTGAAATATCTTTTAGGGGTAGGGGGAGGGGGAGGGGGAGGGGCGGGCTCGACCCCACCATCACTCAACTAGACATTGTTCACGTCATTCATATCATCAAAATCTTTTTTTTTTCTTCTACTTCCTCCTTAGAGATGCGTGTTGTAACGACCCCATAAAGGCCGAGACTGATTCTTAATTTTCGTTTATCATTTACACTAAGTTTACCCTCTATATTTTTTTTAAACATTACTCAAGGACAATGCCATATCTGACAAAGCTGGACCCTTCAAAAACTCGGCTCCCTCATAAGACTATCGACACAGTCAGTCACAGAGTCGGTCGACATGACTCAGACATCAGTTCCATAACGTGTTCGGGCAGAAGGAAAGTGCCCTCAGATCACTCGACTTCATCGTTCGCGGGCTGCATGGATTTGCAGACATCTACCGATAGAAACACATTCCCCGAATGTCACGTGCACTCCGCATGACTCAATAGACGTCGCCCAATAGAAGGCATCATCCGATGGACACGAGCGTTCCACGTGACTCATGGACATCGCTCTGTAGAAGACATCATCCGATGGACACGAGTGTTCCACGTGACTCATGGACATCGCCCGGTAGAAGACCTCTACCAATTATTACACGACAAAGCATAATTACCCACATCATCCGATCACAAAACGACAAGACTTAATGCTCACTTCTTCCGATAGCGAAAACATCTACATCTACCGGTTGACATGTGAATCACACGTAACATAATAATCATCATCCGATAGAAGACCTCTACCGGTGAGTAAGGAATTTCTAGCATCTGTCGATTGTAATAATCAGCATCTACCGATTGACATGTGCATCACACGTGACATATAAGCATCATCTGATAGAGGACCTCTACCGGTCAATAAGAAATTCCTAGCATCTGCCGATAGTAATAATCAGCATCTACTGATTGACATATGCATCGCACGTGACATATAAGCATCATCCGATAGAAGGCCTCTACCGGTGAATAAGAAATTCCTAGCATCTGCCGATAATAATAATCAGCATCTACCGATGACAACATCTACGAAACGAGACATCCTGACTTTCACAAATTTCAACTTGACTAAAATAAGATTGCACAAGTATAGATCATAGACTCATCCAGAATACGTGTAGCGAAAGACTTAAATAGAACATAAATCATTCTATCTCCTCGTGATCATTCTTAAACTTAGAAATCCAATCAGACAAATCTCAAAATCCATCGTGTTAAGAAAATCCCTTCCTACTTAATTTCAGTATGTATAATTCTTACTAACATCATAAGAGCAGTAACCAAGGGTCATAATCGCCTTTCCAGCCACAATCTGTCACCCCGAGCTCCATCCAGCAACCAGTCTTAGACATCCTCACTAAATTTGGAATCCTTACCTGGTAGTTCTTCACCTACATCATAAGGTTTAAACTATAAGCCTAATGCTTAGTAAGGAGTGCAATACTAACATGAATGCACAGTTGAAAAGAACACATTTACATAATCATTTCTCATTACATTCTTGTTCATGTTCTTGTTCATCGTTTACATCACGTTCTTGTTTATTGTTTACATCATGTGGATTAAGGGAGGATTTGTGCTGGAAAGGGGATTGACAATGAAAGTGTACATAGTCCCTTGTGGGCCGTATTCATGGTCCTCCTTTTGGACAGTGACATACGTCAAACCGCTCCCAACCCTCTCTCAATCATTGTTACATAAGTTTCATATTCATATCTTGATCGTGAAGGAAAACATGCACTTAAAACATTTTCATATGCTTGAAAAGGAAAACAATCGTGAAGCATGAGTATGAGTACTCTCATTTCATCAGACTAAAAGGACATCTCATTCATTCATCAAAAGATCATACTATCAACTCGAGTATCATAACCCAACAGATAATAGCACAGATAACCTTTAAACATTATAGACATCTTCTACCTAGTACCCTTGTGATGTAGGGCCTTAATGGCTGGGAATCTTACTCACTCACTTACCTGGTTTCCCTTAGCAACTTGAGTACTTCACCTCGGATTTTTCTTCTCCTAGAACATTTCACATTACAGAGTTAAAACAAGATCCTAAAAGTTCTAACCAAAAGTCATCCTAGAATCTAACGTACATGTATTTCTAAGTTTTTTAGTCAAGCACCTTATGTGCGTAGATCAAGTTTCATAAACCTAAAATGCCCAGATTCAACCTAGTAACTAAACACAGTCGGTTATCTTAATGTCCAGAATCGAATCGGAAATGCCATTACTAAATGCATATTATAATTGTTACTATAATAACTCTGCCATTGAAGAATCCGAAACTTCAAGTTCTAGCTAAAAACAGAGCTCTAAGTAACTAACCAGCAGCTACATTGTCTAAGCCTTACCTAGAGCGTAGATTATCGGGGTGGAGACTGAAGAATCGGTCGCCGACGAAGGAGACGCTGGCAAAGAGAAGGAGAGCTCTGGAGGTTGAGAAATCGCAGAAGGAATGTGTCGGCTACAGTGGGGTTTTAGTGAGTTTTAAAGATTTCCATTTTCTATTTAAATCGATTGAAATCCATCTTATTTACAATTCTGCCATCACACAAACAAAATCAATTAAGCTTTGGCATTTAAATTCAAAATTGTAAAGGTTAATGGTGGAGGTGACAGTTAAAGCTGTTAAGAAAATACCTGGCCGAACATTGTCGGGTGTTACATCCACCCCCCTTAAACAAAATTTTCGTCAACGAAAATTGATCACACAAAGAGCTCAGGATATTTGGCCAACATGTCTTGCTGTCGCTCCCGCGTGGCTTCTTCAATGCCATGATTCATCCATAAGACTTTCACCAGTGGAATTTCTTTATTCCGTAGAGTCTTAACTGCATATTCTAATATTTGCACTGGTTTCTCTTCATACGCCAATGTCGGCTCAATGTCAATCTCTGTTGGCTTAACAACCTGCGTCGGATCACGTATGCATGTCCTTAGCATAGACACGTGAAAAACATTGTGAACCTTTTCCACTGATGGAGGCAATTGCAATTTATAAGTTGTATTACCGATCCTTGCCAAGACAGGGAATGGTCCAATGAATCGTGGATTAAGCTTTCCCTTCTTGTCAAATCTTAAAACTCCCTTAAATGGTGAAACCTTTAAGAAGACCTCATCGCCGACAGCAAACTCAAGATCCCTCCTTCTTTGGTCTGCATAGCTCTTCTGTCGGCTTTGTGCAGTCATCATTCTTTTCCTAATAATGGTAATCTTGTCTGACATCTGTTGCAAAATTTCAGGGCCTAAAAGTTTTGCTTCGCCAACTTCGTCCCAATATAAGGGTGATCTGCATTTCCTGCCACACAGTGCTTCGTATGATGCCATACCAATGGTGGACTGGTAACTATTATTGTAGGAGAATTCAACCAAGGGCAGGTATCGACTCCAAGATGTCTAGAAATCTAGCACACACGCCCTCAACATGTCCTCGAGTGTTTGAATTGTCCGTTCACATTGGCCATCTGTCTGAGGATGAAATGCAGTGCTGAAGGATAACTTTGTACCAAGCGTGCCTTGAAGACCTTCCCAAAACCTTGAGGTGAACCTGGGATCACGATCTGAGACAATGAATATCGGAATCCCATGCAATCTGATAATTTCCTGAACATACAGATTAGCAAGCTGGTCCATTGTGTACGTTGTCTTTACAGGTAGGAAGTGAGCTGATTTCGTCATTCTGTCAATTACAACCCAAATACTATCATGACCTTTAGTTGTCTTAGGTAATCCCACAACAAAGTCCATGGCAATGTTTTTCCACTTCCATTCGGGAATCGGTAAGGGTTGAAGGGTACCACCTAGACGTTGGTGTTCTACCTTAACTTGCTGGCATATCAAATATGACTCTACATACTTGGCAACATCCCTCTTCAAATTCGGCCACCAATAGAGTAACTTCAAGTCCCGATACATCTTGGTGCTGCCAGGATGTACAGAAAAGGGAGACAAGTGCGACTCGGCCAAGATCAACTTACGTAATTCCTCATCACTTGGAATATACCATCGATTCCTAAATCTCAAAATACCATCCTTGGAGAGATTGAACTCAGAAGAGGCGTCCTTCAATTTACTCATCATACTATTGTTTTCCTTTGATTCCTTTTGTTGTGCCTCTCTGATCTTATCCAAAATAGTTGGCTGAATAGATAATGCTGAAAGCAATACTGATAACTCCGGAACTATCTCCAACTCAAATTTCTGAATCTCAACCTTCAAGGGTAATGACATGGTTGACACCGCATGTTGCATTGTCTTTGACATTCTGCTTAATGCATCGGCTACAACATTAGCCTTACCCGGATGATACTTAATTTCAAAATCGTAATCCTTAACGAATTCCAACAAACGTCTTTGTATCATGTTTAATTCCTTTTGAGTAAAAATGTACTTCAGGCTTTTATGGTCAGAAAACACTTCACACTGCTGACTATACAAATAGTGTCTCCAAATTTTTAATGCAAAAATAACTGCGGCTAATTCCAAATCATGAGTGGGGTAATTCTGTTCATAACTCTTCAGTTGCTTGGAGGCATACGCCACAACCTTGCCTTTTTGCATCAAGACACACCCCATACCAACTTTGGATGCATCACAATAAACACTGAACTTCCCTTCTTCAGTTGGGAGTGTCAAAAGAGGGGCTGTCGTCAACTTCAATTTTAGTGTCTGAAAACTATCTTCACAAGCTTCAGTCCAGGAGTACTTGGTGTCCTTCTTTGTTAAACTAGTTAAAGGTTTAGCTATCATAGAAAATCCCTTAATAAACTTTCTATAATAACCTGCCAGACCAAGGAAACTACGGACTTCACTGGCGTTCCTCGGTTGGGGCCAATCTTTTACTGCCTGAATTTTGGTTGGATCTACAGATATACCTTCAGCAGAAATGACATGGCCTAGAAAGTTGACCTTATCCAGCCATAACTCACATTTGGACAACTTGGCATCGAGTTGCTGCTGTTCTATTGTCGCCAAAACTACTCTTAAGTGTCTTTCATGGTCCGCTTTGGTCCGTGAATAAATTATGATATTATCTATAAACACAATCACAAACTTGTCCAAATACTCACGAAACACACGGTTCATCAAGTCCATAAAAGCTGCAGGTGCATTCGTCAATCCAAACGACATCACAAGAAATTCATAGTGTCCATATCGGGTTCTGAATGCTGTCTTTGGTACATCACTCTCCTTAACCTTCAGTTGGTAATAACCCGAACGTAAGTCAATTTTTGAAAATACCTTAGCTCCTTGTAGTTGGTCAAACAAGTTATCAATTCGGGGTAAGGGATATTTATTTTTGATCGTTAACTTGTTCAGTTCTCTGTAATCTATCCACATTCTAAGAGAACCGTCTTTCTTCTTAACAAAAAGGACAGGTGCACCCCAGGGAGAACAACTAGGGCGTATAAATCCCTTGTCGACTAGTTCCTGGAGTTGGACTTTTAACTCCTTCAGCTCAACAGGTGCAATGCGGTAAGGGTTCTTAGACACAGGTGATGCCTCAGGATATGTATCGATTACAAACTCAATTTCTCTATCAGGTGGTAATGTAACACCTGGTTCTTTAGAACCAAGACCAATTTCTTCCTAAATTAATGACACTTTATAAGGTGATAATAAATGTAGGGTTAATGGATGACTAGGCAGGGACAAAAGGGTAATTAGAAATTTTAAAGTGGATAACGTATTTAAGGAATAGGTTTTTGGATTTAATGCATTGTAGCCGTCACTGTTTTCCAATTCTGTTTGACTCTCAACTCCTCAGCTCAGCAGAGTGCACTAGGAGGCCCTCCCTTCGATTTCTCCGACTTAGGTGAGTCCCCTCATTTTTCCTTATGACTTGACGGTTAGATAGCAGAGGGAGTACAATGTATGTGTTTTGGGAGTGTTGTGAATGAGTGTAGTTTCGGACTTAGTGCAGAATCGGGAATGCACGAAGATCTGAGCTTCCAAAACTAATTTCCTTAGACTCCTGGATAGTTTAGAATGAAGTTCAACTAATACACTGTCTACGGTTTTAGGTTTGAGCAAGACCCGAAGTAGTTAGCAACCAAACAATTCCCAGGGATCCAGGTAAGTAAAGTATGCATGTGCCTTCGGGCCTACATCATAAAACAATAGAGTTATGTATTGTGTGAATGATTTTGTATGTCATGCATCATGTTTTTGAAAGATTGCGAAAATGAATTTTCATGTAAGGATGGTAAGGCATGAACTGAATGTGATAGACAAACTATTAAGGGAACTAATCCACCTCTTAACTTATGAAGGGATTTATAACATTGGGAGGATTGATCTCACTCCCAAGGGAACAGAGGGATCAGATCAGCTATTAAGGGAATTCATCTGCCCCTTAATCGAGTA
Source organism: Begonia masoniana (assembly GCA_022432975.1). Taxonomy (NCBI): domain Eukaryota; kingdom Viridiplantae; phylum Streptophyta; class Magnoliopsida; order Cucurbitales; family Begoniaceae; genus Begonia; species Begonia masoniana. Next base: position 52,612,409 of record CM039502.1, read on the forward strand.
GAGGATGTATAACATTGGGAGGGTTGATCCCACTCCCAAGGGAACAGAGGGATCAGATCAGCTATTAAGGGGAATTCATCCGCCCCTTAATCGAGTAGAGGATGTATAACATTGGGAAAATTGATCCACTTCCCAAGGGAACCGAGGGATCAGATTAGCTTATGAATGAATGTGAATGCAACTGAGATGAGAAAGTAGAAATTGCATGTTTAGGAATTTATGTTTCAGCATTTCATTTCATTACTGCTTTACTTACTTAGCATTAGGCTAATAGATGAGTTTTGTGATGTAGGTGTTGAGGATACTGCAGGTGATTTTCCTGAATGCACAGATGATTAGCCATGGTTGGAGGAGTACATCCATGTTTCGGCCTGGTAAACTGATGAGGCGATTTAACTGGTGTCAGTTGGTGTGAAGCTTTAGTTGACAATGTTTCAATTTAAGTATGCTGAGTTTTCATGACAGTAGTGGTTTTTAATATTTGAATACGTTTTGAGATTTCCTGATAAAAATATTCTATTGAGTTTTTAAATGTTGGTTTTTACTGGATTTGGGTAATGCAATGATTCAAATTATTTTCTGAATGGTTTTAGTGGAGTAGTAAATTCTTTTATGTACTTAGAGTCATGTTTGCATAGCAAGAAATAGTTGAAATGTTGTTCTGTCCTCTATCGGTAGATGATGTCTATCGGTAGATGTTGAGTTATAGTTATGTTGTCTATCGAAAGATGTCTTCAGTAAAGCTATCGGATGATGTCTCAGTAAAGTCATTGGACATGAAGTTTATTCAATCTGATGATGTAGATTAAATTCTATCGGAAGATGTAGATTTTACACTATCGGTATGAGTGTGTATTATGCTTTGTCGTTTAGTGATCGGTGTATGCAGTTTATTCTATCGGAAGGAGGAAATGAGAGATTTTTGTCGTTTTGCCGTCGGTAGATGCGAGTCGTAAAACTTGTCGTTTTGCGATCGGTTGATGTTGGATAATTGAATTATCCGGCTGACGTCATCGGTAGATGCAGTCCACCGAGAGATGTCTTTTTTTTTTCAACTCTTCTGGTTGACGTCATCGGTAGAAGCCTTCTATTTTCCGTTTCTGCTTCTTTCATTGACTTTATTCATCGGCAGATGCGTTTGACTTCTACGACTCCTCAAGTATTCCACAGTTTAAACTTTATTTCCTATTTGTCGATTGTTTCTTAACATTTCAAACAATGTTTCATAGTTTTGTTTAACTCTATTGTTGTTCAAATGATTTCCGCTGCAAGTTTTTAAACGTTTTGAAGTTTTAGAAAAAAATGTCAAATTCGGACTTTCGAGTGAAATTTTAAATTTAGTCCAAAGTCTCTTAGTTATGTTCGAGCTATGTGTAACGAATCGGGTTTAGATAATTCGGGGCGTTACAGTATGGTATCAGAGACATTCAGTTAAACCGTTCAAAAGATTACTCATCAATGCCAATTGTTGCATGGAAGTACTTCAACAACTGTAAGTGTTTATGTTAACCTTAGTTAATAGATATTTAAGAGTGTAATTAACCCTGTATAGGAATTTAGTACAATGGCCAGACGCCCAGGAAGATCTAGAGTGCCAAGGGAAATGCCAAACATGAGAGGTGAAGAGGAGTCTAGTGTGATTAGGCAGCTGACAGATTTGGTACGTCAGCAAACAGACTTAGTGCGCCAACAGTCCGATCAGTTAGGAGTGTTGTTGAATCGAGAGGTACAAGGAAGTGCCAACTCGGGTTCTAGCAATGAACATTCTGGAGATAGATTCCGGAGACTGAGACCACCCACGTTTGATGGACAGTCATCTGATCCAGTTACTGCTGAAGGATGACTTAGAAAAATTGAGAGTATGTTTAGGTGTGCCAACATAGGAGAAGAAGACAAGGTCACGTTAGTAACATTTCATTTAGCTGGTGAGGCTCAACTATGGTGGGAAACAATAGAGATCGCCGCCGATGTTTTGGCGATGCCTTGGTCACAATTCAATGACATTTTCTATGAGAAGTATTTCAACAGCACTATCCAGACCGCGAAGAAGTTGGAATTTCTGAACTTGAAGCAGATAGGGTCTGTGGGCGAGTACAGTAGGCAATTTGAGTCTCTGTCCAGATTTGCTTGACATTTTGCCCACAAGGATGAGGATAAAGTGTTCAAATTTGTGCATGGACTGAAGCCAGAAATCTACCGAGGAGTTAAATTTTGTGGTATTAAAGGCTTGACATTTAGTGAAGTTGTGTCCACTGCTCTGGAAGTGGAAGAAGCTGAAAAGAAGTATGCTGGACCAAAGGAAGTTCCACAAAAGTTTATCCAGCCACACCAACAGAGGAGAATAAAGAGGCCTAGTGAAGGCCAGAGTAGCCAAGGAACAGGAAGGAAAGTACCAGATACCAGGAAGTTTCCCCAGTGCCCGAAATGCTTGAAGAATCACTTGGGCGAGTGCAGATTTGGGACGGGAAAATGTTTCAACTGTGAGGAGTTTGGGCATGCACACAGAGATTGCCCGAAGCCTAGGATCACCAGATGCTTCAATTGTAATAAGGTCGGCCATGTTAGCAAAGACTGCCCAGTTCCTAAGAATGACTCTGCTATGATTAAACCGAGGATATTGTCCATGGTGGAGTCAGGTGAAGAACAGTCTGCTGTTGTGTCAGGTACTATATTGATCAACTCTGTGCCTGCTTTTACTTTGATAGATTCCGTTGCAACACATTCATTTATATCATCTACATTTGTTGATAAGTTAGATGTACAGTTTACTCCTTCTATGCATATGTTTAATGTTACATTACCCTCTGGTGAACGCCTGCGCTCTATTAAGAAAATGTCTGTGATGACTTCTATTAACACTAGACCTTCCCTGTGTGGAGAGTATTTGTGCTTCTTAGCTAGCGTTTTAGACACACAGCTTATAGGAAAAGCAAATCCTCAAAATGTCTTAATTGTCCAAGATTTCCCCGAAGTATTTTTAGATGACCTTCCTGGTTTACCGCCAGATAGGGAAATTGAATTTGTCGTAGATGTTTACCCCAGAGCCGAGCCTGTGTCTAAAAATCCATATAGATTAGCTCCAAACGAACTTAAGGAATTAAAGAAGCAGTTGGAGGATCTGTTGGAGAAAGGGTTTATACGCCCAAGCTTTTCACCGTGGGGTGCATCTGTCCTTTTTGTCAAAAAGAAAGATGGATCAATGCGTATGTGCATAGACTATAGAGAATTGAACAAGTTAACTGTCAAGAACAAGTATCCACTGCGGAAGATCGATGATTTATTTGACCAGCTTAATGGTGCAAGAGTTTTCTCTAAGATTGACCTTAGGTCCGGTTATTACCAGTTGAAGGTTAAATCTGAAGATATTCCGAAGACTGCTTTTCGCACAAGGTATGGACATTATAAGTTTTTGGTCATGTCCTTTGGATTGACAAATGCACCAGCAGCCTTCATGGATATCATGAATAGGGTGTTTCATGAATTTTTGGATAAATTTGTCATAGTATTTATCGATGACATTCTGGTCTACTCACGAACCAAGGAGGAGCATGCAAGACACTTAAGCTTCGTGTTAGGATTACTGAGACAACACCAACTTTATGCCAAGTTCTCTATGTGTGAGTTTTGGATAGACCAAGTTCACTTTTTAGGACATGTTATTTTAGGGAGTGGTATAGCTGTCGATCCAGCCAAGGTCCAAGCGGTTAAGGAGTGGCCCCAACCGAAGAATGCTACTGATATTAGGAGTTTCTCGGATTGGCTGGGTATTACAGGAAATTTATTGAAGGATTCTCAAAGTTTGCAATACCCCTCACTCGACTAACTAGAAAGAACGTGAAATATGTGTGGACTGAGGATTGTGAGCACAGTTTTCAGACCTTGAAACAGAAACTGACCAATGCTCCGATTCTAACCCTTCCTGTCGATAATGGTAAGTTTAGCATTTATTATGATGCTTCCAAAATTGGTCTAGGTTGTGTGTTGATGCAAGATGGTAAAGTAATAGCTTATGCCTCTAGACAGTTGAAAGCTCATGAAAAGAATTACCCTACACACGACTTAGAATTAGCTGCTGTGGTCTTTGCATTAAAGATTTGGAGGCACTACCTGTATGGACAAACTTGTGAGATATTTTCGGACCATAAAAGTCTGAAATATATTTTCACGCAAAAGGAACTGAATATGTGGCAACGTAGGTGGTTAGAGTTTGTCAAAGATTATGATTTTGAGATTAAGTACCACCCTGGCAAGGCGAATGTAGTGGCTGATGCTTTGAGTAGAGTGACTCCTTCAGTCTCTACATTGATTCTTGACATACCGATAGCTTTAGAGACAGAATTCCAAAGATTTAACCTGGAAGCTGTGTATAGTGTGACAGCCATGCTTTCGACCATATCTTTGAGGCCTACTATTTTAAAGAGAATAAAGAAAGTTCAAATGAATGACACTGAATGCAATAAGTATAAGTTGTGCATGGATTCTACTGACAAGTCAGATTTCAACTGCTCAGTTGATGGAATTCTCAAGTTTCGAAATAGATGGTTTGTTCCGGCTGATGCTGAACTTAGAAAGGGAATCCTATCTGAGGCGCATTCTTCTAGACTCTCTGTTCATCCCGGAGGTACGAAAATGTACAGAGATCTCAAGCAACATTATTGGTGGCCAGGTATGAAAAGAAGTGTGGCGGAGTATGTGGAGTCCTGTCTGATCTGCCAGTAAGTCAAAGCTGAACATCAGAGGCCTGCTGGAACCTTGCAACCTTTACCAGTTCCTGAATGGAAATGGAAACAAATAACTATGGATTTTGTTATAGGATTACCTAGAACAGCAAAGGGTCACGATGCAATCTGGGTAATAGTTGATCGTTTAACCAAATCTGCTCACTTCCTGCCAATGAAGATAACATACTCGATGGATCAACTGGCTGAGTTGTATGTGCACGAAGTTGTTAGACTACATGGAGTTCCAAGCACCATAGTTTCAGATCGAGACTCCAGATTTACATCTAAATTTTGGAAAAGTTTGCACAAGACTATGGGAACACAGTTTAGTTTTAGCACAGCTTTTCACCCTCAAACTGATGGACAATCCGAGATGACTATCCAGACACTAAAAGATATGCTCTGTGCATGTGTACTAGAATTCCAGGGCTCTTGGAGTAAGCACCTAACATTAGTGAAATTTTCCTATAAAAACAGTTTTCAGGCAACAATTGGTATGGCACCGTATGAAGCATTGTATGGACGAAAATGCAGATCTCCATTGTATTGGGATGAAGTTGGTGAAGCACAGTTGCTTGGTTCTGATATTGTACAACAGACAGTGGAAAAGATTACCCTCATCCGACAGAGAATCTTAACAGCTCAAAGCCGACAGAAAAGTTATGCCGATAGGAGACGCAGAGAATTGAAGTTTGAGGTAGGTGCAGAGGTTTTTCTCAAGGTGTCACCATTCAAGGGAGTTGTGAGATTTGGAAAGAGAGGAAAGTTGAACCCCAGATTTATTGGACCATTCACTATTCTGAAGAGAGTTGGGAGAGCAGCCTATCAGTTGCAGCTACCGGCGTCTATGAAAGAGATACACAGTGTGTTCCACGTTTCTATGTTGAAGGAGTGCATAAGGGACCCAAATCAAGTTGTGGAACAGCAGGACATTGAAGTTCATCCTACTCTTGCCTACGCGGAGAAACCAATAAAAATCTTAGACTATGCAGTTAAGGTGTTGCGCAATAAAGAGGTTCTACTGGTAAAAGTCTTATGGCACAACCAGAACATTGAGGAGACAACTTGGGAGCGCCAACAAGACATGATGGACCAACATCCAGAGTTATTCAGGTATTGAATTTTGAGGACAAAATTCTTTTAAGGAGGGTAGATTGTAACACCTGGTTCTTTAGAACCAAGATTAATTTCTTCCTAAATTAATGACACTTTATAAGGTGATAATAAATGTAGGGTTAATGGATGACTAGGCAGAGGCATAAGGGTAATTGGAAATTTTAAAGTGGATAACGTATTTAAGGAATAGGTTTTTGGATTTAATGCATTGTAGCCGCCACTGTTTTCCAATTCTTTTCGACTCTCAGCTCCTCAGCTCAGCAGAGTGCTCTAGGAGGCCCTCCCTTCGATTTCTCCAGTAATTTCTCCGACTTAGGTGAGTCCCCTCATTTTTCCTTATGACTTGACGGTTAGATAGCAGCGAGAGTACAATGTATGTGTTTTGGGAGTGTTGTGAATGAGTGTAGTTTCGGACTTAGTGCAGAAACGGGAATGCACGACGATCTGAGCTTCCAAAACTAATTTCCTTAGACTCCTGAATAGTTTAGAATGAAGTTCAACTAATACACTGTCTACGATTTTAGGTTTGAGCAAGACCCGAAGTGGTTAGCAACCAAACAATTCCCAGGGATCCAGGTAAGTAAAGTACGCATGTGTCTTCGGGCCTACATCATAAAACAATAGAGTTATGTATTGTGTGAATGATTTTGTATGTCATGCATCATGTTTTTGAAAGATTGCGAAAATGAATTTTCATGTAAGGATGGTAAGGCATGAATTGAATGTGACAGACAAACTATTAAGGGAACTAATCCACCTCTTAACTTATGAAGGGATTTATAACATTGGGAGGATTGATCCCATTCCCAAGGGAACAGAGGGATCAGATTAGCTATTAAGGGAATTCATCCGCCTCTTAATCGAGTAGAGGATGTATAACATTGGGAGGGTTGATCCCACTCCCAAGGGAACAGAGGGATCAGATCAGCTATTAAGGGAATTCATCCGCCCCTTAATCGAGTAGAGGATGTATAACATTGGGAAAATTGATCCACTTCCCAAGGGAACCGAGGGATCAGATTAGCTTATGAATGAATGTGAATGCAACTGAGATGAGAAAGTAGAAATTGCATGTTTAGGAATTTATGTTTCAGCATTTCATTTCATTACTGCTTTACTTACTTAGCATTAGGCTAATAGATGAGTTTTGTGATGTAGGTGTTGAAGATATTGCAGGTGATTTTCCTGAATGCACAGATGATTAGCCATGGTTTGAGGAGTACATCCATGTTTCGGCCTGGTAAACTGATGAGGCGGTTTAACTGGAGTCAGTTGGTATGAAGGTTTAGTTGACAATGTTTCAATTTAAGTATGCTGAGTTTTCATGACAGTAGTGGTTTTTAATATTTGAATACGTTTTGAGATTTCCTGATAAAAATATTCTATTAAGTTTTTAAATGTTGGTTTTTACTGGATTTGGGTAATGCAATGATTCGAATTATTTTCTGAATGGTTTTAGTGGAGTAGTAAATTCTTTTATGTACTTAGAGTCGTGTTTGCATAGCAAGAAATAGTTGAAATGTTGTTCTGTCCTCTATCGGTAGATGATGTCTATCGGTAGATGTTGAGTTATAGTTATGTTGTCTATCGAAAGATGTCTTCAGTAAAGCTATCGGATGATGTCTCAGTAAAGTCATCGGTACATGAAGTTTATTCAATCGGATGATGTAGATTAAATTCTATCGGAAGATGTAGATTTTACACTATCGGTATGAGTGGGTATTATGCTTTGTCGTTTAGTGATCGGTGTATGCAGTTTATTCTATCGGAAGGAGGAAATGAGAGATTTTTGTCGTTTTGCTGTCGGTAGATGCGAGTCGTAAAACTTGTCGTTTTGCGATCGGTTGATGTTGGATAATTGAATTATCTGGCTGACGTCATCGGTAGATGCAGTCCACCGAGAGATGTCTTTTGTTTTCAACTCTTCTGGTTGACATCATCGGTAGAAGCCTTCTATTTTTTGTTTCTGCTTCTTTCGTTGACTTTATTCATCGGCAGATGCGTTTGACTTCTGCGACTCCTCAAGTATTCCAAGGTTTAAACTTTATTTCCTATTTGCCGATTGTTTCTTAACATTTCAAACAATGTTGAATAGTTTTGTTTAACTCTATTGTTGTTCAAATGATTTCCGCTGCAAGTTTTTAAACGTTTTGAAGTTTTAGAAAAAAATGTCAAATTCGGACTTTCGAGTGAAATTTTAAATTTAGTCCAAAGTCTCTTAGTTATGTTCGAGCTATGTGTAACGAATCGGGTTTAGATAATTCGGGGCGTTACAGTATGGTATCAGAGACATTCAGTTAAACCGTTCAAAAGATTACTCATCAATGCCAATCGTTGCATGGAAATACTTCAACAACTGTAAGTGTTTATGTTAACCTTAGTTAATAGGTATTTAAAAGTGTAATTAACCCTGTACAGGAATTTAGTACAATGGCCAGACGCCCAGGAAGACCTAGAGTGCCAAGGGAAATGCCAAACATGAGAGGTGAAGAGGAGTCTAGTGTGATTAGGCAGCTGACAGATTTGGTACGTCAGCAAACAGACTTAGTGCCCCAACAGTCCGATCAGTTAGGAGTGTTGTTGAATCGAGAGGTACAAGGAAGTGCCAACTCGGGTTCTAACAATGAACATTCTGGAGATAGATTCCGGAGACTGAGACCACCCACGTTTGATGGACAGTCATCTAATCCAGTTACTGCTGAAGGATGGCTTAGAAAAATTGAGAGTATGTTTAGGTGTGCCAACATAGGAGAAGGCGGTGAAAACGCTCACTTCCATTGCTGTGAGTCGTATTCGAGCTAGAATTCCCTTGCTCATCCCTAGCAGCCACCCACTGCTCAATTTGGCGGGACTGGCGAATAACTAACTCGGTTAGCTGAGCAATGGTGTTACTATCCTCGTTGCTCTCTCTTTGTTGACCTCTTACCATTTTGAGATTCCTAAACAAGTAATCATAAACACATCTTAACGTAATGACATTACTAAAATCATAGACACTTACAGTTGTTGGAGTGTGCTCATGTGACAATTTGTGCTGGAAGGCAGTCTGCAGAATCGATTTTAGAACCCAGTTTTGCTTTGATACCATAATTGTAACGACCCCATAAGGGCTGAGACTGATTCTTAATTTTCGTAAATCATTTACACTAAGTTTACCCTCTATATTTTTTTTAAACATTACTCAAGGACAATACCATATCTGACAAAACTGGACCCTTCAAAAACTCGGCTCCCTCATAAGACTATCGACACAGTCAGTCACAGAGTCGGTAGACATGACTCAGACATCGGTTCCATAACGTGTTCGGGCAGAAGGAAAGTGCCCTCAGATCACTCGACTTCATCGTTCGCGGGCTGCATGGATTTGCAGACATCTACCGATAGAAACACATTCCCCGAATGTCACGTGCACTCCGCGTGACTCAATAGACGTCGCCCAGTAGAAGGCATCATCCGATGGACACGAGCGTTCCACGTGACTCATGGACATCGCTCGGTAGAAGACATCATCCGATGGACACGAGTGTTCCACGTGACTCATGGACATCGCCCGGTAGAAGGCCTCTACCAATTATTACACGACAAAGCATAATTACCCACATCATCCGATCACAAAACGACAAGACTTAATGCTCACTTCTTCCGATAGCGAAAACATTTACATCTACCGGTTCACATGTGAATCACACGTAACATAATAATCATCATCCGAAAGAAGACCTCTACCGGTGAGTAAGGAATTTCTAGCATCTGCCGATTGTAATAATCAGCATCTACTGATTGACATGTGCATCGCACATGACATATAAGCATCATCCGATAGAGGACCTCTACCGGTCAATAAGAAATTCCTAGCATCTGCCGATAGTAATAATCAGCATCTACTGATTGACATATGCATCGCACGTGACATATAAGCATCATCCGATAGAAGGCCTCTACCGGTGAATAAGAAATTCCTAGCATCTCCCGATAGTAATAATCAGCATCTACCGATGACAACATCTACGAAACGAGACATCCTGACTTTCACAAACTTCAACTTGACTAAATAAGATTGCACAAGTATAGATCATAGACTCATCCAGAATACGTGTAGCGGAAGACTTAAATAGAACATAAATCATTCTATCTCCTCGTGATCATTCTTAAACTTAGAAATCCAATCAGACAAATCCCAAAATCCATCGTGTTAAGAAAATCCCTTTCTACTTAATTTCAGTATGTATAATTTTTACTAACATCATAAGAGCAGTAACCAGGGGTCATAATCGCCTTTCCAGCCACAATCTGTCACCCTAAGCTCCATCCAGCAACCAGTCTTAGACATCCTCACTGAATTTGGAATCCTCACCTTGTAGTTCTTCACCTACATCATAAGGTTTAAACTATAAGCCTAATGCTTAGTAAGAAGTGCAATACTAACATGTATGCATGAATGCACAGTTGAAAAGAACACATTTACATAATCATTTCTCATTACATTCTTGTTCATGTTCTTGTTCATCGTTTACATCACGTTCTTGTTCATTGTTTACATCATGTGGATTAAGGGAGGATTTGTGTCGGAAAGGGGGTTGACAGTGAAAGTGTACATAGTCCCTTGCGGGCCGTATTTGTAACACCCGACATTCTCAGTCAGGTGATTTTCTTAACGGAATTAACGGTCACCTCTTTATTTGACCTTTTATCTAATAATTATATGCCAAAGCCTATTGGATTTCTATTGTTGTGGCAGAATTGTAATTTGTGAGGAACTTATCTGGTATAAGTAGAAAGTGGAAACCTTAAACCCCAATTAAACCTCACTGTAGCCGACACATTTACTCTCGGCGATTTTCCTCCTCCCAGAACTCTCTCTCTCAGCAGGTAGCCTTCTTCATCAACAGCCGATTCCCCTTCGTTCTCGCCGATACTCAGCTTACCAGGTAAGACTCAGTGAATGTAGTTATGGGTTACCTCTTTGAGCTTTGTTTCCGGTTAGAACCCGAGGTTTCAGATTCTTTAATGGCAGAGTAATAATAGGATCATTTCTAATACGCGTTTAGTAAAGGCATTTTGAGTTGATTCTGGACATTTAGATAGCTGTATGCGATTAGTTACTGGGTTGAAACTGGTTATTTAGATTGTAGAAATTTAATCCACGCACACAAGGTGCTCGGCTGATGAATGTAGAAAATACGAGTAGGATAAGCATTAGAATGATTTTTGGTTAGCATTATTAGGATTTTATTTTTAACTTGGTAATGTGAAATAATTCAGGTGAGGAAGATTTGAAAGGAGTTTTCCATTTGCAAAGGACACCAGGTAAGTGAATGTATTAAGACTTTCGGCCAATAGGGCCCTACATCACAAGGATATTAAGATAGTTTCAGTTGTCTGATTTTTGTTCTGTGTTAGTAAGATTTCTTGTATTTGGATGATTTATGGATGTTGAGAGTTTTGTTATGTGACGTTCTGGTAGAGTCTAAGAAGTCGACTGTTCTGGTATGATACTTTCTATAGTCTGATGATTCAAGAGCATCCATGTCATGCATCATGATTTACTTTTCAAGCATATGAAAATGTTTTATGAGCATGTTTTTCCCATGAACAAGATATGACAACGAATATGAAACTTATGCAACCGGATTAAGTGAGGGTTGGGGGCGGTTTGGCGTATGTCACTGTCCAAAGAGAAGGACCATGAATACAGCCCGAAAGGGACTATTTACACTTGCACTGTCATCCCCCCTTTACGGCACAAATCCTCTCTTAATCCATATGATGAAAGTGATGAACAAGAACACGAATAAGAATAAGAAAAAAGCATGAAATGAACATGAACATGAACATGATTTTCTTGTAACTATGCATTCACGTATACATGTTAGTATTGCATTCCTTACTAAGCATTAGGCTTATAGTTTAAACCTTATGATGTAGGTGACGAGATATCAGGTGAGGATTCCAAAGCTAATGAAGATGTCTAAGTCTGGTTGCTGGAAGGTGATCAGGGTGCAATTCTGTGGCTGGATGGTGATTGAGACCCCTGGTTAATGCTCTATGATTTTATTATGATTAAGAATATGGTAGTTTAAGCAGGATGAGTTTATTTTTATAATATTGAGTTTTGAAATTGTCTGGTTGACTACTGAGTCTGTGAATGATTATAAGGATTATTAAATGATCTGTTGTTAAGTCTTCCGCTATATGTATTCTGGATGAGCCTCTGATTTTTCATTTATAAGAGTGATTAGTCAATGAAGTTAGAAGTTTGTGCATATCTATGCCCATCGATAACCGTACTCCATCGGAGGATGTTAGGAAATTGCATCCACCGATAGATGCTCCCTATCGGAAGATGTATGAGTTTGTATCAACCGATAGATGTCCCCTATCGGAAGATGTATGAGAAGATGTATGAAGAGATGTATGAGCTTGCATCCACCGATAGATGTTCTCTATCGGAAGGTGTATTAAGTGAACACATGAATTGCACATGTCTATCGGTAGATGTAAGGTATTTCAAATACCGGTTGATATAGGAGCTATTTTGTCGTCTAGCGATTGGTAGATGTAAGGTATTTCAAATACCGGTTGATATAGGAGCTATTTTGTCGTCTAGCGATTGGTAGGTGTAAGATATTTCAAATACCGGATGATATAAGAGCTATTTTGTCGTCTAGTGACCGGTAGATGTCTTACCATCGGTCGATGCGAGTCTATGACTCTATCGGCAGATGCAATTCAAGAAGATGTTTAGAAACAGATGTGTCGCGTGGCGGACATGTGACCATCGGTCGATGTGAGTCTATGACTCTATCGGTAGATGCAGTTTAGGAGTTGTTTGCAAAAGAAAAATATATATATAATACTAATAATGAACAAGGTGCATGAAGTAAGAACCGATTGATTAAGAGGTTAAGTTATGAATTACGTGGCGACTCCAACTGGGGTCGTTACAGTATTCATGGTCCTCCTTTTGGACAGTGACATACGTCAAACCGCTCACAACCCTATCTTAATCCTTGTTACATAAGTTTTATATTCATATCTTGATCGTGAAGGAAAATATGCACTTAAAACATTTTCATATGCTTGAAAAGGAAAACAATCGTGAAGCATGAGTATGAGTACTCTCATTTCATCAGACTAAAAGGAAAGCTCATTCATTCATCAAAAGATCATACTATCAACTCGAGTATCATAACCCAACACATAATAGCACAGATAACCTTTAAACATTATAGACATCATCTACCTAGTACCTTTGTGATGTAGGGCCTTAATGGCCGAGAATCTTACTCACTCACTTACCTGGTTTCCCTTAGCAACTTGAGCACTTCACCTCGGATTTTTCTTCTCCTAGAACATTTCTCATTACAGAGTAAAAACAAGATCCTAAAAGTTCTAACCAAAAGTCATCATAGAATCTAACGTACATGTATTTCTAAGTTCTTTAGTCAAGCACCTTATGTGCGTAGATCAAGTTTTCAGAACCTAAAATGCCCAGATTCAACCTAGCAACTAAACACAGTCGATTATCTTAATGTCCAGAATCGAATCGAAAATGCCATTACTAAACGCAGATTATAAATGTTACTATAATAACTCTGCCATTGAAGAATCCGAAACTTCAAGTTCTAGCTGAAAACAGAGCTCTAAGTAATTAACCAGTAGCTACATTGTCTAAGCCTTACCTAGAGCGTGGATTGTCGGGGTGGAGACTGAAGAATCGGTCGCCGACGAAGGAGTCGCTGGCAAAGAGAAGGAGAGCTCTGGAGGTTGAGAAATCGCAGAAGGAAAGTGTCGGCTACAGTGGGATTTTAGTGAGGTTTAAAGATTTCCATTTTCTATTTAAATCGATTGAAATCCATCTTATTTACAATTCTGCCATCACACAAACAAAATCAATTAAGCTTTGGCATTTAAATTCAAAATTGTAAAGGTTAATGGTGGACGTGGCAGTTAAAGCTGTTAAGAAAATACCTGGCCGAACATTGTCGGGTGTTACACGTGTGTACTCTGATCCTGATTGGAAAAATTATCTCTCCCCCACCATCACTCAACTAGATATTGTTCACGTCATTCATATTATCAACAGGTTTGTTACTTCACCTACTAAAAATCATTGGTTTATTGTTCTTCATATGTTAAAATATCTTTGAGGCAATTAGTTTCAAAATCTTTTTGTTTTCTTCTACTTCCTCCTTAGAGATGCGTGTGTACTTTGATCCTGATTGGATTAGTTATCATACAGATTGTAAATCCACCACTAGATTTTGTATCTTTCTTGTAGATTATTTTACTGCTTTGAAGAACAAGAAGCATGATATGTTTCTAGATCTTCTACGGTGTCAGAGTACCGTGTTATAACTCCTACTACTTGTGAAATGACTTTGTTATATCGGTTACTTCCTTATATGGGTATTCTTCTTGTGTGACCAACTTCTTTATATTATGACAACAAAAGTGTCATTTAAATTGCTTGTAATTCAGTCTTTCATGAGTAAACCAAACATATTGAGATTAATTGTCATGTTGTTCAACATCATTCTCAAGCTAACATTTTTATAACCTATTTTATGTAGATTAGTGATTTCTTTTAAGCAAACTATTGTTAGTTTGTGAGTGGGTGTTAACTTATATTTATACATTTATTTAAACAAAAAATAGTTTAGTCTTTTATATGTAATTTATTTAAATTTCTCTATTCTATCCTAGTGAATTATTTTCATTCAACCCTAGCCACTTCGTTGCTCTCTCTGTATGTTCTTCTTGTTTCTCTCTAGGAATCCAACACCCCCATCACAAGCTCTTTATTTGTAGAGAATTTAATATGCAAAAGACAATGAAAGACAACATGACTTAATGTTGCTTGTTTTCTATCGAAAGAGTCTACCCTTTTTACTTCTTCTTTTTTTCATTAAATATGGTAGGTCTCTTATCATAAGTGACCAATTATCAACAAATCTCTCCCTCCTCTCACTTATGAGGAGATAGGTCATAGTCTACCTAAGCTTCTACAAGATTCGTCTTATAATTTTGCAGATTTTTATCATATCTGAGCCGTTATGACCATTGTGAATTGATTTTTACAACTTATATTGTCATGATAAAATTTTCCCTCCAAATGTAATCAAATATTTCGAAGTTGATTTTCTATACTCAATGTTTTAGCCATACACACATTAGTATAGCCTACTAAGAAACATTATTTACTTTCAAAGTAAAAGTTGAATTCATAAATACCTAGATACTTGATAGTCTATTTTATATCATTCTTATGTTCTGTCTGAATTTGACAGAAATTTGCTAACTATTTTAATAACATGTAAAATATCAGGTCTCGTATAAATCATAACATAAATCAAACTACCAATAAGTTAGATGACTAAATTTTTTTATTTTTATCAAGTCTTGCCAAAGTTATTTGATTAATTTTTATAATATTTTCTTAAAATTGATAAATAATAAATATCATGCATCAATTAATTAAGCACAATTCTCATTAGTCATATGAATCAAACAAAAGAATGTGTAAATGTTTGATTCAACAACATAATAAATACGAATTAATAACTCACACAATCCAATATCAATTTTTATTCCTATTTACTGTTACGTAATAATAGAAATCTAAGTTTTACTCATGCCTTTCGTACATTGAATAAAATATTCTTTAAACACATATTGGATTAACTAACTTATTTACGCTGCATTCCATAAAAATATAAATCACATATGTCGGTACCCTCTCATCATAGCCAATGAATATTTAGTTCATGGAAACAGAAGAAGAAATCATCATATTAACACTAAAAATTATCATGTTAAAACAATAAATAAATAATGATATAAATCTTCTTCACTATAGAGTTGCTTGATTCTGCAGTCAATGTTGTGCTGCAATCTAGCTTCACATATATTCTTGAACTTTTGCCTCAGGATCTGTTTTTTGCTTCTTTCCATTTTCTTTTCTCTCTGTTTGATCTTCTTCTATTTTCTGCTCCCATTTTAGTTTTGTTCCTCTTTCCTTTTAACAACATTCTTCCCTCTCTCTATTTAAATGTAAAAATCAGCAACAAATTCTCTTTCTCCTCTTCCAAATGCTCACGTGCCATATTTCTTTTTTTTTTTTTTTTTCAATTTTTCAACAGCTTTAGGCCGAAAAAGCCCATCAAGACTTGACAAAAAGACAATTAAAAACAACACGACACTAGGCCTTATAGATTCGGCCACGCTAACAAAAACCCAAAAAATAAACATAACAAAATTAACATAAAATAACAAAAACATAAATGAAGATCTTCATAACTTTCACTTTGTGTGCAGCTATCCATATTACATCATTCCTTTCTCACAAACTCTCAATTCATAGAGAGTTCAATATACAAAGAAGTCAACAAGCATTAATGGTGCATGTTTCCTATGAAAGATTCTGTAATGGCCTACAATAAAATTAACTTTATTTATCATATTATAACGAGAATTGAAGAGCAAGAAACATGACATAGTGGCTCATGATGATATGGTTAAGCTATTAGTAAATATTGAAAAATTTCAGAAAACAAGTAATAGTATAATTTGAAAAATGGATACAAATGTTCTTGTTGACATTCATTGTCGTCCAACCAAGAACCATCTATCCATGAAATGCGATTATTTGTGAAGATTTCTCACGTGTGAATGGAAACTTTAAAGTCTCCATTTACTATTCCTTTGACGGCTGCATACACTATTCCTTTTGTGGCTAGAAGAAGAAAAGTTTGTTTTTTCTTGTGTCTTCCTAGCATCTATAAATAGAGGCTTGAGGAGAGAGTTTCAATCATCCCATTTACAAATTCCAAACCTCCGAGAAAGAAAGTGAGTGCAAAAGCAAAGCATTTAGCTTGTGTAGTATTTTCTTAATTGTGTTCAACAAAGTGTGTGTAGTATTTTCTTACTTGTGTTCAACAAAATGGTATCAGAGCCCAGCTAATTTCTTTAAATTTAGTACGCTCTGTGGTTGCGGTTTTTAATTGATCTTCCGCATCAGAAAATTTTTTAGAGATTATTTGGGGAGTGTTTTTGTGTTGTGAGTGGTGAGAGATTCTAAAAGTTTAGAGTCAAAAATTTGTTTGGTAGTGTGAGAGTTCTGCTAAAACAATAAGTGACCTTCAAGTTGTGAGAGGTATCAAGAAACTCACCAACACAAATTATAACATATGGGCAACGTGCATGGAGTCATACTTGCAAGGTCAGGATTTGTGGGACATCATTGGTGGTAATGAAACCACGATCCCAACAGATGAAAATGTCGCCCGGAAGTGGAGGATTAAGGCAGGAAAAACCATGTTCGCAATGAAGAGCACAATAGATGATGAAATGCTGGAACACATTAGGCAAGTTGAAATGCCAAAATCAGCTTGGGACACTTTCAAAAAACTCTTTTCAAGGAAGAACGACATGAGATTACAATTCCTCGAAAATGAGTTGTTATCTATCAAGCAACATGATATGATGATCAATCAATACTTTCACAAGGTAAAGACCTTGTGTAGGAAATTTTTGAGCTGGATCCCTGAAGGCAATGAGAAGAATCATTATTCATGGTTTGAATCCAAGGTACGGAGGCTTTGTTACTGCCATACAAGGGTGGCCTACTCAACCGTCATTAGTGGATTTTGAAAATCTACTATCTGACCAAGAAGCGATGGCCAAAGAGATTGGTGAAAGCTCACAGAAGAGTGAGGAAGAAGCACTCTTTGTCAAGAAGAACAAAGAGTGGTCTAAACCGAATGGTGGCAAAGGATCATGGAAGAATGATGACAAGACAAATCATCATGGGAACCCTTGGTCAGGGGGAGCTCAAAAGAATAAAAATCGAAGTAATTCGTCCAAGCAAAACAAGAGGTTTGAAGGTAACTGCCACAACTGCAGGAAGAAGGGCCACATGGCAAAAGATTGTTGGTCTAAGAAAATAAATGCCGAAGGAAACACAATGACTTCCAAAACAAAAATTCAAGTGATGATGATTGGGATGCCATCGCATCTCTGGCTGTGGAAGAAGATGAATCAGCACTCGTAGTGACAGTATCAGGGCGAATTGACTATGATAAAGATTGGATTTTCGACTCCGGTTGTTCGAATCATATGACCGGTGATGAGAGTAAGCTACAAAAGATGGTGGAGTATAAAGGGAGTCGTGTGGTGGTAACGGCCAATAACTCCAGGTTACCAATATCTTATATTGGTAAAACAACCATTGTGTCTCGTTACGCTCCTAACGAGGTACCGCTTCAAGAGGTTTTTCATGTACCCGGCATGAAGAAAAACCTGCTATCGGTGGCATAGTTGACATCATCTGGCTGTTATGTCTTGTTCGGTCCCCAAGATGTCAAGGCATACGAAGATGTGAAGATCTCGGGTACACCAATGATGGAAGGACAGAAGCTGGAGTCTATCTATGTAATGACAGTAGAGACGGCTTATGTAGATAAGACTCGAAAGAATGAGACGGCGGATCTATGGCACGCAAGGTTAGGGCACGTTAGTTATCACAAGTTGAAAGTGATGATGAAGAAATCAATGCTCCGGGGTCTTCCTCAACTAGAAGTTAGAGAAGACACAGTGTGTGCGGGTTGTCAATACGGTAAAGCTCATCAATTACTGTGTGAAGAATCAAAGTTTAAGACGAAGATGCCATTGGAGTTGGTACACTCTAATGTCTTTGGGCGAGTCAAACAACCATCTATCAGCGAGATGCGATATATGGTTACATTCATTGATGACTTCTCTAGACATGTTTGGGTTTTCTTCATGAAAGAAAAATCCGAAGCGCTCTCAAAATTCAAGGAGTTCAAAGAAGTCGTGGAAGGAGAAGTTGGAAGGAAAATCCAATGCTTGCACACGGATAATGGAGGAGAATATATGTCAAACGAATTTTCTTGATACTTGCGACAGTGTTGAATCCGGCACCAGATGAGTTGTCCAAATACGCCACAACAAAATGGCGTAGTTGAAAGGAAGGAATGTCCAAGGAAAATTTTGGAAGGAATGTCCAAGGAAACTTTTGGGCTGAGTGCATAAAGACTGCAGCCTATGTTATCAACCGACTTCCTCAACCAAGGCTTGGATTTGTTTCAACCTTCGAGAGACTGTGGAATGCAAAACTTGCAGTTGGTCACTTCCAAGTTTTCGGCTGTGTGTGTTACGTATTTGTGCCAGATCATTTAAGTAGCAAATTTGAGAAGAAGGCGATTCGTTGTATCTTCATTGGATATGACAATCAAAGAAAAGGGTAGAAATGTTATGATCCAAAGAGTGGTAGTTGCTTTGTATCATGAAATGTGGTGTTTGATGAAGCATCTTCGTGGTGGTCTTCTAACGAAGAGGAATGACCAGATTCCAAAATTCTTGAAGATCAATTACAACTAATGGGGGAGCAAGTTGTAAAGGTGCGACAAGATCCAATAGCACATAAAGAGATGGAAGATGATGATGAGCACACAACGACTGAGAATCCATGGCAAACTGGTATTTATTAGAGACCAATTGAAGAAGAGGAATCAAGTCAAAGAGAAACAAGTCCACAATCACAACTTCGAAGGTCAACAAGAGTTCGGATGCCGAATTTGAGGTATGCCAATGTAGCTGTAGCAAGAGTGGATCGTCCAAAAGAGCCAGAGACATTTGAAGAAGCCTTTCAAAGAATTGAATGGGTCAAAGCTATGGAGGAAGAGATTCTAGCATTGGACTAGAATCAAACATAGGGAGCTTGTGCCAAAGCCAAGAGAAGTAAAACCAATTTCATGCAAATGGGTCTATAAGATCAAGACTCGTCCAGATGGATGGATTGAGCAATACAAGGCTCGGTTGGTAGCTCGTGGCTTCTCTCAGCAGTACGGACTTGACTATGATGAGACGTTTAGTCCAATGGCAAAGATTACAACTGTGCGAGTCCTCTAGCTTTTGCAACCAGCAAAGACTGAAAACTTTGGCAGATGGATGTGAAAAATGCTTTCTTGCATGGAGAGTTGGATCGAGAGATATACATGGTCCAACTAAGGGGGTTCGAGAGTAGAACTTGTCTTGATTATGTATGAAGTTGAGAAAAGTGCTATATGGGTTGAAGCAAGCGCAAAGAGCATGGTACAACAAGATTGCCGAATTTCTGACCAAAAGTGGTTACTTGTTGGCACATGCAGATTCTAGCTTGTTTGTGAAAAATAGAAAAGGAAAACTAGCAGTGGTGTTGATTTACGTGGATGATTTGATCATCACAGGAGACAACGAAGAAGAGATTCATCGAACAAAGGAAAATTTTTCTGTTCGCTTCCAGATGAAAGAGCTTGGAGAGTTTAAACATTTTCTCGGATTAGAAATCGATCGAACAAGTGATGGTTTATTTCTATGTCAAAAGAAATACTTCATAGATTTGTTACAAAAGTTTGGTATGCAAGAGTGCAGCCCATTTCAACACCAATGGATGCCAATGCAAAGATGTGTGCACATGAAGGCAAAGATTTGGCAGATACGACGATGTATCGACAACTTGTGGGTAGTCTAATTTACCTAACTCTAACCCGACCTGACATTTCTTTTGCAGTTAGTGTTGTCAGTCGATACATGCAGAATCCAAAGAAGTCTCACTTGAAAGCGGTTCGCCGAATTGTAAGGTATATCAAGGGTACATTTGACTATGGTTTTTTGTACAAAAGAGGTGGCGATTGCAAGTTGGTTGGCTATTGTGATGCAGATTATCTTGGAGATCATGACACGCGTCGATCAACGACATGATATGTGTTTAAACTCGGAGGTGGAACAATTTCCTAGTGTAGCAAGCGGCAACCAACAATGTCAGTATCAACTACCGAAGCAGAGTATCGAGCAGCAGCCATGGCAGCTCAAGAGAGTACATGGCTAATTCAGTTGATTAAAGATTTGCACCAACCAGTTGATTATGCAATACCACTTTATTGTGATAATCAATCAGCAATCTGTTTGGCGGAGAATCCGGTATTTCATGCGAGAACTAAGCATGTGGAGGTGCATTATCATTTCATTAGAGAAAAAGTCTTACAAGAAGAGATAGAGATGTGTGATGTGAAGACAACCAATCAAGTTGCGAATTTGTTCACAAAAAGTCTGAATGTCAGAAAATTTGAAGAATTCCAAAAGCAACTCAACATGATGGCCGATATTGAAGGGGAGTGTTGACATTCATTGTCGTCCAACCAAGAATCACCTATCCATGAAATGCGATTATTTGTGAAGATTTCTCACGTGTGAATGGAAACTTTAAAGTCTCCATTCACTATTCCTTTGACGGCTACTATTCATTTGACGGCTACTATTCCTTTGACGGCTGCATACATTATTCTTTTTGTGGCTAGAAGAAGAAAAATTAGTTTTTTCTTGTGTCTTCCTAGCATCTATAAATAGAGGCATGAGGAGAGAGTTTCAATCATCCCATTTACAAAATCGAAACCTCCGAGAGAGAAAGTGAGTGCAAAAGCAAAGCATTTGGCTTGTGTAGTATTTTCTTAATTGTGTTCAACAGAGTGTGTGTAATATTTTCTTATTTGTGTTCAACAGTTCTTTCCTAAAAAGGTAAATAAAAAATAAAAAAGATTTTACCCCAAACAAATTTAATAGTAAAACTTAAAAAATGTATAGACTCTTGAAAAAAAAATCTAGTGCATCTTACTAAGTCAAATTACTTTTAGATTTTCTGTTCCAAATTTTCTGTATGGGAATTAGTCTTTGCTTAGGTGTCAATAAAAAAGCACCTTGCACTTGTGTTTTACGCAAGTTAGTTTCAGTAGAATTTTTATGTTTTGATTCTATAAATTCAGCATCATATGCAATGTCTCTACATCAAGAAAATAAGAACCAGTTCATTCTTCAAGTATCAATTTTGTTCTTTGTGGGTGTCTTCTTAAAGCTAAAGAATGTGCAGTGAAGGTTGATGCTGATGAAGCAAGTGTCAAGTTAAATGATGTTTATCATGTACCAGGTTTGAAGAAAAATTTAATTTCAGTTTCTCAGATTACTAATTCTGGAAAATATGTCTTGTTTGGTCCAAGTGATGTAAAGGTGCTTCATAATGTTAAAAGTGTTGTAGCTGGTGTTGTTCTTTCTAGTGAGAAGAAAGGATCTTTATTTGTAATGACAGTGAGGGAGGCGTATGTGAAGAAAACAAGCTAGACAGACAATGCAGCGACCTGGCATGCTCGATTAGGCCATTAAGCTACCAAATGTTGCAGCAGATTTCTTCAAAGAGGCTATTGCATGGCTAACCCACTCTGAAAAAATGTACATGAAGATGTGGTTTGTGAGGTTGCCAATACAGGAAAATCACATCATCTTCCTTTCAAAAGCTCATCTAATTGTAGAACTACTTATCTTAAGTTGGTTTATACAGAATTGATGGGACCAACAAGAACACCAAGCTACAGCAATTGACATTATGTCATGGTATTGGTGGATGACTATTCAAGGTACACTTGGACTTATTTTTGAAAGAGAAGAATGAAGCATTGTCCAAATTTGTTGAATTCAAGAATATGGTAGAAAAGAGTTGGGGAAGAAAGTGAAATGCTTAAGAAGCGACAACAGTAATGAATTTATGTCAGCTGATTTCTTTCAATATAGTGGCATTCAGTGACAAATGACGTGTCCTAATACTCCTCAACAAAATGGAGTAGCATAAAGAAAGTTGGCACATCTCATTTCAACGAGCTTGTCATGGTGGCATGATAAGAATCTTCCTCGAGAACTTTGGGCTGAACCAATTCAATGTGTGTGTTACGTAATCAACCGTCTACCTCTATGGCTATAGCAACTGGTAATTTGTCAAACTTGATATTCTTAATAGCTACATTTTTGTGACCTTATTTTATGGAACTAAGTGGATTTTATTTGTTGCTCAAATAGGTTAAAGTTGGTTAGTCAAGGGAAAATACATAATTTGCAAAGATTAGTGTATAAAACAGGTTAGCTAAGGGTTTTAGCCGCCACTGTTTCTGAAACACCCGAGAATTTTTCCTCAATGTGTACTGCTTTAGATTTAATTAAGTTATGGATCTTAGATTTATCTAAATTTGAAAGAAAAAATTTGAGAGAAAATAAAAGGATAAGGTGGTTGTTTAATAAAATAGTTGTTTTAATTAATTTAAAAGAAAAGTGAATAAATTTGGTGGAACTAAATGGTTTCTTAATTTAGGTTCGGGTAGTCCCAGTGAACTTAAGCCGGGTACGGGGTTGTAATTAACGAAATTCAAAATGGTCGAAAACAAGGGAGGGCAAAACGGTAAATGATGATTTATTAAAATAATTTTAATAGAAGAGTAGCATAAAGAAAGTTGGCACATCTCATTTCAACGAGCTTGTCATGGTGGCATGATAAGAATCTTCCTCGAGAACTTTGGGCTGAACCAATTCAATGTGTGTGTTACGTAATCAACCGTCTACCTCTATGGCTATAGCAACTGGTAATTTGTCAAACTTGATATTCTTAATAGCTACATTTTTGTGACCTTTATTTTATGGAACTAAGTGGATTTTATTTGTTGCTCAAATAGGTTAAAGTTGGTTAGTCAAGGGAAAATACATAATTTGCAAAGATTAGTGTATAAAACAGGTTAGCTAAGGGTTTTAGCCGCCTACTGTTTCTGAAACACCCGAGAATTTTTCCTCAATGTGTACTGCTTTAGATTTAATTAAGTTATGGATCTTAGATTTATCTAAATTTGAAAGAAATTATTATTATTATTATTATTATTAATAAAAACAACAGAATGGCTCGAAGCCATTCTGTTGTTCGAGTGCCCGAGTGCCGAGAGCAGAACAGGGGAGAGGGGAGAGGTGCGGGGCGGCGTAGGCGAGCTGTTCACCGGCGACTTCCGACGCTCTCCGGCCAGATGACGATGGCGAGAAGATTCTGGCCCGTCTCCTCGCATAAACTGACCAATAAGACTCGATTTTTGCCCTATTTTGGTTCTGTTCATGGCCGAGGGTGATGAGCTTGATTAAGCTCCAATCACCGGCCGTTTTGGGCGGTCTTGGCCTGATATTTACCGGACATTGGGCTGGCAATAATTGCCTGGCCGTGGTGAGCCCCGTTTGGGCGAAAATCAGAAAGCCCTATTTGGGCAATTCGAGTTTTTGTTGTGTGTAGTCTCGAAATTTTGGTTGTTTATGTTAATTGGATGTTAGGGGGATTGATTGGTGAGGAATCGAAGGAGAAATGATGGAAAACCGTGATGGGGAAATTTTTCGGTTAAGGGGCAGAATCAGGTTTTGCCATTTTTGACCTAGTTGCAGCCATTTGTTTTAAATTTCCTTTTGACCGGTTAAACTAGGTTATTAGAGGAGTACGTGGCCACTAGAATCGTTCGATTTGATAACCGAAGCAAAAGTTACCCGCGTTCGAAGTTTCAGGTCGGTTTTTACCGAACCCAAATTAGTGGCCCGTTTAGTTAGGTTTTAATTGATTAGGCTAGAAATAGTAGTTTGAGAGTAATTGGTGAATGTAGGCTTGATTTTAATGAAATTTGTATATTTGTTGTAGGTCGAGCCATAGGTGACGTGATGTGCCAAACCCAGCAACCTAGGACGCCAGGTAAGTAGTGGATGTGTGTGTTTTGCCTTCGGGCCTACACCATGGAACGGTAGGAAATTGGTTGTTTGTTTGTATGGTTGCTTTGTATTGTGTTTTGTTTGTGTGATTGCTTTGTCTTGTATTTGGTTTGTGTGGCAGTGAGTTGAAATAAAAACGGGGTAGTGTGAGCTTGAAAGGTAAGGGGAATAGTGTAGTGTCATCTTGGGAGCGAGTCTCGAATGTAGACGCATCTTGGGAGCGAGACTCAGATGTGATTGGGTAGTGCCCTCTTGGGAGCGAGACTTGGAGGGTTAGGGCCATCTTGAGAGCGAGACTCGAATGGATATGCATCTTGGGAGCGAGACTCAGATGTATACTAGGTGATTGGGTAGTGCCTTCTTGGGAGCGAGACTCAGAGGGTTAGGGCCATCTTGGGAGCGAGACTCGGATGGATATGCATCTTGGGAGCGAGACTCAGATGTATACTAGGTGATGGGGTAGTGCCATCTTGGGAGCGAGACTCAGATGGAAATGCCTCTTTGGAGCTAGACTCGGATGTGTGTTAGGGTTGTGTGAGGGTCGTGTATGCATGTTTATATTTGTTATTCCCTACTTGCTAAGCATAAGCTTATGTGTGTGTGTGTGTGTTCTATGGTGTAGGTAACGACGCGGTTACAGGTGAGCCAAATGATTGAGCCAGGACTTGGGAGCAGTCGGAGACGCACGGGGTGTGCCGGTGCGGGCAGTTGTCGGGGCACCTCGACCATGGTCTTCGGGGGATGTAAGGGCTTTATATTTTGGTAGTTTAATGTAGATTGTCTTTTTGTGGAAATGATAGGAATGCGTAACTCTTTTTGGTTGATGTTTTTGACAGTTATGGTATAGCTATTTGTATATGTTGTATATAGTCATAGTTAAGGGTGATGTGTCGCCCTATACTGTGGATTTTCTTTACTTAGGGATGTTCGTATTTGAGTTTCCCTCTTTACTGCTATTTGGAGATTTCGTATGCTGGATAGTTAAGTAAGAGTATTCTGGATCTGGTTGAGAATTGATTCATGTGTAGGTACCTAGCATTTTGGAGGTCCCATTTTTAGGCGTTATTTTGTCGAAATTTTCGGGGAGGACGCCGTGGTGCTTAACGGTTAGGATTAAGGGAAATTAGTGAGTCTAGAAGAAAGCTTCGGGAGACTTAGCTTTAAATTCCGCTGTGTCCTGATTTGTATAGTTTGGAGTTTATAAAAATTATTTTAAACGTCGTTTTCATCGGGGTTAGAGTGAGCCAAGTAGTGCACCGAGCCAGGGTGGGTTCGGGGGCGTTACAAGATGGTATCAGAGCATGAATGGTCAAGTCGTTCAAAGGATTACCTGACAATGCCGGCCGCCATGCAACGTGCTTCACCAACTATAAGTATTTCTTTACTTTTAGTTAGTTTATATCTAAGATTAGATTGGTTTAACCCCTGTTTGTTTGGTTTAACCCCTGTTTGTTTTGTGATTGTAGGGGACTAGAAAATCTCGAGTGTACCGAGACAACCTTGGTGGATCCCTTAAGCCAATTCATAGACATAGTAAATTGATAGTTCGAATAGCTAGGAATTTATTGGAGAAAGTGAAACAGATATTAGAGAATCTTAGGATGAGAGTAAGTTTGATACCCTAGGAAAGTGGGAAAAAAAGTAGGGTCGATCCGAGTTAAATGTAAATGTTAGCCCGAGTAGAAGTGATAGTCGTTAGGAAAGGTATGAGTTATATCTTAGTGTTAAAAGGATGCGATTATGTTGGGTTGAATGTAAGGCGATATGCATTAACATAACTAACCTAGGTGTTTGTAAGATTGGTACGCCTAGGATTGTTACCTTTAAGGATAAGATTAGAATAGATAGAAATTTGACCATAGTTAGCAAATCCTTGGGAGTACTAGGATACGATGAAGATACGATGAACCGGAGAGGAGTTTGAAGTTATCGGGAGATACCCTAGACTGTTGAGGTAACATTTGTAGGTTACGGGGATAATAGGGGATAACAAAAAGTAGTATATTATCGATGCACGTAGAGTTGAGAGTGTCTATGTGAAGACTGTATTCAAAAGTTTAACTTAAGCAAATGGTTGAAAGGGTATGGGAAGTAGTTATTGCTGTAGTACTTTTTCGTGAATGTGATTCATCGGTGCAAAGTCGTGAAGGTGAAATCTAACTGATCATGTAGGAGTGTTTGTAGTGATCAATATGGGGAATGGAAATAGAAAAATTTACTTAGAATTGGAAAGCCAATAGACTTTGAGGTATTAGTGGGTCAAGGTTAGATGCAAGGTGATATTCAGGTTAGAAAAATGGTTGATCCTTTGGGAAGTGAGTATCGTCTTAAGAGATTATTCAATCAAGGATAATTATAGATACACGAAAAGAGTACGACCGCTATTGACATGATTGCAAGTAATGTTAGCAAACATATTAAATCATCTAGAGTAAGTACCCATCGTAGGAATGTAACAGGTAGGAGGAGAGAAGTAAGGATGTTCAGCTTTGTAGAGAGAAATTTAGGAGAATATTTAGAAACCGAATTGGAGAAGCAAAAGATAATAGATTAGTTAATTAATTTTGGCGAGAATCCTGAGTGAAATTAGATATTTGTATAAGTTTGGAGAGACTTGGGAAAAGATATTAGAAGTGGTATAATGTAAAAAGAGAAAGGTTAGAATTTGAGATTTGGACCTTAAGTAACTAGTAGTGTATGATTTGAGGAATTATTTGAGGAATTATTTGAGTAAAAGAAACGAGAAATTGCACAAAAAATGTGTGAGTGATTTAGGGATAATGTTAAGTTAGAAAGTTTAAAGGTTCGACTTGTATGTAACGAAGTCGAAACTGCTGATGTCGTAAATAGATTAGAAGAGTGGATAAGCTTACGAGTTTGTGGGCTTAAGAGTGAGATGTGAATGAGAACTCGAGTATTAGTAGAGGATGAATAAGAAAATAAAGATTGAGAGATGTAAGCTAGAATTTTGGACAGGCATAGGAAAGAAATAAGTGATGAGATTAGTTAACTATGAGAGAGAGTTAGGATAAGAGAGTTAGCCATTAGAAATTTAGTATTTCGTATGAAGTTGAAGAACTTAGAGGATATTGAGAATTAAAGTATAAAAGTTTGAAAGTATAGGTGAGGATTGAGTAGGTTAAAGGTAATGAATGGGTGAGAGTAAATAGTTATGAAAGTTAGGACTCTTAAGTTATGGTTTTGAACTATGTTGTTGGGTGAAGAGTGGATGAAGAGTGAGAAGTGAGGTAAGTGAGGAGATTAGTAAATTCTTATGGAGGATATGAGATAGGAAGAACATGAAGATTATACGAGGGAACTTAGAGTAGGGTTAATTTAGGAGAATTATGGAAGTTTTAATTTGAAATTTTGGGGTCGAAATGAAGTGCGTAAACATCATTTAAGGTGTCGAGTGTGAAGTCGGGAAAGAGTTAGTTTAGACTTAATGCTTTGAGAGTGTTTGATGATGACTGACTGAAGTAATAGTTGGATAAATTGAGTTTAGTGATCATAAGTTTGAGAATTTATAATATATATTGAAATAATAGTTGATAAATTTAAGTAGCGAGAGCTTGAAATACATGGATAATGTTAGGGTGATTAATGGAATATCGTGATTTCTCGAGGTAAGTTAATATAAGAAATGAGAATGATAAATTAGAAAGAAGATGATAGAGTAGAAGAGAAATTGAAATTGAGGACTTGGTAAGAAGTTTATTAGTAGGTTTTAGTGTTACGCTATTGAGATAGTTTTGGAGATCTAAGATAGTTATGTAAGCATTCGATAGACACTGGATTAGAAAAGTAAGTGACTAGGTGAATTTAATTAGGAAGATTTAGGGCTGTAGATTACGATAGGTATTTCAGCCAAACGATGTAAACTAATAGGATGAATAAGTTTGCTCTGTTTTGAGAAATTTACTAAGTTTGCTCTGTCGTGAGAAATTTACTAGGTGACCAAGGATTGAAGTTGAGAGTCTTCAAGAGGGTGAAGACAGTGGGCATTAAGGATATGTTGTACACCATTTAGAGTATTGTGTGAAGAGTTAGTCCTGATCTAAGAATTTAGTAAAACTTGAGGTAAGAAGTGTACTCCTTAGTATCTTAGGATTACTCGATTGGGGTAGCATAGAGAGTTGTAGTGGTTTGTACGTGTTTGATAGACACGGGAGTAGAAAGATGAAGAATTAGATAAACTTAGCCTGAGGAAAAACTAGAGTTGAGAACTAAGTAAAAGAGGTTTGAGAATATAAGTGATGAGTGCGTAAGTTAACGTCAATGGACGTATAAGTAGTGGAAATATGAAGTGTATAGTTGGGAACTTTGGATACGTGGGAATTTTGTTCTGTTAGATAATTGAGATTGTAGTGTAGTTTAAGTTAGTATTGTAACCCAAAAAGTTAGGACGATAATGTTAGAGTAACTATCCCACAAATTTTGAGGACAAAATTTTTGTAAGGAGGGTGGATTGTAACACTCGAGAATTTTTCCTCAATGTGTACTGCTTTAGATTTAAATAAGTTATGGATCTTAGATTTATCTAAATTTGAAAGGAAAAATTACAGAGAAAATAAAAGGATAAAGTGGTTGTTTAATAAAATAGTTGTTTTTAATTAATTTAAAAGAAAAGTGAATAAATTTGGTGGAACTAAATGGTTTCTTAATTTAGGTTCGGGTAGTCCCAGTGAACTTAAGCCGGGTACGGGGTTATAATTAAAGAAATTCGAAATGGTCGAAAACACAGGAGGGCAAAACGGTAAATGATGATTTATTAAAACAATTTTAATAGAAATTATTATTATTATTAATAAAAACAACAGAATGGCTCGAAGCCATTCTGTTGTTCGAGTGCCCAAGTGCTGAGAGCAGAACAGGGGAGAGGGGGAGGCGCGGGGCGGCGTAGGCGAGCCGTTCACCTGCGACTTCCGACGCTCTTCGGCCAGACGACGGCGGCGGTGAGAAGATTCCGGCCCGTCTCCGTGCACAAACCGACCGGTAAGACTCATTTTTTGCCCTATTTTGATTCTGTTCATGGCCGAGGGTGACGAGCTTGATTAAGCTCCGATCACCGGCCGTTTTGGGCGGTCTTGGCCTGAGATTTGCCGGACATTGGGCTGGCAATAATCGCCTGGCCGTGGTGAGCCCCGTTTGGGTGAAAATCAGAAAGCCCTATTCGGGCAATTCAAGTTTTTGTTGTGTGTAGCCTCGGAATTTTGGTTGTTTATGTTAATTGGATGTTAGGGGGATTGATTAATGAGGAATCAGAGGAGAATTGATGAAAAATCGTGACAAGGGAATTTTTCAGTTAAGGGGCAGAATCGGGTTTTGCCATTTTTGACCTAGTTGCAGCCGTTTGTTTTAAATTTCCTTTTGGCCGGTTAAACTAGGTTATTAAAGGAGTACGTGGCCGCTAGAATCGTTAGATTCCGATAACCGACGCAAAAGTTACGCGCGTTCGAAGTTTCGGGTCGATTTTTACCGAACCCAAATTAGTGGCCATTTAGTTAGGTTTTAGTTGGATTAGGCTAGAAATAGTAGTTTGAGAGTAATTGGTGAATGTAGACTTGATTTTAATGAAATTTGCATATTTGTCATAGGTCGAGCCATAAGTGACGTGATGTGCCAAACCCAGCGACCTAGGACGCCAGGTAAGTAATGGATGCGTGTGTTTTGCCTTCGGGCCTACACCATGGAATGGTGGGAAATTGTTTGTTTGTTTGTATGGTTGGTTTGTATTGTATTTTTTTTGTGTGATTGCTTTGTCTTGTATTTGGTTTGTGTGGCGGTGAGTTGAAATGAAAACGGGGTAGTGTGAGCTTGAAAGGTAAGGGGAATAGTGTAGTGCCATCTTGGGAGTGAGACTCGGATGGAGACACATCTTGGGAGCGAGACTCAGATGTGATTGGGTAATGCCCTCTTGGGAGCGAGACTCGGAGGGTTAAGGCCATCTTGGGAGCGAAACTTGGATGGATATGCATCTTGGGAGCGAGACTCAGATGTATACTAGGTGATTGGGTAGTGCCCTTTTGGGAGCGAGGCTCGGAGGGTTAGGGCCATCTTGGGAGAGCGACTCGGATGGATATGCATCTTGGGAGCGAGACTCAGATGTATACTAGGTGATGGGGTAGTGCCATCTTGGGAGCGAGACTCAGATGGAAATGCCTCTTGGGAGCTAGACTCGGATGTGTGTTAGGGTTGTGTGAGGGTCGTGTATGCATGTTTATATTTGTTATTCCCTACTTGCTAAGCGTAAGCTTACGTGTGTGTGTGTGTGTTCTATGGTGTAGGTAACGACGCGGTTACAGGTGAGCCAAATGATTGAGCCAGGACTTGGGAGCAGTCGGAGACGCACGGGGTGTGCCGGTGCAGGCAGTTGGTGGGGCGCCTCGACCATGGTCTTCGGGAGATGTAGGGCTTTGTATTTTGGTAGTTTATTGTAGATATCTGTTTGTGGAAATAATGGGAATGCGTAACTCTTTTTGGTTGATGTTTTTGACAGTTATGGTATAACTATTTGTATTTGTTGTATATAGTCATAATTAAGGGTGATGTGTCGCCCTATACTGTGGATTTTCTTCACTTAGGGATGTTCGTATTTTAGTTTCCCTCTTTACTGCTATTTGGAGATTTCGTATGCTGGATAGCTAAGTAAAAGTATTCTGGATCTGGTTGAGAATTGATTCATGTGTAGGTATCTAGCATTTTGGAGGCGCCATTTTTTGGCGTTACTTTGTCGAAATTTTCGGGGAGGACGCCGTGGTGTTTAATGGTTAGGATTAAGGGAAATTAGTGAGTCTAGAAGAAAGCTTCGGGAGACTTAGCTTTAAATTCCGCTGTGTCTGATTTGTATAGTTTGGGGTTTATAAAAATTATTTTAAACGTCGTTTTCATCGGAGTTAGAGTGAGCCAAGTAGCGCACCGAACCGGGGTGGGTTCGGGGGCGTTACAGTTTCATTTTCCTCATTCGGCATTCAGCTTGCTCAACAGACCTCCTCTTGGCGATTTTCCTTCCTGATTCTTCTCCGACTTAGGTGAGTTTTACTTCTATCTCTCGCTGTTTTAGTGATTATAGATAATAGAGAGGATTGTAGATTCGTATTTTGAGAATGCTGAGAGTGAGAGTTTAGTTCGGTTTTGTAGTGAATAGGGAATGTACGAAGAACAGAGCCTTCAAACTAGTTTACCTTAAATTTCTGGATAATTTAGAATGAAGTTAAGTAATGTTGTACTTATGTTTTAGGTGAGCTAACTCTTGAAGTAGCTTACAACCAGGAATCTCTCAGGAAACCAGGTAAGTAGAGTATGTAACGACCCCAATGGAATCGCCACACAATTCATTACTTAATCTCTTAATCATTTGATTCTTACTTCCTTACACCTTGTTCATTGTTAGTGTTAATATTATTCCCTCTTTGTTTTTTTTTTTTTTTTTTTTTTCAAACATCTCTTGATCTGCATCTACCGATAGAGTTATAGACTCACATCGACCGATGATCACGTGTCCGCCACGCAACACATCTGATCTCAACCAGCAATAGACATCCACCGGTGGTCACGGGCATTGCACGTGCCTAATTAAAGACATCGCCCGGTCCCGAACATTCTCCACTAGATGTTCATATTTACCCTACATCGACCGGTGGTCATGTGTGCTTCACGTGACCGACTTAAAACATTACCTAGGACATTAAACAATAAGAGAATACTCACATCATCCGGTGGCTTAAACACTCTACATCTGCCGATCGCTAGACGACAAAATAACACTCTCATCATCCGATGGCTTAAACACTCTACATCTGCCGATCGCTAGACGACAAAATAACACTCTCATCATCCGATGGCTTAAACACTCTACATCTGCCGATCGCTAGACGACAAAATAACACTCTCATCATCCGATGGCTTAAACACTCTACATCTGCCGATCGCTAGACGACAAAATAACACTCTCATCATCCGATGGCTTAAACACTCTACATCTGCCGATCGCTAGACGACAAAATAACACTCTCATCATCCGATGGCTTAAACACTCTACATCTGCCGATCGCTAGACGACAAAATAACACTCTCATCATCCGATGGCTTAAACACTCTACATCTGCCGATCGCTAGACGACAAAATAACACTCTCATCATCCGATGGCTTAAACACTCTACATCTGCCGATCGCTAGACGACAAAATAACACTCTCATCATCCGATGGCTTAAACACTCTACATCTGCCGATCGCTAGACGACAAAATAACACTCTCATCATCCGATGGCTTAAACACTCTACATCTGCCGATCGCTAGACGACAAAATAACACTCTCATCATCCGATGGCTTAAACACTCTACATCTGCCGATCGCTAGACGACAAAATAACACTCTCATCATCCGATGGCTTAAACACTCTACATCTGCCGATCGCTAGACGACAAAATAACACTCTCATCATCCGATGGCTTAAACACTCTACATCTGCCGATCGCTAGACGACAAAATAACACTCTCATCATCCGATGGCTTAAACACTCTACATCTGCCGATCGCTAGACGACAAAATAACACTCTCATCATCCGATGGCTTAAACACTCTACATCTGCCGATCGCTAGACGACAAAATAACACTCTCATCATCCGATGGCTTAAACACTCTACATCTGCCGATCGCTAGACGACAAAATAACACTCTCATCATCCGATGGCTTAAACACTCTACATCTGCCGACCATACATCATCCGGTGAAGGAATACACTCCATCCACCGAACGCTAGACGACAAAATACCATATACATCATCCGGTGAAGGAATACACTCCATCCACCAACGCTAGACGACAAAATACCATATACATCATCCGGTGAAGGAATACACTTCATCCACCTAACGCTAGACGACAAATTACATCCTCATCATCCAGTGACTTATTACACTACATCTGCCGATCACTAGACGACAAAATAACACTCTCATCATCCGATGGCTTAAACACTCTACATCTGCCGATCGCTAGACGACAAAATAGCACTTTCATCATCCGATGGCTTAGACACTACATCTGCCGATCACTAGACGACAAAATAACACTCTCATCATCCGATGGCTTAAACACTCTACATCTGCCGATCGCTAGACGACAAAATAGCACTTTCATCATCCGATCGCTTAGACACTACATCTGCCGATCGCTAGACGACAAGATAACAGTCTCATCATCCGATGGAAATTACCACAACTCACCCGAATCTTAATTTAGTAACCATAAACCTCAAAGAGTAAAAATCATAAACTCATCTAAAATACGCATGGCGGAAGACACAAGCAAAACAAACCATTCATAAATCCTTAAAATCGTATTCAAACTCTAAAGACAAGCCCTTCAAATCCAAATCTCATTGTTATAAGAAATTCTGTTCTATTTAGTCATCTGTTTATCGTAAACTTTTCTGACTTACTATGAGCATAACCAGGGAACTTAATCGCCTATCCAGCCTTCACTGTCACACTGAGCATCCTCCGGCAACCATCTTTAAACATCATCTCTAGACTGGAAATCCTCACCTTCTAACTCTTCACCTACATCATAAGATTTAACTATAAACCTAATGCTTAGTAAGGAATGCAACACTAACATGGATGCATGAATGTATAATTTGGGAAAATCACATGCTCATAAGTCTTTTCTTGTTCATATCTTTGCTCGTAATCGTCATTCATAGTCATGGATCATATTCATCATTCATAGTCATGGATCATATTCATCGTTCATAGTCATGGATCATATTCATCGTGCATAGTCATTGATCATATTCATCATTTATAGTCTTTGATCATATTCTTCATTTAGGTTGTGTGGATTAAGAGAGGATTTGTGCCGGTAAAGGGGGTTCGACAGTGAGTTTGATCTTGTTCCCTACTGCGGGTCGTATTCATATGTCCGTCTTTGGACTGTGACATACGCCGAACCGCCCCCAACCCTCACTTAGTCCACGTTGCATAAATCTTATATATATACATACATACATACATACATACATATCTTGTTCATGGAAAACATGCATTAAAACATTTTTTTATGCTTGAGAAACATTCATGATGCATGAACATGAGAACTTTTAACCCATCAGACTGTGACAAGGATCATACCAGAGCAGACAACTTCACATTCACTAGTAGGTCATCAAATAGTATAACTCACAACATTCATCAATCCTTCAAGTGCAGACAAGCTCATCATCATAAGGTAAACATTAGACATCTAAAACAACCTAGTACTCCCACGATGTTGGGCTTTATTAGCCAGAAATCTTAATACATTCACTTACCTGGTCTCCTTAGCACTTGAGCTCATTTCTCTTCAAACTTCTTCACCTAAAACATTTACATTGTAGTAGTTAAAACAAAATCCTAATAATTCTAATCTCAAGTTATCCTAAGATTTAATAGCTAAAGTCATTCCCGAATCCTTAGTCTAATACCCTGTGCAGTTTGAAATCAAAATCCCAGAACAGACAGATTCGATTATCGATTACTCAGGGGTAGTTGTTCTAAATGTCCAGAATCGATTTGATAAAAGCATTCCCACTCTCAGATTTCAAATGTTCTTATTATTAGTCGGCCATTGAAAAATCCAAAACTCCAATGCCGAGTAGAAAACAGGGCTAACAAACTAACAGATAGCTACGTTGTCTATTGCATACCTCGGGCACAGAGTAGTCGAGTAGTGGCAGAGAAACCGATCGTCGAAGAGAGTGTGCTGAAAGCAGAGAGCAAGAGCTTGGGAGGGAAGAAATCGCCGAAAAGGAAGGTGTCGGCTACAGTGGTTCAAGTGAGGTTTAAAACATTTCTTTTTCTTTATATATTGGTCATCACCCTCCATTATTACAACTTTTCCACCCAACCTAGTTTAAATCCACATGAAATTAATTATTCTTGGTATAAAACTCTAAACCGGGAAAAATTAATTAAACACGACCGTTAAAACGGTTAAGGAAATTACCTGGTCGTTATTTTGGGTGTTACAGAGTATGTGTGTGCCTTCGGGCCTACATCACAAAACAGTAGGTTTATGCATGTTTGAATGTTTTCAGTATGTCATACATCATGTTTTATTAAATGAGTACGAAAATGAATTTACATGTAATGGCATAGTAAGGCATGAATAGGTTGTAACAGAAAAACTATTAAGGAAACTAATCCGCCCCTTAATCGAGTAGAGGATGTAGACTTTGGAAAAATTAGTCCACTTCCCATCGAAGAAGGGATCAAATCAGCTATTAAGGGAACTAATCCGCCCCTTAATCGAGTAGAGCATGTAGACCTTGGGAAATTGATCCACCTCCCATTGTACAGAGTGATCAACATAAAACGAATACAACTGAGTTGTGAAAGTAGAAATTGTATGATTAAGTTTTATGTTTCAGTACATCATTTCATTTTACTCTACTTATTTAGCATTAGGCTAATAGATGAGTTTTGTGATGTAGGTGCTGAGGTTACAACAGGTGATTTCTCTGAGTTAACAGAGGGATAGGTGGAGTTGATGGAGCACATCTATGCCACGGTTTGGTGCTCTGATGAGGCGGTTTAACTAATGTCAGTATGAGAAGTCTGAATGAATAGATGTTTGTCGAAGTATGCGGAGGATTCTTAAGATAGTGGTTGATTTAATATTTTTGGTTATGTTTTTCTCTAGTACCCTGATAGTGGTACATTGTGATTTTAACTGTGATTCTTACTAGATCTCGAGCGTTTTCATGGAGTCAAATTGTCTTGAATGATTACAGTAAAAATTTATGAGTCTTTTAGTAATCAGAGATGTTCATTTGTTTAGAGTGTAATGGTTAACGTGTTGTGATGTCGTCGTTCGACAGAAGTGTTCGGCAGATGTCGATTGGCGGATGTCGTTCGGCAGAGGTGATCAGTGGATGTGTCTTGTCTCTGCTTCCACCGCTGAGACTGTTTAGCGGAGGATGTGTTTTGTCTCTTCTTCCACCGCTGAGACTGTTTAGCGTGTGTTTTGTCTCTGCTTCCACCGCTGAGACTGTTTAGCGGAGGATGTGTTTTGTCTCTGCTTCCACCGCTGAGACTGTTTAGCGGAGGATGTGTTTTGTCTCTGCTTCTACCGCTGAGACTGTTTAGTGGAAGATGTGTTCGAATTTAAGACATTTAAATACTCAACACCTTTACACCTCGGTTCTTTTGGCCGATTGTTTCTACTATTTTAATTGTTATATAAGTATTGTTTTAGCGTTTTGTTTTAACTCTGTTTTACACAAATATTTTTTCGCTGCAAGTTTTTGATGTTTTTAAATAAATTTCGAATTTTAGCCGTTGAGTGAAAATTTTAAATTTTCCCCAGAATTTTCTTAATACATTCAAAGTATTTGTATTAACAAACTGGGTTATAAATTCGGGGCGTTACAATGGCTAGGTAAAGAAAAAGCTCCTTTGGAGATATTATATGGTGTCAAGCCAAATGTAAATTATTTTTTGGGTATTTGGTTCAATATGTTATGTTCATATTTATAAAAATAAACGAACCAAACTTCACTCGAAAGCAAAGAAATGTGTATTTGTTGTCTATGACACGTGCAGAAAAGGGTGGAGGTGAATGGACCTCATAATAATGAAATCTGTTACTTCTAGAAATGTTGTGTTCAATGAAACATCATCATGGCATCTGCTCAAGAGTTAACTCCAAAAGTTCCAGCTCTTTCTGATGGTTATGATAATTTGAAGTTGTTTTATCAAGCAATTGAACAAGCATCTCACAATGTTGATCATGAATATCAAGGCAGTGACGACTCTCCAACTCCAAGAAGGAATGCTTCAAGAATAGAAGGTGGTGAGGCTGGTGTTAGAAGATCCTTAAAGATTATGAAGTGAAGCTGAATTATTGTAGCATCACTTCATGTTTCTTTGTTGAAGCATTGAATGAGGAAGAACTAGGGTGGTATGAGGAAACTATAAGCCGTAAAGAATGGGAAGCAGCAATGCAAGATGAGATTGAAGCATTAAAGAGAAATGATACATGGAAGCTCGTGCCAAAACCAGAAAATTGCATACCCACTCACTTGCAAATGGGTATATCATTTGAAAAAAAAAAAAAAAAAAACAAATGGTACAATTGACGGGTACGAAGCTCGTCTCATTGCTCGCAATTTTTCTTAAAACTACGGTTTAGATTATGAAGAGACTTTTAGTTTAGTAGTGAAGATGGTGACAATAAGATCAATCTTTGCACTTGTTGCTTTTAGGAGTTGAAAGATATGACAACTTGATGTAAAAAATGCATTTCTTTACGACAACTTGGATTGCGAGGTGCTCATGGAACAACCTCAATGATTTGTTTCTAAGGATTTCCCCTATCATGTTTGTCAGTTGAAAAAGGCACTATATGGCCTTAAAAAATGACCCCGTGCTTAGAATGGTAAAGTGGCTAAATATTTCATCTTTTGTGGATTTACTGTTGCTGATTCATATTTTTGTGAAAACAGAACAAAAAAAGACACCTATTGGTTTTATTATATGTAGATGACATGTTAAACACAAGAGAAAATGAAGCTAAAATTTCTCACTTGAGAAACGTGTTGTCCATTCATTTTGAAATGAAAAATTTAGGAGAAATTGGATTCTTTCTTGGTCTTAAAGTTGAGAAAAAGATCAGGGATTTTTTATATCTCAAAGACGCTATGCAAAGAATCTTTTAAAGCATTTTGGCATGGGGGAATCCAAAGGAATTTTTACTCTTATGGAACCATATTTCAAGTTGAATAAAGGAGGGGATCAGCTGACGGATGTGAGACAATTTCGACAACTCGTTGGCAGCTTAATTTATTTAAGAACTACAAGACCAGAAATTGTAAATTCAATTAGTGTCATATCTTAGTTTATGCAGAGTCCTAGAACTCCTCATCTAGATGCTGCAACGAGAATCTTGTGTTATGTTAAAGATTTTCTTGATTACAATCTTATGTGCAAGAGAAGTAATGATATTTGGTTGAGAGGATTTTCCGATGCAGACTGGGCAGGTGGCGCAAATGACCGTCATTCAACTTCAGGCTATTTGTTTTAGTATTGGTTCAACTATGATTTCATGGTGCAACCAGAAGCAATCAACCATCACACGACAGCAACAATGGCTGCACAAGAGTGTATTTGGTTGAAGCGTTTGATAGGAGACATCTTTTGTAAGGTCGACTATGCAGTGCCAATTGAGTGTGACAATGAGAGTGCAATTAGTCTTGATTCAAATCCGGTATTTCATGGGAGAATGAAACATGCTTTGTTAGGGAGAAAATGTTAAATCAAGAAATTGAGTTGAAGGTAGTTCATACTAGCAACCAAATTAAGTTCGAAAGTTTTAGAACTGCACTTGGAGCATTGATGGTAAGTGTGTACTAAGGGGGAGTCTTGAAAAAAGGGTAGTTCATCTTACTAAGTTAAATTATTGTTAGATTTTTGTTCCTATTTTTCTATATTGGAATTAGTCTTTGCTTAGGGGTCAATAATAAAGAGCACCTTGCTCT
Organism: Begonia masoniana; assembly: GCA_022432975.1. Classification (NCBI taxonomy): domain Eukaryota; kingdom Viridiplantae; phylum Streptophyta; class Magnoliopsida; order Cucurbitales; family Begoniaceae; genus Begonia; species Begonia masoniana. The sequence goes on from CM039502.1 coordinate 52,651,377, forward strand.
TTGCTTAGGGGTAGAAGAATGAGGATACCCTGGTGGTGATGGCCTCAACAGTGGCCCCGTGTTGATCACATTGATACGACTGGTCTGCTCTTGTCTTTGACAACCTACGATCCAAGGTTCTCTTTTTCACCTAGTTTGAACTTAATCTAGATCGCCTACTTCTCTTCTACTCATATTCTTTCCATCAATAGCAATAAATTCATTTCACAAAGCAATCAAAACACGAATCAATACGTCCGTATACACCATTTCTTTTAAGCGATAAGAATTGGTTTCAATTATTTATTATCGAGTCGCTATTCCTTCTTCTTAGCGATGAACGTCATTGTGCGATGGGACTCTCGCTTTCTCCATCATAGTATGATGATTGCACACACAAAAATGGTGATTCGTGAAAATCCAGAGTTTCGCAGCGTACGAGGGAAACTGGGGAGATAACAAGTCAAAATCAGGGTTTGGGGGAGTTGTAGCTAGCAATTATTGAAGATGACTGACAGGATCAACTCCCTCTAAGCTGGGGAAGGCGCCGCAAACGTGACCACCGAGTGAGTAAAGCAAAGGAGACTTAGAGAGGAAACGCCATCGTTCTCACTGCTGACGGGGAAGGCAGTTATGAAGGACAACACCATTAAATATCCATCGAGTAAAGCTCTGCGATGTCAAGGATCACTATGCGGTTGGACTCCTCAGACCAGATGATACAGAATATTGCGACTCGTCGAGATCGAATAGACGCCACAATTCGGCCTGACTTAATGACACCTCCATCAAAATCGATACCATAATGAACGTCCTCACCCAGTTGCTTCCACCACGATCAGAATTGAACCAGAAGGGACTCCCAGCTGCACCAACACATGATCATGTCATTCCCTTACTTGAATCAGCAAAACCCTTTCGGATAGATCCTTATCGTTACTCATATTTCCACAAATCAGAAATAGAGCGTCTTATCCAGGAAATGCTCTCCGACGGCATTATCGCCCCGAACAACAACCCCTTTGCTTCCCCAGTACTTCTTGTTAAAAAAAAAAAAAAAAACAGATGGTCAATGGAGATTTTGTGTTGATTACCAGCAGTTAAAAAATCTCACTTTCAAGGATAAATTCCCGATGCCTCTCATAGAACTCATTGACGAGTTACACAGTTCTACCATTTTTTCGAAGCTGAACCTAAGAGCAGAGTATCACCAAATTCGGGTTACCAAATTAGATTGCCATAACTTTTAAGACGCATCAAGGTTTATACGAATTTAAAGTCATGTCGTTCGGGTTGACGAACACGCCGATGACTTTCCAATCGTTAATGAATGATATATTATGGCCTTATCTTCGCTCTTGTGTCCTGGTTTTCTTTGATGATATCCTCATTTACAGTTGCACTCTTGAGTCTCACATCAGCATCTAACTTCTGTTTTTCAGGTTCTGTGCAGTAATAAGCTTTTCGCTAAGCTGAGCAAGTACGTTTTTGTGCAAGAAAAAGTTACCCACCTCGACCAAGTCATTTCTTCGGAAGGAATCGTTGCGAACCCTGAAGAAATTGTTACAATGAGAGACTGGCCCAAGCCAACCACAGTCAAGTAGGTGCAAGCTTTCTTGGGACTTTTTTTGGATATTACAGAAATTTTATTCAAGGCTATGGAAACATTGCAAAGCCCCTTACTGACCTGTTTTGGAAGGACGGGTTCATATGGTCGGAAGCCGCTGATGAAGCATTCTTCCTCTTGAAAGGGAAAGACTGCTGTAGGGATTAGGTTTCCGGTGAACGGATTGAGGAAGAAAACAGTAGAAAGAGAGAGAGAGTTTGACATAGAAGTAAAATGATTTCCTATATTCCATATTCAATCAATTGCAGCAGTTTAAATGTATCAAGAAACAAGTATAACTAACCCTTCTAAAACAACTATATACTTCTCACTCAACTATACATTAACATTCCCCTCAAGATCAAAGTCGAAGGCCAAAGATCATGGATACAAATAATTGAAACTTGGAGAGAGGAAGTGGCTTGGTGAGAGTATCGGCGAGTTGGTTGTTAGAATGTGTAAACTGAACCTCTAATAATTTGTTCTGGACCTTCTCACAAATAAAATCATAATCAATCTCGGCATGCTTAGATTTGGAATTAAGGACTGTATTAGAAGCCAAGTACGTAGCACTCAAATTGTCACACAAAATAAGAGGTAGGGACGGGGAGGTAATACCCAACTCGCTTAATAAGGAATGAAGCCAGAAAACTTCAGTAGCACTGTTTGCTATGTTACGGTATTTGGATTCGGTGCTAGAACGTGAGACCACATTTTGTTTTGCTGAGGACCAGGAAATTAAATTAGTGCCCATAAAAATACAGAATCCACCAGTACTCTTGCGATCATCGAGACAGGAGGCCCAGTCGGTATCAATATAGCAGGTCAAATTGCAAGTATTAGAGGGAGAAAAAGAAATACCGAGAGACGAAGTGCCTTTAAGATATCGCAAGATGCGCTTGACGGCTTGCTAGTGAATGTTGGAAGGGGCATGGATAAATTGAGAGACTTTGTTGACCGCAAATGCAATATCTGGGTGGGTCAAACAATAGTATTGTAACCCACTGACAATACTGCGATAGAGATAGCCATCAAGTAACGGTGTACCCAATTTTTGGGATAATATAGGGCCAGCGACCATTGGAGTAGAGACCGAGTTGCAAGAGTGCATATTTGCCCTGTGCAGTAAGTCAGAAATGTACTTGGAATGTAAAAGGCTCATACTTGTGGACGTACGAGTGACTGAAATGCCCAAGAAGAATGACAGAAATCCAAGATCACGGACCTTAAATTTAGATGATAGGTAGGTGAACAAGTGGTTCATCTAGACATCTGTGTTGTCTGTCAGTATAATATCATCAACATACACTAGCATTATAATGATAAAAGAGCTCGTACGATAAACAAAGAGAGAAGAGTCTGATTTGGAAGCAGAGAAACCCCAAGAGATAAGAGCATCATGGAGCTTGGTATACCATGCTCGAGAAGATTGCTTCAGACCATAGAGAGCCTTATGGAGAAGACACACAGCCGATGGATGAGTGGAGCTGAGAAAATCAGGAGGTTGCTGCATAAACACAGTCTCATAGAGCTCGCCATGAAGAAAGGCGTTGCTAATGTCACTGTTTCCAGATATTCCAACCAGAAGAAATGGCCAAAGATAGAGTGGTGCGAATCGAAATCAGGTTTGACAACCGGACTAAAAGTCTCATCATAATCTACCCCTTCGGTCTGGTCATACCCTTTGGCTTACTAATCGAGTCTTATACTTGTTAATTTTACCATCAGAGTTCAGTTTGAGCTTAAACACCCATTTATAGCCAACTAAATTTTGCCCCGGGAGGTAGAGAAACTAATGTCCAAGTATGGGTCTAATGGAGTGCAGAGATTTTCTCGTTCATAGCAGTCAACCACTGTAGATGTTTGGAGGCCTGAAGGAAAGTGGTGGGTTCAAGAAGTTGTTGAGCGTAAAAGGCCTTGGGACGAAAGATATCATCTTTGGCTCGAGTCCTCATAGGGTTGTCATTTATGGTAGGTGGGCACGGTGTAGAAGTGGGTAAGGCCATTTAGGAGCAGAAGGGGTAGAAGAAGTAGGGACAAGGAGAGGGCATTGGGGAGATAAGGGAGGGATAGGGGGCAGTGGTGGTGAAGAGGTAGGGATACTTATGGGAGAAGGGCTAGGTGGAGCAGTAAAGAAAGATGGAGGAGAAACAAGTGACATGATGGAAAATGGTGGTAGGGGTAAGCGGGGTGTGGAGAAGTTAGAGAAAGGGAAGCTGGACTCGACGAAGGTAACGTTGTGAGAGATATAGGTTTTGTTGGAAAGAGGGTCGAAATAAATGTAGCCTTTGTGATGGTTGCTAGGGCCAAGGTAGACATAGGGCAGGGAATGAGGCTGTAATTTGTGTTTGTTGAACGGTCAAAGTTAATGAAAGCACAAACAACCAAAGACACAGAACAAAGAGTAATCAGGAGGAAAGTGAAAAAACATTCAAAAGGTGATTTGTGGGCAAGAACAAGAGTAGGTAAGGAGTTTATGAGGGTAGTGACAGTTGTAAAGGCATAAGGCCAGAAGTACTGAGGAATAGATGAGTGGAATAAGAGTGCAAGACTAGTCTCAACGACATGACGATTTTTGCGTTCAACACTACCATTTTGATTTGGAGTGTAAGGACAAGAAATACGGTGTTGAATTCCCAGGGAATGAAACAAAGGGGAAAGAGATTGAAATTCACCACCCCCATCAAATTGAACACTTTAGATGTTACTCCAAATTGAGTGAGAACGAATCTATGAAAATGAACAAAAACTTAATAAACTTCACTTTTTAACTTTAATGGAAATAACCAAGTGAACCGTGAACAATCATCCACAAAGAGAACAAAATAACTCACACCAATAATATAGGGTATAGGGGAAGGACCCCAAACATCACAATGTACAATATCAAAAGGAAAATGTGCATTAGAAGTAGAAACGAGAAATGGTAACAATGAGATTTACTCATCGAATATGAAACACAGAAATTAGACAGTTGGGACTGGGACATAGGAATATTACATAATTGTAGGATACGCCTCAAAATAGGAGATGAGGGGTGTCCTAAACGGTAATGCCAAAACATAGAAGGATTACTGACCAAGGAGGAGAGGCAGGAATGAAGAACCCAAACCGGACAGGGTGGAACAGCATGGTAGAGTCCATTAACGAGTAAACCCCGAAAGAGAGTCTGGTGGGATTGTTTGTCCTTGATATAGAAAAAAGTTGGGTGAAACTCGACATACACAGAATTGTCTTTGCACAATTTTTGAACACTTATCAAATTATAGATAAACGAGGAGATTGACAGACAATATTTAAATTTAGAGACCGAGAGGGAGAGGGAAGAACTACAAAACCAATGTTTGAGATGGGAAGGAGATTACCATCGACAGTAGGGGTGGGCAGAATCGGCCTAGAACCGGTCGACCGGACCGGACTGCAGTTCCGGGCTGGTTCTTGGGCGGTTCCAAGAGGGGTGGGAGTCAGTTTCGGTTCCAAAACTCTTGGAACCGGAACCGGAGGTCCAGTACACGGTTCCTAGGTCCAGGAACTGTCCCGGACCGTGGGAGTACCGACCCATGGGTCAGCTTTGGAAATGGTATCCGACCCGGCCACCCATGGGTCGGATGCCCTAAATCTAATCTTACCGATCCTCTTAACTAAGAAGCATACAATCTTTCTCCAGTTCTTACATTTCAGCATCTCTACTGGCAGTCTTCCTGTCACGACCCTGATACTGTACCCAATTTCCCATACTATATATATATATATATATATATTTTTTTTTTATCCTTATACATTAAATAAACTCTAGGCGAAACCAAATCCGAAATCGAAACCAGAATCGAGATCGAAATTGGAATTCAACTTTTAAAACAATTTAAATAAAACTTATATTAACTATTCAAAACAGTTAAAAATCATTTAAAAGAAAACATCGGCCAAGCTGAGGGCAGAAGGGACATTTGTCCCGAAAAAGTGAGGGGCGATCAATCGCCCAAAACTGGCGATCGATTGCCTTATGGCGATCGCACCCCGGCGATCGCGATCGCTCGCCGAGTGGATCGCCCCTGGTGATCACCTCTGTCAAGCGATCGCCCTTAGCCTGGCGACAGCTCAGCAGGCACTCTGGAATTTCTTCCAGAGCGCTACCATAAGGGGTGAATGATCGCCCTCACTGGCGATCGTTCGGCAACCTCTTTGGATTTACGAATACCAGAGAGGTGCTGCTACCTCTCTCTCTTCCTTCTCTTTTCCCCTGCCATAACTACTTTAACACATCTCCATTTTCATCCTCAATTAACATACTAAACACCTCTTAATCATCCAAACATTTAACTCAAAACGTAGTCAAACTTTATGAAAACGAACTGCATGGGTATATTTAAAACCTAAACAAATCCTCCTGTTTTGAAATCACCCAAACAGTTATAAAGTCAGTTTCTAAAACATTTCAAAACGCCTATACATTAACTTATCCAGAATCAAACAACCTAAAAATATTTCTATATAAACATCAGCCCAAAATGTCCCAAACCCTCAAAATCTATACATACTGTCCCCACGGGTCGGTAAGCCTCGACTGCGCCAGCACACCACCACAGCCATCCCTCGTCAACTGGACTCATGCCTCAGGAGGAGGAATCTCATCCTCACCTGTATCCTCGTAATCACCTACACCATACAGACACACTATGAGATAAAAATCTCAGCAAGCCCTCATAAATGCAACTATATGCTATGCGTGTGAGTTCAGAAATCATGCAGCATTTTCTTTACTTTATTCTGTGGGTGTCACCGAGATCTCAACCTCCTAACCGGAGAGAGCACATCAGCGGGCGGACTACTCTTTCCAGCTAGAAGAGGGGGGGTACACGCTTACAACACGTACAGCCGTGCCTGAGCCCCATCTCGCATGACCATACATATGAGTGCAATAGATATGGTATTGTGACAAGCCCCTGCGTGCCTCCACAATAGGTCAAGCCCCTCTCCAGGCCACATTGCGAGTACATAATAGATGTGGTATTGTGACAAGCCCCTGCGTGCCTCCACAATAGGTCAAGCTCCTCTCCAGGCCACATCGCCATTTTTAAAACATTGTGCGAAAATTCATTTTCATGCTCTTTCTTTAAAACACGTGATGCATGAACAGTTCATAACAGAATTTAAACACTCAACATACATACCATCAAGACTGTAAAACATAATCTACAAAACAATTAAACCTAACTACCCAACCAAAGCAATATAAACTAGTGCGTCTCCAAACTCCTCGAAACGACTTCGATGTACGGTGTAGGCCAATCGGCCAGAAAAGAATCACGAGAACTTACCTCGTGTCCAAAGCAGCTCAAGCTCTGTCCACGAGCATTGTTTGTCTGAAGCAAAACACAATATCGACGTTAAAACTAATTTAAGCTATCAATCGTCCCAATTTACAAATTTACAAATTTAACATTTTTCCTAAATCGTCCTAACTTCTTCCAATAACATTTAATACGTGCAATACGTTCGTAAACTATAACAATCTATCAATTTCGAGCCCTAAATCTCGATTTTTAACAAAACCTAAACGAAACCTAATTGTTTAAAACTCCATAAACATTGAAATAAAAGCTCTAAGATTGTAGGTTCATACCTAGAACGTCGATTGGAGGAGAAAGCACGAAGAAAACGGAACGAACGGAGCACGAATCGGAGGTCGGAATGGAGGAAGCGTCGACGGTAGAGAGAAATCGCGAGGAAGGGGTTTCAGGCGTGAAGATGGCAAAGGAAGAAGAAGAAGAAGAACTTTTATTAATAAATTTTGACTTGGAAATTTACCGTTTTGCCCTTGCATTGTTTTTATATCAGTTTCGTCCTTTTTTTCTTCAATTTACTAGCTATTCGGTTTCTCCAAACTTCCTTACTTCACCAATAAGTCCAACTCATTATTTGGGATTTATTAAAACTGTCTGTTTGCAAATCGGACCCCGTTTACTATTTTTACTAAAACATTATTTATATTACGAAAAGCTTAATTACTCGGAATATAGCGTTATTACTCTGAAAATTCCCGTATATTTCTTAAAATTCCTATTATTCGTTAGGGTTCTAATGACGCTTCCTTTTCGTAAAGCGAGCTTGATTTGACTTATTCATAAAAATGCCAATGTATATTCCAATATATATTATAATATAAAATTCCGTACAGGCCGGATATTACATTATACCCACCTTATTTAGAATTTTTTCCTCAAAATTTAACTATACAAATAGCTCAGGATACTTAGTCATCATATTCTGCTGTCTCTCCCATGTAGCTTCTTCCACCTCGTAGTTCCGCCATAGGACTTTGACTAGCGGAATCTCTTTGTTACGTAGCACCTTGATGGAAGACTCCAAAATATGTACCGGCCTCTCCTCATAAGTTAAGGTGGGCTGTACCTCGATCTCTCTAGCCTCCACAATATGTGACGGATCGCGCAAACACTTCCGAAGCATAGATACATGAAATATGTCGTGGATACCCTCCATAGAAGCCGGAAGCTGCAATCTGTACGCCAACTTCCCGATCCTCTTCAGAATAGGAAAGGGCCCCACATAACGAGGGTTTAGCTTACCCCTCCTTCCAAATCTCGCAACACCTTTGAACGGAGAAACTTTAAGATAAACTTCGTCACCTTCCTCGAACTCTAGCTCTCTCCGTCTCGTGTCAGCGTAGCTCTTCTGTCTGCTCTGAGCTACCTCGATACGCTGTCAAATAATGGCAATCTTCTCTGTCGTCTGCTGTAGAATCTCAAGACCAATGATGCTGACCTCGCCAACCTCGTCCCAATATAGTGGAGATCTAAACTTTCGACCATATAAGGCTTCATACGGAGCCATGTCAATGGTAGCCTGGAAGCTGTTGTTATAGGAGAACTCGATCAGTGGCAAATACCTGCTCCACGATCCCTGAAACTCCAGCACACATGCTCTAAGCATATCCTCCAAAATCTGATTCGTCCTCTCTGTCTGACCATCAGTCTGAGGATGAAATGCTGTGCTGAAATTAAGCTGAGTCCCCATAGCTTTGTGCAGACTCTTCCAGAACTTCAACGTGAACCTCGGATCTCGATCCGAGACAATAGCAACCGGCACTCCGTGCAATCTCACAATCTCCTGCACATAGAGCTCTGCGAGCTGATCCATAAAAGATGCCATTCTCACAGATAAGAAGTGGGCCGAATTTGTCAATCGGTCCACAATAACCCATATGCCGTCATGGCTATTCGTCGTCCTCGGGAGCCCCACAATGAAATCCATGGAGATCTGCTCCCACTTCCACTCCAGAATCGGCAGTGGCAATAACGTTCCGGCCGGTCTCTGGTGCTCTGCCTTCACCTGTTGACACACTAAACAGGTCTCAATGTACCTGGCAACCTCTCTCTTCATGTTCGGCCACCAGAAGTGTTGCTTCAAGTCCCAATACATCTTAGTACTTCCCGGGTGTACAGAATATGCCGAAGAATGCGCCTCGGCCAATATCTCTTTCTTCAGATTCTCGTCGTTAGGCACGTACCACCTATGCCTGAACTTCAGAATACCATCCTCCGATAAATGGAAATCCGACGAGCCTCCCAATGTCATGCTGGATCGAAGCTCCTCACACTCCGTATCATTTTGCTGAGCCTCACGTATCCGATCCAGAATAGTCGGCCTGAGTGAAATGTTGGTGAGCATACTGGACAACTCTGCCACTATCTCAATGTCGAACCTCTCAATCTCAGACCGCAGCGTAACTGACATCGCTGCTAATGAAGGCTGACTCGCAGAAGACACTCTACTCAAGGCATCAGCAACCTTGTCGCCTTTCCTAGATGGTACTTTATATCGAAATCGTAATCCTTGACAAACTCAAGCCATCGTCTCTGACGCATATTCAGCTCCTTCTGCGTAAATAGATACTTCAAGCTCTTGTGGTCGGAAAATATCTCGCACTGCTGCCCATATAAATAATGTCTCCATATCTTCAGTGCGAAGACCATAGCTGCTAACTCAAGGTCGTGCGTAGGGTAATTCAGCTTGTACGGCTTCAGCTGCCGAGAAGCATATGCAATAACTCTCCCCTCCTGCATCAATACACAACCGAGTCCAACTCCAGATGCATTACAGTAAATACTAAACCTGACACCTTCAACAGGTAGCGCCAGTACTGGCGCGGTGGTCAATCTCTGCTTTAACTCCATAAAACTATCATCACAAGCAGACGACCATATAAACCTTTCGTTCTTCCGAGTCAGTCGTGAAAGAGGAAGTGTGATCTTCGAGAATCCCTCAATAAACTTCCGGTAATAACCAGCTAACCCAAGAAATCCGCGCACCTCTCGTACGTTCTTTGGCTGTGGCCAATCTCTGACCGCCTAAATTTTGCTCGGATCCACAGAAACACCTTCTTCTGATATAATGTGGCCAAGAAAACTGACTCGATCCAGCCAGAACTCGCACTTAGAGAACTTTGGATATAACTGGTGCTTGCATAAAATCCTCAAAACTATTCTCAAGTGCTCCTCGTGTTCTTCTTTCGTCTTAGAATAGATCAAAATGTCGTCGATGAAAACCACCACGATCTTGTCCAGATATTCCTTGAAGACACGGTTCATCAAATCTATAAACGCTGCAGGGGCATTAGTAAGTCCAAAAGACATGACAAGGAACTCATAATGCCCATACCTCATTCGGAATGCCGTCTTCGGTATGTCATCCTTCTGGACCTTCAGCTGATTGTAACCCGAGCGTAGATCAATCCTCGAAAATACTCGGGCACTTTGCAGCTGATCAAATAAATCATCAATCCGGGGCAGTGGATACTTATTCTTCACTGTAAGTTTATTTAGCTCTCTGTAATCGATGCACATCCTGAGGGTCCCGTCTTTCTTCTTAACAAACAGAACGGGAGCACCCCAGGGTGAAACACTGGGTTGAATAAAACCCTTCTCTAACAGCTCGTCAAGCTGAGTCCTCAGTTCCCTCAACTCAGCTGGTGCCAACCGATACGGGTTCTTAAACCTCGGCGCGGAGTTTGGAAAGACATCAATAGTGAATTCGATCTCCTGGTCTGGTGGTAACCCGGGAAGATCATCAAGAAAGATCCCAGAGAACTCTCTGACAATAGGAATGTCGCTCGACTTTTCTCCGCTGAGCAAGTGACAATCAAATACAGAGGCCAAATAAATAGAGCACGCACATTTAAACTGCTCGTTGACCTTCATGAAATAAGAAATAGGCGAGCTACTCAATCGGCTTAAGTCTATCGGATGATGTCTCAGTAAACTCATCGGCAGATGCGTGCTGACGTCATCGGAAGGTGTAGGTTTAAGTCCATCGGATGATGTCTCAGTAAACTCATCGGCAGATGTGTGCTGACGTCATCAGAAGGTGTAGAGAGTATTTTGTCGTTTAGTCACCGGTGGATGTAGAACAAAGTCGATCGGATGAAGGAAATCATCTGGCTGACGTCATCGGAGGATGTAGAGTGTATTTTGTCGTTTTGCCACCGGATGACGTCTTCCATTTTCTGCTTTAGCCCCTTTTGTTGACTTTGTTCAGCGGGCGATGCGTTTGACTTTTGAAACTTATGAAGTGTTTTGCGATTTAATCCTTTATTCCTTTTGCCGATTATTCCCCAAAATCCTAACTGAGTATTCAAGCATTGTACAATAGTTTTGTTTAACTCTATTTTTATTTAGATGATTTCCGCAGCAAGTTTTAAAAAAATAATAATAATACGGTTGAAATTTTTAGTCATGTACGGGCATGATGTGATGAACCGGGTTCAGATAACTCGGGGCGCTACAGTTAAGAATAGTGTATGTCCATGTACGTTGTGAATTGCTTGATGATATGTTTTGATGATATGTTGTACGTAGAATTCCTTATGCATCATGTTTTCTCAAATGTCATATGAAACGTTCCACGTAAGATGTATGTAAAAGAAAGGTAACGATTAAGTGTGGGTTGGGACAGTATGGCCAGAACAACAAAACCAATGTCACTTCCACGCGATGGACTATGAATACGGCCGAAAGGACTATGTACACGCACTTGGCCTACTCCCTGGCACATCCCCACCTTAATCCATGTCAACCAAAAGAAAAAGAAAAGAAAAAGAATAAGAATAAGTAAATGAACATGTTTTATGAAAAGAATCATGCATTCATGCATATGTCATGTATAGTACATTCTCTTACTAAGCATTAGGCTTAATGTTTATGTTGTATGATGTAGGTGACAGGTGTGAAGGTGAGAGTTCTCTCGATGGCAAGGAATAGGTGGTCGACGGATGGTGCTCGTGGCGACGGGGTGTGTTTTGGCAAGGTTCGGTGACGGTGGGTGTGCTCCAAGCTATTTTGGGTAATCAATGTAAGCTTGTTTTGATGTTAAAAATGTAAGAGATTTTAGGTTATGTGGGGAAGTTTGATATTTTGGGAATTGTATAGTGAATGTAGGTTAGAAGTTGTGTCGTTTTGAATGATTTGGTGACATGTTCGTTTTGGAGATGTTTTTTTAAGGAAATTTCATTTATAATGTTGATGTTGTCTTGAGAATTTGGTTGGGTTTTGTTTGATGATTTTTAGGTGACTTAAACTGTATGGATATGCACGGTTTTAGAGCGATCCATGCAGTTAGTTTTCGTGAAATTTGGAAATGTATAGACCAAGTTAGAGTTGTTATGAAAATGAAAGAAAAGTGGTGAAGTTTTAAGTGGTTTTGCAGGAAATTGAAAGGAGAAGGAAGAAAGAAAGAAGAAGGAGGAGGGAGCTGTGCTCTCTGGAGAAATTCCAGAGAGCATGGCGATTGATTGCCTCTTGGAGGCGATCAATCGCCCCTAGGCGATCGCTAGGCGATTTGAGTAATCGCCGAAGGGCGATTGCTCGCCAGGAGCAATCGCCGAAGGGCGATCAATCGCCAGTTTTTGGCGATTAATCGCCACCAGTTCTGTCCGCTTGCTGATTTTTAAACATAAAGATTTTAATTATTTTCTTTTAGTTTTTAATTGTTTAACTTAATGGTTTTAAGATTATTTCAAATGGTTTTTAAAGTAGTTTTCAAACGTCGTTAACAATCTCAATTACGATTTTTAAAGTTTTATTTCCACTCGAAAGTCAGGTTTAGAGTTTGTACGTATAAAAAGAAAAATTTGTACGGAAAATAAGGGTACCTCGTTAGGGTCGTCACAATTTTGGTCATAATTATGGATGTTAATTGTAGGGGTGGGCAGTACCGGAATGCAGACTGAGAACCAGACTAGACCACCGATTTTGGCCTAGTTTCTATTCCATCTTCTAGGTACACGGTCCAGTCCTCGGTCCTCACCTACCAAGTCCACCGGTTCTCGATCCGGTCCTCGGTCCGTGGTCCGCCCAAATTCCCGAAATACCTGAACCAGACAGAGGTTAAAAATCAACTCTCTGTTTTTTAAGAAAAAAATCCATGCCTATCCTACCCAATTTCCAGAGTCCCAAGTCCCCGACGCTAGTTGCGAAGTGCGAACTGCGAACACCCGACCCCGACCCGCTACCATCCCCGATTCTAGACATTCCTGCTCGGCTGCTGCCCCTGACCCCAACCTCGAAGGCAAACGCCCGATCCCGACCGCGCTTGTCTTCAGTTGCTGCTACTTCGTGGTCTCCTCGCCTCGCTGCTGCTTTTCTTATATTTGAGCTTTCTCTGTCTTCGCCTATCTTCGGCTCGCCTCCCCTGACGCCTCGCCTGACGCCTTACCTCGCCTCGCCTCGCCTGACTCCTCGCCTCATTGTCTTTGGGCAGTCCCTCACTGTAAGTGTACTTTTTGTGATAGAAACGTGTAATTTCAGTGGAATGTTTGTTGATTTTGGGCGTTGAATTGATGAAATTGGATAGTGGAATTTGTTTCTGGACGTTGATTTAAAAATTTTTAATGTTTTGCAAAAAAAAAAGATGGGAGGAACCGGGACCGAGCCAAAATTTTCGGTCTTGGTCCCTCCCAGGGCCGGTTTCGGGTTTCGAGAAATTTTTTTCGAAACCTCGGTCTGGTTTCAGTCTGGGCTCGGGATTGGACCGAATCGTACCGTGCCTACCCCTAGTTAATTGAGATTTAGTTGCTGGTTTTCTGTTTGTATTTATGGAAGGAGACTGATTTTTTGATTTAAATCTCTTACATTAGAATCCACTCAATTTGGGGCTAATTGAGTTCAAATTGAGGAAATCAATTTGATTGAATGCTAATTAGGTTTAATTTAGACTAATTTAGGGATAAATTTTTATATATTACAATCTACCATTCTTAAAAGAAATTTAGTCCTCGAAATTTAAATAATTACCTGAAAAGTTTTGGATAGACTATTCTCATTTTTTCTTCCTTTTCCCAAGTTGTTTCCTCAATTTTTTGATTCTTCCAGAACTCTTACAAGCGATACCTTCTTATTTTGTAGTTCTCTTTCTTATGATTTCAGAATTTGAATCGGTCTCTCTTCATAGGATAAGTTATTGTTGAGCACAAATTCTTCGGATCTCATTGGCAAGATATGTGAGGGATCTGGAACGTATTTGTTCAGCATCGAGCTATGAAACACGTTGTAAACTTGTTTGAATGACTCTGGTAAATTAAGCTCATAAGCAACTTCTCAAATTCTTACTGAAATTGTAAACGGACCTATGTATCTTGGGCTTAATTTTCTTTCTTTCCAAATCACATCACACCTCTCATTAAATACTTGATCACCTTTAGCAAATTCTAATTTTCTTTTTCTTCGATCGGCATAGCTTTTCTGTCTACTTTGGGACGCAAGGATTCTTTTCTGAATTAGAGTGATAATTTGTAACACCCGAGTTAACGGCCAGGTGATTTTCTTAACTGTATTAACGGTCATAAATATTTAATCTTCGTAGTTTAGGAATTATGCCAAGCTTAATTAATTACATGTGGATCTAAACTAGGTTGAGTGGCAAAGTTGTAATATTGGAGGATTGAGGCCAATATTTAAAGAAAAATGAAAGGATTCAAACCTCATTTAAACCACTGTAGCTGACATCCCCAACTTCCGGCGATTTCTTCTCTCCCAAGCTCTCGCTCTCTGTCAGCTGGAAATCCCTCCTTCGGCGATCGGTTTCCTTGCTGCTTCTCGGCTACTTTGTGCTCGAGGTACGGGTTTAACAATGTAGTTATCTGTTTGTGTTTGGAACTGTGTTTTTAGCTCGGCATTTGAACTCGGATTTTATCAATGGCCGAGCAGTATTAGAACATTTTAGAATCCGAGAATAGTAATTTCAACCCGAATCGATTCTGGACATTTTAAGTAACCAACTCAGATCTAATCGATGGTAGAACCTGTTTGTTTTATTTTAGATTTCAGATTATACACAGTATATCAAACCAAGGATTCGGGGATGACTTTAGCTAATAGATCCTAGGATGATTTATGAGTAGAGTATTAGGATTTTGTTTTAACTACTGCAATGTAAATGTTTAGGTGAAGAAGTTTGAAGAGAAGGGAGCTCAAGTGCTAAGGAGGCCAGGTAAGTGAATGTATTAAGATTTCCGGCTAATAGAGCCCTACATCGTGGGTGTACCAGGTTGCTTAGATGTCTAATGTTTACATTATGATGATGAGCTTGCCTGCACTTGAAGGATTTATGTATGTTGTGAAGTTATCTACTCTGGTATGATCCTTGTCATAGTTTGATGAGTTAAAAGTTCTCATGTTCATGCATCATGAATGTTTCCCAAGCATAAGAAAAATGTTTTAACGCATGTTTTCTATGAACAAGATATGTATGTATATATGTATATATAAGATTTATGCAACGTGGATTAAGTGAGAGTTGGGGGCGGTTCGGCGTATGTCACAGTCCAAAGAAGGACATATGAATACGACCCGCAGTAGGGAACATGATCAAACTCACTGTCGAATCCCCTTTACCGGCACAAATCCTCTCTTAATCCACACAACCTAAACAAAGAATATGAGCAAAAACTATGAACGATGAATATGATCAATGACTATGAATGATGAATATGATCAATGATTATGAATGATGAATATGATCCATGATTATGAATGATGAATATGATCCATGATTATGAATGATGATTATGAGCAAAGACATGAACAAGAAAAGACTTATGAGCATGTGATTTTCCTAAATTATGCATTCATGCATCAATGTTAGTGTTGCATTCCTTACTAAGCATTAGGCTTATAGTTTGAACCTTATGATGTAGGTGACGAGTTTTCAGGTGAGGAACTCAAGGTTAATGAGGATGTCTAAGCTTGGTTGCTGGAGGATACTCAAAGTGACAGTGCAGGACTGGAGAGGCAATTATGACCCCTGGTTATTGCTCCCTTATGTCAGTAAGAATATAAGAACTGGAATTATGTAGGATGGTGTTAGTATCGTTTGAGTTAACTTTTGAGTCTGGGATTGGATATAAGGATATGTTTTCTTTTAAAGGGTTTATGTCATGCAAGTGTTCCGCTATTTATACTCTGAATGAATTTGTTATACCAGTAAGAGCCTTTCTTAGCTAAGTTGTGTTATGTGAAAGTCGGATGAATCATTTTGGTAGGAGTTTCTACCGGAAGATGTGTTTTTCTCCTATCGGTAGATGTAGAGTGTTTAGCCATCGGATGATGAAAGTGTTATTTTGTCGTCTAGCGATCGGCAGATGTAGTGTAATAAGTCATCGGATGATGAAAGTGTTATTTTGTCGTCTAGCGATCGGCAGATGTAGTGTAATAAGCCATCAGATGATGAAAGTGTTATTTTGTCGTCTAGCGATCGGCAGATGTAGTGTAATAAGCCATCAGATGATGAAAGTGTTATTTTGTCGTCTAGCGATCGGCAGATGTAGTGTAATAAGCCATCGGATGATGAAAGTGTTATTTTGTCGTCTAGCGATCGGCAGATGTAGTGTAATAAGCCATCGGATGATGAAAGTGTTATTTTGTCGTCTAGCAATCGGTAGATGTAGTGTAATAAACCATCGGATGATGAAAGTGTTATTTTGTATTCTAGCGATCGGCAGATGTAGAGTTTAGTCCATCGGATGATGTTTCCCTATTTCACCGGAAGATAAAGTATATTTCTTCACCGGATGATGTAAGTAATAATTTTGTCGTTTAGTGATCGGATGATATAGAGCTTGTAAGCCATCGATAGATGTTTTTAAATTGGTCACACGAGATGCACGTGATCGTCGGTCGATGCGAGTGTTCGCATCTGCCAATAGGTGGTTAAATGAGTCATGTGGGGTGCACGTGCCATCCGGATGACGCAATGTCTATCGGTTGTTGCATGCAGGTCCATGCAGCTTGTACGTCGATTGGAAGCATGTACGAGGGACTAATTTTCCATCCATTAAGTTGAAGTCTTTAAGTCTGTTAGGTATACTGTCATTAAGAAAAAAAAAATAGAGAAGGAGAAAGGAGTTCAAATATGAATTAATGTTTATGTAAAGTCAAGAACTTCGTGGCGATTCTCCCCGGGTCGTTACAATTATGGTATCTGAGCAAAACCGGGTTCTAAAACCGATTCTGCAGACTGCCTTCCAGCACTGACTGTCACATGAGCACACTCCAACAACTGTAAGTATTTATGATTTCTGTATATGTCATTAAGTTAAGATATATCTGTAATGATTTGTCTAGGAATCCCAAAATGGTTAGAGGTCAGCAGAGAGAGACCAATGAGGATAGCAATGCTATTGCTCAGTTGACCGAGTTAGTCATGTGCTAATCTCACCAGATAGAACGACTGATGACAGCTAGAGAGGAACAAGGCAACTCCAGCACTAATGCAACTCATGATCATGGGGGTGAGCGTTTCCACCGGCTTCGACCCCCGGTGTTTAATGGACATGTTTCAGATCCTATCTATGCTGAGGAGTGGATTCGAAAGATAGAAGACATGTTTAAGTATGCAAAGGTTGATGAAGGGGATAAGGTTACCTATGCTGTCTTTCATTTGGAGTTAAGCGCAAGGCATTGGTGGGACTCGATCCAGAACACCGCTAATGCTGAAGCCATGACCTGGGAGATGTTCAAGACTGCTTTCTTTGACAAGTACTTCAATAAGACTGTTCGGGCCAACAAGAAGAAGGAGTTCATGAATCTACGACAAACTGGCTCTGTGACGGATTACATATGCAAATTTGATGCTCTATCACGGTTTGCTCCCCGTATGATTGAGGATGACGAGGAAAAGATTTACCAATTTGTTCAAGGGCTGAAGCCGAGTCTGTATGTGAAAGTAAAGACTGCTGGAATATACAATGTACCCTATGGTGAAGTGACGGCTAAGGCCTTGGAGCTGGAAGAGGCAGAAATAACAGCATATGCACAGCGTGAGTAGCCAAGAAAACTCACGAAGGACACTCAGCCGCCACCACGTCAGAACAAAGGTTGGCAGCCGCAACAGAACAGGGGACCACAACAACAACAACAAGGAATAAAGAGACCCCTCAACCAGAATGATGACCAAGGAAAAGGAAAGAGGCCCCTGACGAATTTGACAAAGAAGGACAATAAATATTCTTGGACCGAAGCTTGTAAGGATAGCTTCCAGACCTTGAAGGTGAAGTTAACAACAGCCCCGGTATTGACCCTTCCAACCGAGGAAGGAAAGTTTAGTGTATTTTGTGATGCATCAAAAATTGGTTTGAGCTGTGTTTTGATGCAAGAAGGCAAAGTTGTAGCATATGCCTCTAGGCAATTAAAGAGTTATAAACAGAACTACCCCACCCATGATTTGGAATTAGCCGCTGTCGTTTTTGCTTTGAAGATATGGAGGCACTACTTATATGGACAGCAGTGTGAGGTGTTTTCTGACCATAAAAGTCTGAACTACCTCTTTACACAAAAGGAATTGAACATGAGGCAGAGGCGTTGGTTGGAATTTGTTAAGGATTACGACTTTGAAATCAAGTATCACCCGGGTAAGGCTAACTCTGTAGCTGACGCATTGAGCAAGATGTCAACAACAATGCAACCCGTTGTATCAACTATGTCTATACCCTTGAGGACAGAAGTTCAGAGGTTTGAATTGGAGATAGTTCCAGAGTTATCAACCTTACTTGCCGATTTGACCATTCAACCAACGGTTTTAGAAAAGATCAAGGAGGCACAACAGAAGGACTCTGAGGAGAATAACAGCATGATGAACAAGGTGAAAGGCACCACCTCCGAGTTTAGTCTTTCTAAGGATGGGATTCTGAGGTTTAGAAATAGATGGTATGTCCCTAATGATGAAAGATTACGTAAGTTAATCTTGACTGAGGCGCATTCGTCTTCCTTTTCTGTACATCCTGGCAGCACCAAGATGTATCGAGACCTGAAGTTACTCTATTGGTGGCCAAACTTAAAGAGGGAAATTGCTAAGCATGTAGAGTCATGTTTGGTTTGCCAACAGGTTAAAGCTGAGCACCAACGTCCAGGAGGTACCCTTCAGCCTCTACCTATTCCCGAGTGGAAGTGGGAACACATAGCTATGGATTTCGTTGTAGGATTACCTAAGACAATTAAAGGACATGATAGTATTTGGGTTGTGATTCATAGATTGACAAAGTCAGCCCATTTCTTACCTGTAAGGACAACCTACTCGATGGACCAGCTTGCTGATCTATATGTACAAGAAGTTATTAGGTTGCATGGAATTCCTGCATCTATTGTCTCTGATCGTGACCCTAGGTTTACCTCCCGATTTTGGAAAAGTTTACAAGACGCATTAGGTACAAAGTTAACCTTCAGTACTGCCTTCCACCCACAGACATATGGTCAATCTGAAAGGACTATTCAGATACTTGAAGACATGCTGAGGGCATGTGTACTAGATTTCCAGTCATCCTGGAGTAGATACTTACCCCTGGTTGAGTTCTCCTACAACAACAGCAACTAGTCCACCATAGGTATGGCACCATATGAGGCGTTGTATGGTAGGAAATGTAGATCACCTCTGTATTGGGATGAAGTTGGTGAAGCAAAACTCATAGGTCCCGAGATGTTGCAGCAGATGTCAGACAAGATTGCCATTATTAAGAGGAGGATGATTACTGCACAAAGCCGACAGAAAAGTTTTGCAGACAAGAGGAGGAGAGATCTTGAGTTTGCAGTCGGAGATGAAGTGTTCTTAAAGATTTCACCATTTAGAGGAGTCCTAAGATTTGGCAAGAAAGGAAAGCTCACTCCACGGTTTATTGGACCCTTCCTTGTCTTGGCTAGAATTGGTAGCACAGCTTACAGACTGCAGTTGCCTCCATCATTGGATAAAGTCCATAATGTTTTCCATGTGTCAATGTTAAGGAAATGTATACGGGACCCTATACAAGTTGTTAAACCGGTGGATTTTGAGATTGAGGCGACACTAACGTATGAAGAGAAGCCAGTGCAGATATTGGAATCCGCAGTTAAGACTCTGAGGAATAAAGAAATTCCACTGGTGAAAGTTTTATGGACAAACCACGGCATTGAAGAAGCCACATGGGAGCGACAGCAAGACATGCTTGATAAATATCCGGAGTTATTTGTTTGAGCAATTTTCAGGGACGAAAATTTTGTTTAAGGAGGGGTGGATGTAACACCCGAGTTAACGGCCAGGTGATTTAGTTAAAAGTATTAACGGTCATAAATATTTAATCTTCGTAGTTTAGGAATTATGCCAAGCTTAATTAATTACATGTGGATCTAAACTAGATTGAGTGGCAAAGTTGTAATATTGGAGGATTGAGGCCAGTATTTAAAGAAAAAGGAAAGGATTCAAACCACATTTAAACCATTGTAGCCGACATCCCCAACTTCCGGCGATTTCTTCTCTCCCAAGCTCTCGCTCTCTGTCAGCTGGAAATCCCTCCTTCGGCGATCGGTTTCCTTGCTGTTTCTCGGCTACTTTGTGCTCGAGGTACGGGTTTAACAATGTAGTTATCTGTTTGTGTTTGGAACTCTGTTTTCAGCTCGGCATTTGAACTCGGATTTTATCAATGGCCGAGCAGTATTAGAACATTTTAGAATTCGAGAATAGTAATGTCAACCCGAATCGATTCTGGACATTTTAAGTAACCAACTCAGATCTAATCGATGGTAGAACCTGTTTGTTTTATTTTGGATTTCAGATTCTGCACAGTATATCAAACCAAGGATTCGGGATGACTTTAGCTAATAGATCCTAGGTTGATTTATGAGTAGAGTATTAGGATTTTGTTTTAACTACTGCAATGTAAATGTTTAGGTGAAGAAGCTTGAAGAGAAAGGAGCTCAAGTGCTAAGGAGGCCAGGTAAGTGAATGTATTAAGATTTCCGGCTAATAGAGCCCTACATCGTGGGTGTACTAGGTTGCTTAGATGTCTAATGTTTACATTATGATGATGAGCTTGCCTGCACTTGAAAGATTTATGTATGTTGTGAAGTTATCTACTCTGGTATGATCCTTGTCATAGTTTGATGAGTTAAAAGTTCTCATGTTCATGCATCATGAATGTTTCCCAAGCATAAGAAAAATGTTTTAACGCATGTTTTCTATGAACAAGATATGTATGTATATATGTATATATAAGATTTATGCAACGTGGATTAAGTGAGAGTTGGGGGCGGTTCGGCGTATGTCACAGTCCAAAGAAGGACATATGAATACGACCCGCAGTAGGGAACATGATCAAACTCACTGTCAAATCCCCTTTACCGGCACAAATCCTCTCTTAATCCACACAACCTAAACAAAGAATATGAGCAAAAACTATGAACGATGAATATGATCAATGACTATGAATGATGAATATGATCAATGATTATGAATGATGAATATGATCCATGATTATGAATGATGAATATGATCCATGATTATGAATGATGATTATGAGCAAAGACATGAACAAGAAAAGACTTATGAGCATGTGATTTTCCTAAATTATGCATTCATGCATCAATGTTAGTGTTGCATTCCTTACTAAGCATTAGGCTTATAGTTTGAACCTTATGATGTAGGTGACGAGTTTTCAGGTGAGGAACTCAAGGTTAATGAGGATGTCTAAGCTTGGTTGCTGGAGGATACTCAAAGTGACAGTGCAGGACTGGAGAGGCAATTATGACCCCTGGTTATTGCTCCCTTATGTCAGTAAGAATATAAGAACTGGAATTATGTAGGATGGTGTTAGTATCGTTTGAGTTAACTTTTGAGTCTGGGATTGGATATAAGGATATGTTTTCTTTTAAAGGGTTTATGTCATGCAAGTGTTCCGCTATTTATACTCTGAATGAATTTGTTATACCAGTAAGAGTCTTTCTTAGCTAAGTTGTGTTATGTGAAAGTCGGATGAATCATTTTGGTAGGAGTTTCTACCAGAAGATGTGTTTTTCTCCTATCGGTAGATGTAGAGTGTTTAGCCATCGGATGATGAAAGTGTTATTTTGTCGTCTAGCGATCGGCAGATGTAGTGTAATAAGTCATCGGATGATGAAAGTGTTATTTTGTCGTCTAGCGATCGGCAGATGTAGTGTAATAAGCCATCGGATGATGAAAGTGTTATTTTTTCGTCTAGCGATCGGCAGATGTAGTGTAATAAGCCATCAGATGATGAAAGTGTTATTTTGTCGTCTAGCGATCGACAGATGTAGTGTAATAAGCCATCGGATGATGAAAGTGTTATTTTGTCGTCTAGCGATCGGTAGATGTAGTGTAATAAACCATCGGATGATGAAACTGTTATTTTGTCGTCTAGCGATCGGCAGATGTAGAGTTTAGTCCATCGGATGATGTTTCCCTATTTCACCGGAAGATAAAGTATATTTCCTTACCGGATGATGTAAGTAATAATTTTGTCGTTTAGTGATCGGATGATATAGAGCTTTTAAGCCATCGATAGATGTTTTTAAATTGGTCACACGAGATGCACGTGATCGTCGATCGATGTGAGTGTTCGCATCTGCCGATAGGTGGCTAAATGAGTCATGTGGGGTGCATGTGCCATCCGGATGACGCAATGTCTATCGGTTGTTGCATGCAGGTCCATGCAGCTTGTACGTCGATTGGAAGCATGTACGAGGGACTAATTTTCCATCCATTAAGTTGAAGTCTTTAAGTCTGTTAGGTATACTGTCATTAAGAAAAAAAAAAAACAGAGAAGGAGAAAGGAGTTCAAATATGAATTAATGTTTATGTAAAGTCAAGAACTTCGTGGCGATTCTCCCCGGGTCGTTACATAATTTCAGCAGTTTGTCTTAAAATATTAGGTCCAACAAGAATACCTTCACCGACCTCATCCTAGTGTAATTGTGATCTACACTTTCTACCATAAAGTGCTTCATATGTTGTCATTCCAATTGAAACTTGATAACTATTGTTATTAGAAAACTCCACCAACGGCAAATTCTTAAACCAATTCCTTTGAAAATTGATATCACAAGCTCTCAACATGTCTTCCAAGGTTTGAATCATTCTTTCTGATTGACCATTCGTTTGAGGGTGAAAAATTGTACTGAAATTTAACTGAGTGCCCATTGCTTTCTACAAACTTTTCCAGAACTTTGACGTGAAACGAGTATCTCGATCCGAGATTATAGAGATAGGCATACTGTGAAGTCTGATTATGTCCATAACATATATTTGAGCATATTGATCCATGTTAAAGGTAGTCCGTAAGGGAAGAAAATGTGCTGATTTTGACCAACAAAAGTAAAGTTAAATTTATTTCTAGCCTATTTACTATCACCTAAATAGAATCAAAATTTTTAATTGACTATGGGAGTCAAACAACGAAATCCATCGTGATGTGTTCCCATTTTCACTAAGGTATAAATAACGGTTGTAAAATTTCAGAATGTCGTTGATCTTCCGCTTTGGCTTGCTGACATATAAGACATCTTTCAACAAATTTAGACACATTAAATTTTAATTCTCGCCACCAATAATACTGCTTCAAATCTTGATATATTTTTGTTGCGCCAAGATATACCAAGTATGGAGTTGAGTGTGCTTTATTTAATATAACTTCTTTCAATTTGGTATCGTTAGGAATACACCATCTTTTCTTAAATTTAATAATTTCATCTTCCGACATATAAAATTCTGATGTCTTTCCACCTATCAATTGATCTCTTATCTTACTTAAGAAAATATCGTCATGTTGTTTGTTCTTAATTTGCTCGAACAAGTTTGGCTGTAGCGTCATTGCAAATAATCTCTCAATCAATCTGAAAGGTTATCTCAATGACAAATTTCTACATCTCTTCAACTAACTTTTTCAGAATTAGTCTTAGTGTTGAAATACTTGAAGAAATCCTTCTACTTAGTGCGTCGGCCACCGCGTTTGCCTTTCTAGGGTGATATATAATTTCGAAATCATAATCTTTTACTAATTCCAACTATCTACGTTGCCTCATATTCAAGTCCATTTGCGTTAGAAAATATTTCAAGCTCTTACGATCGGTGTAAATTTCACATCTTTCTTCATATAGATAGTGTCTCCAAATTTTAAGCACACATATAACAGCTGCAAGCTCCAAATCATGAGTCGGGTAATTCTTCTCGTGATCTTTCAATTGTCTGGAGGTATAGGTTACCACTTTTCCTTCTTGCATATAAGTACATATCCAAGTCCATATTTTGAGGTATCACTATAGACCACAAACTTCCCTATTTCAGATGGTATGGTTAGTATTGGTGCTGAAATCAATATTTCCTTTAGTTCTTGGAAGCTTTGCGTGCATTCTTTAGTCCATAAATACTTAGCACCCTTCCTGGTGAGTCTTGAGAGTGGTGTGACTAGTTTCGAGAATCATTCCACAAACTTCCTGTAATAGCCTGCAAGACCAAAGAAGCTTCGTACTTCTACTACATTTTTGGCTTGTGACCACTTACTAACTACTTTGATCTTTCTTAGGTCTACCAATACACCATCCTTTGAGATTACGTGACCGAAAAAAGCTATTTCGTACTTTGATTTTTCCTACTTTCTTCCTTACTCTTCGAGTAGATGAGAATATCGTCGATAAAAATAATTACAAATTCATTTAAGAACTTTTTGAATATTCGATTCATTAGATCCATAAAAGGCGGTTAGGGCATTACTTAATCCGAATGGAAAAATTTGAAACTCATCGTGGTCATATCTTGTCTGAAACACCGTCTTGGATACATCATGATCCTTGATTATTAGCTGATGGTAGCGAGATCTAAGATCTATTTTTGTGAAAACTCTAGCACCCTTTAATTGATCAAACAAATTATCGATTCTTGGAAGTGGGTACTTGTTCTTTATGGTGACTTTATTCAGTTCACGATAATCAATGCACATCCTCATGGATCTATTTTTTTTTTCACGAATAATACTGGTGTTCCCCATGGTGAAAAATTTGGTTGAATGAATCATTTTTTTTAGCAATTCATCGAGTTGAACTTTCAGCTCCTTAAATTCAGTTGGTGTCATTCTGTATGGGGCTTTAGAGATCAATGTTGTTCCCAGAAGAATATCAATGTTGAATTCTACGTCTCTTGCTGGTGGCAAACTTGTTAAGTCATTTTAGAAGACATCTAGATATTCACGAACTATCAGCATCTTATCTAAGGTCGTTGCTTCCTCATTTTAAGTGCACACAACGCTCACCAAAAATCCAAAACATCCAGAGTTCAATAACCTTTGTGCTTGCAAAGATGATATAATCGGAATTCTTTAACCATTCTTATCGCCATGAAATAAGAACGGTTCCTCTTCATGCAATTGAAATCTTATGATCTTCTTGTGACAATCAATAATTGCATAGTGTCTGGTTAGCCAATCCATGCTGAGTATTACGTCGTAGTCTTGCATTGTCAAAATGGTCAGATCTACTTCCAATTCTCTATCTCTAATATGAACATTGTACCCTCGAATAATAGAGTCAACGGGCATTTTTGCACCTGACAATGTAGCTACTCCTAACTAATATTCTAAAAGTTCTATTTCCTTATCTAATTTCTTTTAATGCATAAGGGATATAAAAGAGTGGGTTACCCCAGAATCAATTAATATAAAAGAAGGTACTCCAAAAATTAGAAGCACACCTGTTACTATAGTAGCTTTTCCTTCAGCTTCCTCCTTTGTCATGGCATGACTCGAGCAACTACTACTGGCTGATCTGGCCATTTTTAGGGCAATCCTTGATAAAATGTCTAGTTTGACCGCACTTAAAACAAGTCATTACTCTAGCTCGACATTCTTCAGTATGTGTCTTCTTGCAAGTGGGACATGTTGGTATGGTAGACATAGTTGTTTGATTCACTGGCTCTCTTTTAATAAACTTGGAGGCTTCACTGGCAGTGTCAATTGTCATTGGTCGTTTAGATCAGCCCATTTCGGTGGTTGAAGTTTATTCATTGTCGATTGTGTTGCATGGTTGAACCTTCTCTGATATTCTTGAGCTTTGGAGATATTTTGTTCTCCAATCTCTGTTTTGAGAGCCTTTTCAACTACTGCAGCAAACGGGGTATCTTGTGAAGTGTGGAGGTTGACATCCTTAAATATCTCTGTCTTTAATCCTTGAACAAAACGCTTTACTTTCAAAGCCTCATTGCTGACCGTGTGCGAAACAAAGAGAGAAAGTTGATCAAACTTGGGTACATATTCAATTACACTTCCAGTCTGCTTCAGGGACATAACTTCTATCTTTGCATCCTTCATAGCATCAGCAAAATATTTATCGTAGAAAAGTTCCTTAAATCGCTGCCACATAATAGTGGTATCTGGATGCAATATCTTCACCGAATCCCACCAATATCGTGCATCCCTCCTGAACATTGTGGACGCACATGACATCTTCATTGTCTCCACAATCTTAGTATGCTCAAATATCTCCTCATTTCTTTTGATCTAATTCTCAGCAGTTGCCATATCAGTCAAATTACCATTAAAGGTTGGAGGATCCAATCTTCGTAACCTTTCGAGATTAATGTCCATGAGTCGAGGTCTATTTAGATTTTGGACCTGTTCGCTAGCCGCCTAGGCTGTAGCAATAGCCGTTTGGACTGTGACAGTTGCTGTTTGCATTAACTGTTCAATTTGTTTGCCTTGCCTCTCAATCATATCCATCATTCGATTGAGAGCAACATCGTGTTCGGTACTATTTCCTCCATGATTGGCCATCAGTCTACATCATGAAGATTTGTTATTATTACTATTTATTTATTTATCATTTATTTTTATTATATATATATTCTAATTTAAAAAAATAATAATTAAATATGAATGTACTAAAAATTATATCACAAAAATTTATAAAATTTATAAAATAAATTTCTATCGAATAAAATAATAAAAAAGTACGTACTTGTTGATCGGGAATCGTCAAGATGCATGATGAACATACAGAGTAGTCTACATAACCTTTTAAAACCTAGTGCTCTAATATCAACTGTAAAAAATTTATTTTCATTTTTCCCCAAATTTGACAACCTAAACTTTTTCCCAATCGATTTGCAAACTAGGTTAAATTGGATCATTATAAAACTCTAATTTTCTTAATTCGAAATCCTTGAAAATAGAAAAAATTATTTATTAGGCGTAAGCTTTGAAACAACTATCAATAAATATTTCGAAAGATGAAATAAATTTCAATACTAAACAAATATTAAATAAAACTTTATTTATAAATTTTAACAATAAAAAAAACAATAACTTCGTTAATTGAAATTTCAACAACTGATGAAATAAATTATTGAACTCAAATCAATCGAAATTAAATACTAATAAATGTGAAATATCCTTTTTTTAAACAATATAAAAATTATGACTTAAAATTACTATTCGAAGCCAACGACGACATCCTCCTCTGTATGTTTTCCTGCCTTTGAAAAATTCTCGAACAGCGCCACTTCATCTTTAGATAAAAACTCATATACACCACAAAACTAATGTGTGAGATAAACTCAATAAGTAAAAATACGTGCATGTGAATTTAATTGCATACATTATCCAATTCATGCTTTAAAAGTTACATACTGGAAAAAACTCATTTTTCAATCCTTACCATACGTTCTGGCTTTTAGAAAATTAGTAATTTCTAACTATCATAAAGTTTCATTAGCTATATCAATTTATAACTATGCGTTCAGGTTTTTCTTAGTCATCTCATGCGTTCATGCTCTCATTACCCTTTTCATGTTTTCCGTTAATTCCATTTATTTTCATGCATTTTCTACTCGCATACATTATGACCTATCGTTTTTATCTTTCTATATTTCTAAGTCAATGCCTATACATGCATGTCCAACTAATAACATAATTGAATAATAAAATAGTTTAAAGAAAATAATTAATAAATGTTTCGTGATGTAGGGTCTATGCCCAAATCATTGAAAAAATTAGTGTTTTACTTACTTGGATTTTGAGAGAAAAAAGGAATGATATTTTAGATATTTTTTCTGAGTGTTGGATTGATCGTCTTTGCCTAGAAATTAGAGAGATTTAAACTTCTTCGTTCATCATAAAATAATATATATTTTTGTAAGTAATAAGGGTAGGAAATTACTTACCAATAAAATCTTAGCGTTAGATTTTCAGATCGATTTGGACGTCTTTAACGATCCAAAAATATTCAGTTGATAGGAACAATTTTGGGTTTGGGCTGGTTTGATTCTCACACTGCCCGGTTCAGTTTGTTGAATGATCCAATTCAGTCTAACTTTTACGAAAATTATGTCCCCTTCGTTCTTATCCTTCACAAATAAAGGAAACCAGAGAGCGAGAGTGAGAGGGAGAACAGAGAGAGAGAGAGAGAGAGAGAGAGAGAGAGAGAGAGTTATGCCCTTAAGGGAGGTTTCACATGCTCGGTCGAAAGTAGTAGTAAGCAGCAGTAGGATGGAGCTCGGTCAAGATTGGAAATTTGTCGGTGGAGTTGCTCGGCCGAATGAGGCGAAGTTGAAGCCCCTCAAAGGATTTTGCGGTGGTCAGAGCAAGTTTTGGTGGCCGAAGGTCGGGTACGGCGATTCTGGCAAGATATTAGCTTCTCTTATTTCTTCTGTGCTTTTAGAAATTGGAAGAAGGGATTTCTCAATTTGAGTTATTTTTCTCCCAAATTTTCCTTAAATAGGGGAGTATGATTCTGACCCTCCAATTGTAACACCAGGATTTATGAGATTTGATTTTATTCCAATATAAACGGTATTTTTGTAAATATGTCCAATTAATTCCGTTTTTCTAACGGAAGGTTTTAATGGAGGCGTAATAATAAATTGGAATTTATTGTACAATATGATGTTTTGAAGAAAACGTATCGTTAGTTAAATAACGAAATAACTAACGAAACAAATAGAAATCAATGGAAGGGCATTTATGGTAATTTGTAAACCACATTTTTATTAAAAAAAAACAACAATTCCCTCATTTTCCCTCAACTCTCACGCGACTTTTCTTTTCTCTCAACCCTCTCCGGCGATTCACCCCTCTCAACGGTGACTTCCTTCAAACGCCGGCCGACGTCTCTCCAAACTCCGGCGATCCTTCACGTTTCTCCTTCGTCTTCGCTCCCTAGGTAAGGCTTTAAGCTTTTGGAGTGTTAGATTTCGATTTCTAGGGTTTAAATGGATTAGGGTTCGTTAGGGTTTTCGTTGAAAACATGGATTGATGTTTGAAATTGATAGGTTTAGCGTAGTTATGCCTTTAATCAACGTATTGATGTTTATTGAACGTAGTTAATCGATTTATTGATTAATATTGGAGTTTTGGTTGGTTTGGAGCTTGAAAACTCCATTAATGGAGGTTTGGAAATTCAGGAGCACGAATTGCTCGATAAAATGCCTCAATGAGCTAGAGTAGAGTTTAGGAGATTTTCTTTAGATAGGAGTTTGTAATTTTCTAAACTCGATAGTTTAGAATTTATTTTAAATGACAAATGTTGTGTTTTTCCTTAAGTGAACAACGCTCGTGGACGGAGCGTGAATTTCAACGGATGCGAAGTAAGTCTCTGTGATTTGTTTGGCCAATTAGCCTACACCATAAGACTATGTCGATCGAGGAATTGGAGATATTTGTTGTGTCGGATAATTAGAACGGGTAGTTAGTTTTAGGTTTGGTTAGATTGTTAATTGTTTAGTTTACTGTTTGTATGTTTCTATTTCGTTCATTGCATAATGTTTGTTCACGCATCATTGTTTTCGAACGGCATGAAAAATGAGTTTTCTATGCATATTTTCATGAAAAGAAAAACGATAATGAAAAGGTAATGAATGTAATGATGGTCACGTCAGTGGCGGTGGTTCAGACATCGCTGTCGGATAAAGCATGTCTTCCCCCCGGTTAGATACGAGGGGCTATCCAATCGCCGGATGTGCCGCTCCTATCTAGCGAGAGAGAAGCCCCGGTGACGTAAATGAAATGAATAGCGAAAAGGTAGGACGCATGATTTAAGAACTGTACATGCATAGCATTAGCATTCCCGTGCATTCACTTAGATTTACTGAGCCTCTAGCTCACGTGTTTAATTCTATGGTGTAGGTGATTTCGAGACAGGTGAGGAAGACGTCCCTCCGCCTGAAGTATAAACACGTTAAAGGAGGATGGCCCGTGGGAGTGCGCTGGCAATCGGTGCGTAATTTTGACCCGTGGGGACGTAGGTAAACGTTTTGAGAATTGATAGATAGAATATAGAAAATTGTATAGTTAAACATTTTAGGATGTTTGGATCTGAATAAATATATATAGTGTTTTGAAAAATTAAAAGAAATTTGTAATGTTTTGATATTTTCAAATAGGAGGGAATGTTAAACTTTTAGACGGAACCACGCGGTTCATTTTTTTATGAAATTGGTTACGTTTTAATTATGTTTTGAGTCTATTTTTGGGCGATTGATGTGTATAGTGAAAATGGAGAGTTGAAGCGTTGTATATGGGTGGAGTTTAAGTGTTTTTGGTTGGAGAAATTAAGGGTGAGAAGTATAGAAATTGTGAAGTGGCGTGGTTAGAGTGTGCAGGAGATGAAGACGTAGGAGAAAAAGGGGGAGGCAACTGATCGTGGAAGGAAAGGAGAAACGAACGCAGAACTCTCTGGTTTTCTAGAGAGTTTGGCGATTGTACGCAGGTAGAGGGGCGTACGATCGGTTTGATGGTCGGATTTCACGTTCTGGAAACAGAACGTGAACCGATCGATTGCTCGAATACGAGCAATCGATCAGTAATGAAGGGGGCGATCGATCGGCCATTGAGGGGCCGATCAATCGGCCCATAATTTTCTTACGCATTGATGATTTTTCCCTCGCTTTTTGTTGGCCAATTTCCCCTACTGATTTATGGTTGTTATTTAAATGTTTTCTTTATGTTTTCATAAATGGTTTTAATGGTTTTCACTCTATCAACGATTTAAATTTCCCGCTTAAACATTATAGGGTTTACTAAGGTTACAAAAAGAAAAATTTTCACGGGAATTTAAGGGAATAGTGTAAGGGTCGTTACAGTTATGGTATCAGAGCCCCCGGGTTTTAAAAACGGTTCTGTAGACTGCACGACTGCGCAGCCACTACGCAGACATCCTTCATCAACTGTAAGTACGTTTAATTGCTTTATTTAAATTCGGTTTCTTAGGATTATTTGTTTTAACTTTTATAGGAACTTTAGAAAATGGTTTGAGGTAGAGACGCCTGAGACGATGCCTTAGATAAGCTGATTGATTTGCTAGACCGTCAAGCTCAGCATATGGATAGGCAGACACAATAGATTGAAAGCTTAGTAAACCAAGAGAATCAGAGAGCCCAAGAATTGGTGGTGTGTAGCACCCGGTTTCAATAAATCAAAATAAGTTATTAAACGGTGGTATATAATTTTTATGGTTAAAATTTAGTGAAATGTTGATTAGGTTGTAAATGACTAGGCAGGGGCAAGATGGTAATTGCAAATTTATATTGTGGATAAGGTATTTAAGGAAAGGTTTAGTGAGGTTTAGCCGCCACTGTTTTATTACTCTTACCTCTCAGCTCAAGCAGACTACCTCTGGGCGATTTCCCATCCGGTTTTCCCCAACCAAGGTGAGTTTTGAATCAACTACTTGCCGTTCTAGTGCTAGGGTAGCTGAAGGATTGCAATGTATGTATCTTCGATAAGCTGCGGGTGAGAGATTTGGGTTTTGGGGTTTAGTGATGTATCGGGAATGCTTAATCAGTAGAGCCCCAAACTGGCTTCCTTAGACTTCAGTAGTTAGATAAAGTTTAGTGGAGATCTAATCCATAATCTGTCAATGGTTTTAGGTGAGCAGATTTTTGGAGTAGCATATAGCCGAGCGATTTCCAAGAGCCAGGTAAGTAAAGTAATGTGTGAGCCTTCGGGCCTACATCACAAAACAGTAGGTTTATGCATGTTTGAGTGTTTCTTTTCTTTATGTCATGCATTAAGTTTTTGAAGAATTACGAAAATGAATTTATGTGCAAGGTTATGATGAGTATGAATTGAATGAAACAGAGTAGCTGTTAAGGGAAGTAATCCGCCCCTTAACTGAGTAGAGGATTTATTACATTGGGAGAACCGATCCCACTCCCAAGGGAATTAAGGGATCTGTATTAGCTGTTAAGGGAAGTAATCCGCCCCTTAACTGAGTAGAGGATTTATTACATTAGGAGAACCGATCCCACTCCCAAGGGAACTTAGGGATCAGACCAGTTTATGAACGATGCACAACTGAGTTGAGAAAATTAGAAACTGCATGATCAGGGTTTATGTTTCAGCATACATTTCATTAATGCTTTACTTGCTTAGCATTAGGCTAATAGATGAGTTTTGTGATGTAGGTGTTGAGGATACAGCAGGTGATTTCCCTGAGAGCATAACCGAGTAGATGAGGTTGGTGGAGCACGGCTGTGCAACGGTCAGGCATCTGATGGGGCGGTTTGACTGGTGTCATTGACTAACAAAGATTAATTGACAGTATTTCAAATTTATTATACTGAGCTTTCATGACAGTAGAAATTTTAATGTTTTGGAATTCGCTTTTGAGTTTCTTTTCTGATAACGATATTCTGTTGGGATTTCAAGATAGTACTTATGAGTTTCTAGTGACACAAAGGTTTGGATTGTCTCTGGTTAGTTTTAGCAAGAATGAGTTACTTGAAGTTTTCAAAAGTATTCTTAGTTTTCTCTGAATTTAGTATTCTGTTGGTTTATTACTGGATTTGCAAGTGAAGCGATTAGAGTTGTTGTTTTGTTCTCTATCGACAGATGATATCTGTCGGTAGATGTTGAGTAAATTTTAAATTCTATCGGAAGATGTCTTCAGAAAAGCCATCGGAAGATGTAAATTTTAAAGTCTATCAGTAGATGCTTTAAGGAGTTACGTGAGTAGCACGTGTCGGCAGATGTAGTCCATTCCATCGGAAGAGGGAGAAACCCGTTTGTCGTTTAGCGAATCGGAAGGTGTAGAGTAACCCGTTTGTCGTTTAGCGAATCGGAAGGCGTGGAGTCATATTGTTGTTATCGGAAGATGACGTGTGTTTGTCTATTGAGAGATGAAATTGCGCTGACTTCATCGGCAGATGAAGTTATGTTAACTTCATCGGCAGATGAAGTGGTGTGTGAAGTTACCATGATTTCATCGGCAGATGAAGTTGTGGGTGAAGTTGTGTAGACGTCATCGGCAGAAGCCTTTGGTTTTCTGCTTCTGCTCCTTCCGTTGACTAGTCGTCGGCAGACGAGTTCAACTCGTGACGTCATCGGCAGGAACCTCGTTCCGTTTCCTTCCGTTGACTTTGTCGTCGGCAGATGAATTCGACTTTGTAATTCCTTGAGTAGTCCATCATTTAAAACCTTATTTTCTCTTGACCGAATACTTTAAACATTTCCATTAATCTTTCCAACAATATTTTCACAGCTAGTTAAATCCCCATTGTAGTTTTAAATAATTTTCCGCTGCAAAGTTTTCAAATGTTTTGAACGTTTAGAAAATGTCAAATTTTGAATGTCGAATGAAGTTTTAAATTTATTCGAAATTTCTTAGTTATGATCAAGTAATGAGTAGCGAACCGGGTTCAGATAACTCGGGGCGTTACATGGTGCCTAATAATCAAGGTATGCAGAAACTCCAAAGCCTACGGCCTCAAGTATTTGACGGCCGCTCATCGGATCCAACTGTTGCAGAAGAGTGGATCCGCACTATGGAGGATATGCTAGAGTATGCGGAAGTGGAGAATGGGAAGAAGGTTGGTTTTGTCGCCTTTCACTTGGCATTAGATGCCCGTTTCTGGTGGGACTCGATCAAGTCGACGACGGATGTATCGG
The DNA here is from genome assembly GCA_022432975.1 of Begonia masoniana. Taxonomy (NCBI): domain Eukaryota; kingdom Viridiplantae; phylum Streptophyta; class Magnoliopsida; order Cucurbitales; family Begoniaceae; genus Begonia; species Begonia masoniana. The sequence continues at coordinate 52,685,162 of CM039502.1, forward strand.
TTATGACCTGGGAACGGTTCAAGACCGTATTCTTTGATAAGTATTTTAGCCGCACGATGAGGGTGGCTAAGAGAAACGAGTTTACGCAGCTGAAGCAGACAGGTTCAGTTGCTGAATATATTCAGAAATTTGAGGCATTGTCACATTTTGCACCGCGTCTTGTCAGCGACAATGAAGACAAAGTGCATCAATTTATGGAGGGTCTGAATCCGGAGATCAAGATGAACATTATTGTGTCAGGTATTATAAATGTGCCCTATTCTGACATCGCAGCTAGAGCTCTGGACTTCGAGGCTGCCAGAGCGACTTGTGTTAAGCCAAGGGAGCCTGCTAAGAGCTTCTTTCTGGAGATTCAACATCAGGTACGGAATCGGGGTTGGCAACCTAGAGGACAACAGCCACAGGCACAACAACAAAGAGGCGTTAAAAGGCCTTATGAAGGGAGGAGTGATAAGGGCAAAGGGAAGCAAGTTCAAGGGGCTACTCAGAAGCCTATTGTCCTAAGTGCCAGAAAGAACATTTTGGCGAGTGTCGGTTGGGCACCAACAGCTGTTTTAGATGCAGAGAGATCGGCCATTATATCATGAACTGCCCGTTATTTGACCAAAATCAGCCAGGCAAAAATCAGCGAAGAGTTATGCCGAGGATCTTCGCATTTATTGAGCCTGGAGATGTCGACGATGAGGCACAGCCATCTGTCATATCAGGTACTATTCTAGTCATGTGTGTGCCAGTATTTTCTTTGATAGATACGGGAGCTACGCACTCCTTCATTTCAACTGCTTGCATGATTAGACTGGGGCTAGTATCTGAGTCGGCTAAGTATGAGTATAGAGTGATGCTGCCTTTGGGAGCTCTTATACAGTCTGATCGTGTCTTCCAAGGCAACGTTGTCTCGGTGGTGGTTAATACCCTCTATGCTTGTCTGATAGTTATGAGCATAGAGCGGTACGATCTAATTCTAGGGATGGATTGGCTTTCATGTCACTATGCCACCATTGACTGTCGATCCGGGTTGTTAACTTTTCAGCCTTTGGGTAAGGACGAGTTCTCATATCAGGCGCTAAATAGGTCGAGTGGGTCACCTATTTCTTATTCTATGAAGGTTCAAGAGCAGTTTAAGGGCGAATGCTCTGTTTACTTGGCTACCGTGATTGATACTCGGTTGCTCAGCGAAGTGAAACTAGAGGACCTTCCAGTAGTTAGAGATTTCTCAGAGATCTTTCTTGACGACCTTCCGGGATTACCGCCGGACAGAGAGATCGAGTTTGTGATTGATGTGTATCCAGGCTCTGCGCCGGTATCAAAGAATCCTTACAGACTGACACCTGCTGAATTAAAAGAGCTGAAGTCTCAGTTAGAGGAGTTGTTAGACAAGGGGTTTATTCAACTCAGCTTTTCCCCTTGGGGTGCTCCAGTGCTGTTCGTGAAGAAAAAGGACGGAACTCTTAGAATGTGCGTTGATTACAGAGAGTTGAATAAGCTGACAGTAAAGAATAAATATCCATTGCCTCGGATTGACAACCTGTTTGATCAACTACAGGGTGCCCGAGTATTTTCGAGGATAGATCTACGCTCGGGCTATTATCAGTTGAAGGTCCGGAGGGAAGATGTTCAGAAAACGGCCTTCCGAACGAGGTAAGACATTACGAATTTCTTGTGATGTCTTTTGTGCTTACGAATGCTCCTGTAGCTTTTATGGATTTGATGAACCGTGTGTTTAAGGAGTATTTAGATAAGTTTGTCGTCGTCTTCATTGATGACATCTTGATCTATTCAAGGACAAAGGAGGAGCACGAGGAGCATTTAAGGATTGTTCTTAGGACTTTATGTCAGCATCAATTGTATCCGAAGTTCTCTAAGTGCGAGTTTTGGCTTGATCAGATTGGTTTCCTCGGCCATATCATATCTCAGGAGGGGATTTCGGTAGATCCGACAAAGATTGAAGTTGTCAGAGATTGGCCACAGCCTAAAAATGTGCGAGAGGTACGAGGATTTCTCGGTTTGGCTGGATATTACAGGAAATTCATTGAGGGGTTTTCAAAGATAGCAGTCCCTCTATCCCGATTGACGAGGAAGAATGAAAGGTTTGTATGGTCGCCTGCTTGTGAGAAGAGCTTTGTGGAGCTGAAACAGAGACTGACTACGGCTCCAGTTCTGACACTGCCAGTTGAGGGTGATAAGTTCAGTATTTACTGTAACGCCTCAAGGATCGGACTGGGATGTGTGTTGATGCAGGAAGGCAAGGTCATTGCTTATGCTTCTCGGTAGTTGAAGCCATATGAGCAAAACTATCCAACACACGACCTTGAGCTTGCAGCGGTAGTCTTTGCTTTAAAAATCTGGAGACACTATCTGCATGGGCAGCAGTGTGAAGTGTTCTCAGATCACAGGAGCTTAAAGTATCTGTTTACACAGAAAGAGTTGAACATGCGGCAAAGGAGGTGGTTGGAGTTCGTTAAAGATTATGATTTTGAAATTAAATACCACCCAGGGAAGGCAAACAAAGTCACTGATGCCTTGAGCAGAATGCCTATTGTGAGTTAGCCTTCGCTTGCATCGATGTCGGTAATGCTGAGGTCTGAGATTGAGAAGTTCGATGTAGACATTATGGCAGAGTTGTCCAGCATGCTCACCAATATTTCTCTTAGACCGACGATTTTGGACAGAATACGAGAAGCTCAACAAAATGATTTGGAGTGTGAAAGGCATCGAATGAGTATGACATCTGAAGGTACGTCTGATTTCAACCTGACAGATGATGGAGTATTGAAATTTAGGCACCGGTGGTACGTGCCTAGCGATGATGAGCTGAAAAGAGAGATCTTAACTGAGGCACACTCCTCGGCGTACTCAGTGCATCCGGGGAGCACGAAAATGTATAGAGACTTGAGGCAACACTTCTGGTGGCCAAACATGAAGAGAGAGATTGCCGGTACGTAGAACCCTGTCTGATTTGCCAACAGATTAAGGCAGAGCATCAAAGGCCAGCCGGAACCTTACAGCCATTGCCTATTCCAGAGGGGAAATGAGACCAAATATCCACGGATTTCATAGTGGGCCTTCCGAGGACGACAAAGGGGCACGATGGTATTTGGGTGATCGTGGACTGTTTGACAAAGACGGCACACTTCCTGCCAGTGAAGATGACCTATTCTATGGATCAGTTAGCTGAGCTGTATGTGCAGGAGATCGTTAGACTACACGGAGTGCCCATCTCTATTGTTTCTGATAGAGATGCCAGATTTACCTCGAAGTTCTGGAGGAGTTTACATAAGGCGATGAGAACTCAGCTGAATTTTAGTACGGCGTTTCATCCTCAAATTTATGGGCAGACAGAAAGAACAAATCAGATTCTTGAGGATATGCTCAGAGTTTGCGTGTTGGAGTCGATATTTGCTCTTGATTAAGTTTTCGTACAACAACAACTTCCAGGCTACGATTGGCATGGCTCCGTACGAGGCGTTATATGGTCGAAAATGCAGGTCTCCGCTATATTGGGATGAGGTAGGCGAGGCTAGCATAGTTGGCCCAGACATTTTACAACAAACAGCAGAGAAGATCGCTGTTATCAGACAACGTATAGAGATAGAAAAAAGCCTCCAAAAGAGTTATGCTGACACCAGACGGAGAGAATTATAGTTTAAGGAAGGTGACGAAGTGTATTTGAAGATTTCTTCATTTAAAGGCGTTATGCGATTTGGAAGGCGAGGCAAGTTGAATCCTTGTTTTGTTGGGCCCTTTCCTATTTTGAAGAGGATTGGGACTATGGCGTATAGGTTGTAGCTCTCGGCATCTATGGAAGGTATTCACGATGTATTCCACGTGTCCATGCTCAGAAAATGTGTGCGTGATCCATCTCACGTCGTCGAAACAAGGGAGATCGAAGTACAACCAACGCTGACCTACGAGGAAAGGCCAGTACGAATCATAGAGTATTCTATTAAAGTATTGCGTAATAAGGAGATTCCTCTGGTGAAGGTTTTGTGGAGGAATCACGATGTTGAGGAGGCTACATGGGAGAGGCAGCAGGATATGATGTTGAAGTATCCTGAACTATTTGTATAATCAAATTTTGGGGACAAAATTTAAATAAGGTGGATGGAATGTAACATCCGGCTTTACAGAATTTGATTTTATTCCAATATAAACGGTATTTTTGTAAATATGTCCAATTAAGTCTGTTTTTTGAACGGAAGGTTTTAATGGAGCCGTAATAATAAATTAGAATTTATGTTAAAATATGAAGTTTTGAAGAAAACGTATTGTTAGTTAAATAACGAAATAACTAACGAAACAAATAGAAATCAATGGAAGGGCATTTATGGTAATTTGTAAACCACATTTTTATTAAAAAAAAACAACAATTCCCTCATTTTCCCTCAACTCTCACGCGACTTTTCTTTTCTCTCAACTCTCTCCGGCGATTCACCCCTCTCAACGGCGACTTCCTTCAAACACCGGCCGACGTCCCTCTAAACTCCGGCGATCCTTCACGTTTCTCTTTCGTCTTCGCTCCCCAGGTAAGGTTTTAAGCTTTTGGAGTGTTAGATTTCGATTTCTAGGATTTAAACGGATTAGGGTTCGTTAGGGTTTTCGTTGAAAACGTGGCTTGATGTTTGAAATTGATAGGTTTAGCAGTAGTTATGCCTTTAATCAACGTATTGATGTTTATTGGACGTATTTAATCGATTTATTGGTTAATATTGGAGTTTTGGTTGGTTTGGAGCTTGAAAACTCCATTAATGGAGGTTTGGAAATTCAAAAGCACAAATTGCTCGATAAAATGCCTCAATGAGCTAGAGTAGAGTTTAGGAGATTTTCTTTAGCTAGGTGTTTGTAATTTTCTAAACTCGATAGTTTAGAATTAATTTAAATGACAAATGTTGTGTTTTTCCTTAGGTGAACAATGCTCGTGGACGGAGCGTGAATTTCAACAGACGCGAAGTAAGTCTCTGTGATTTGTTTGGCTGATTAGCCTACACCATAAGACTATGTTGATCGAGAAATTGGAGATGTTTGTTGTGTCGTGTAATTAGAACAGGTAGTTAGTTTTAGGTTTTGTTAGGTTGTTAATTGTTTAGTTTACTGTTTGTATGTTTCTATTTCGTTCATTGCTTAATGTTTGTTCACGCATCATTGTTTTCGAACGGCATGAAAAATGAGTTTTCTATACATATTTTCATGAAAAGAAAAATGATAATGAAAAGGTAATGAATGTAATGATGGTCACGTCGGTGGCGGTGGTTCAGACATGGCTGTCGGATGAAGCATGTCTTCCCCCGGTTAGATGCGAGGGGCTATCCAATCGCCGGATGTGCCGCTTCTATCTAGCGAGAGAGAAGCCCCGGTGACGTAAATGAAATGAATAGCGAAAAGGTAGGACGCATGATTTAAGAACTGTACATGCATAGCATTAGCATTCCCGTGCATTCACTTAGATTTACTGAGCCTCTAGCTCACGTGTTTAATTCTATGGTGTAGGTGATTTCGAGACAGGTGAGGAAGACGTCCCTCTGCCTGAAGTATAAACACGTTGAAGGAGGATGGCCCGTGGGAGTGCGCTGGCAGTCGGTGCGTAATTTTGACCCGTGGGGACGTAGGTAAACGTTTTGAGAATTGATAGATAGAATATAGAAAATTGTATAGTTAAACATTTTAGGATGTTTGGATCTGGATAAATATATAGTGTTTTGGAAAATTGAAAGTATTTTGTAATGTTTTGATATTTTCAAACAGGAGGGAATGTTAAACTTTTAGACAGAACCACGCGGTTCGTTTTTTTATGAAATTGGTTACGTTTTAATTATGTTTTGAGTCTATTTTTGGGCGATTGATGTGTATAGTGAAAATGGAGAGTTGAAGCGCTGTATATGGGTGGAGTTTAAGTGTTTTTGGTTGGAGAAATTAAGGGTGACAAGTATAGAAATTTTGAAGTGGCGTGGTTAGATTGCGCAGGAGATGAAGACGTAGGAGAAAAAGGGGGAGGCGACTGATCGTGGAAGGAAAGGAGAACGAACGCAGAACTCTCTGGTTTTCCTGGAGAGTTTGGCGATCGTACGCAAGTAGAGGGGCGTACGATCGGTTTGATGGTCGAATTTCACGTTCTGGAAACAGAACGTGAACCGATCGATCGCTCGAATACGAGCGATCGATCGGTCATGAAGGGGGCGATTGATTGCCCATTGAGGGGCCGATCGATCGGCCCATAATTTTCTTGCGCCTTGATGATTTTGCCCTCGGTTTTTGCTTGGCCAATTTCCCCTATTGATTTATGGTTGTTATTTAAATGTTTTCTTTATGTTTTCATAAATGGTTTTAATTGTTTTCACTTTATCAACGATTTAAATTTCCCGCTTAAACATTATAGGGTTTACTAAGGTTACAAAAAGAAAAATTTTCACGGGAATTTAAGGGAATAGTGTAAGGGTCGTTACACCAATTGATCAGATTCTAAAAACGAAATAGGAAAGAAACTATTTCCTTAATGTTTGTAGAATATTGGCTTGAAATTATGGCTGAATTATTTTCATAAATTGTTGATTGTGTAATTTGGTCCTAATAATGAATATTAATTGAGATTTAGTTGCTGGTTTTCTATTTGTATTTATAGAAGGAAATTAATTTTTTATTTAAATCTCTTACTGTTAGAATTCACTCAATTTAGGCTAATTGAGTTTAAATTGAGGAAATCAATTTGATTGAATGCTAATTAAGGTTTAATTTATACTGATTTAGAGATAAATTTTGGTTTGTTACAATTGTCCCTTCTATAGCAGAAATGGCTGACCCAACTGTTGGGTTTATGATAGGGGTGATCGTGGTTCGGTTTTGAGAGAGAATAGGACAAGACTAATATATTTGGGTTTTTAATTTTTAGAATCTATACCCATAAAAAAACATTTTAGGATCGAACCAGAATTTTTGGTTTGGTTCTAGTTTTTTTCGATAAGAAATAATTTTTTTAATAAAAAAATTCAAATTCAAAATAAATAAATATATTTATATGACAACCAGAAAGAGAACATTTGAAGCTAAAAAGAGAACATTTGCATATCACATTGGATGATGATTCATGGGTTTTGAGATATGGTAAAAAAAATAATAATAAATAAATTATAGCATCAAGTAATCAAATTATTTATATAAGTGCACCAAATTGAAACAAGCCTCATACCCGTTAGTATGAATTTCCTTATTTAAGCAATACCTATTAACCAGTCACAATTAGCATCGTTCTTCTCTCACAGAACTTTCAATTTCAATAACTTCTCTCTTGCCTTGGGAAAAGGTCATACCCTTATAGTTAAATGAAACTTCAAAGATAAAAAAATTTAAATAACCAACATGCCTAAATATAAGGATTCCAAACCCAGATCCCTTATTTAGAATAATGAACATGCATCGTATAATCAAGGCCAAAAGAGAGATAAATATAGATATTTGACTGAAAAAGGTAGTTGCATTGCCTAACATGTCGTAACACATCGCCATCATAGAGCAAATCAAAGCAAAAGAACAAAATATACACCCTAATTTTTCTCTAGGATGAATGTCCCTACATTTGAAACAAGTTCATTCTTTCCCAACTTCGCTTCTTGCTTCCCTATTTACATAAAGTAAACATAAGTTGTAAATAAAACAAATGAATTCATTAAAAAATATAGTACTAATAAAAATGTAATTAAATAAAAAATTAATTAGAAAACAATCAAACATACACCAAAGAAATTAGATGTTTTCACTATTCGCTAATTTATTTAGGTCCGCTATCTCCATCTCTATCTGTTAATCTAAAATCTGCAAAATATAAGTTCCAAATGAAGTATATAATATATAGTAATTACTAAAAAGAATAGGAGAAAAATTTAAAACACATCTTCGTCAAACTCATCCATCACATCATTAAAGTTGTCTAAATGATGTTTTGCCTCGCGAATCTAGCTTTGAGAGCAAATAAGCGCCTCGACAGTCTTTGGTGGTAAAGAACTACAAAAATAATCAAGTACACGTCCTCCGCTACTGAAAGATGACTCCGAAGGAACAGTGTAAATAGGAATAACCAATACATCTTTTGCAATTTTACTTAATATTGGATATTTCAATGAATTCACTTTCCACTATGTCAAATTATCTTGATTGTCTGAAAACTTTTTCAATTCTTCTGATGAATATTGATCAACTTCCGTTCTCTTGCTTAAAGCATCAAACTCACTATGACGACTACAAAACATCTTATATACCTTATTGTGGGAAAAACTAGTAATTTGTCCTGTGGACGAAGATGTCGCAACACTTATTCTACAATAATAATGTAACATACTTAACCCCAAATCAAATTTGTATTGAAGATATAATTTGTTAATCACATTTCGTACTTGATTCACCAAATCTGTTGCTTTATTATTGTCAACCAACATGGTAAGACAATGTTGCAAAAATTGTATTTTACATCTCGGATCTAAGATAACTGCAACGTACATCAAGAAATTAATCTTTTCACAACTTTCTTAGTACTTGTCAAATTTTCCTTACATTCCAGTAGCCATATTTCTCAACGATGGATTGTCACACTCAGAATACTTCAGGATAACCATTTTCAAATTGTATACTTCATTAAAATAAATATTTGATGTAACATGCGAAGAGGCTGAAACAATCACAGTTGTATCATAAAAAATATTTAAAAACTTAATAAGTTCTCTAATATTCGTTCAATCTTTTGTAGTTGGAGGTGTTTCCCTAATCAAATCACCAACATAATTACTATCAGTTTTCTATTAACTTGTAAAAAGCTTTCTCAAATTTTTCAGCGCTTGCTAACATCAAATATGTAGAATTCCAACTTGTAGACACATCAAGAGAAACACTATTTTTGCATGCGATCTTAACATTATCAACACAATTCTTTATACATTGTAACCTTGCAGGTAAAGATCGAATATACTTAACAGCTCTACGTACTCTATTAATAGCCTCTTGATGATCTTTCAATCTATCATATACAATCAAGTTCAATATGTGTGCAAAACATCTCATATGCATGTATTCTCCATTCAAAACAAAACCATTCCAATTTCAAATACTTTTGATCAAATATGAAATTGCAACATCATTCGAATAAGCATTATCAACTGTAACAGTCAACACATTTTCAATTCTCCATTCAAACAAACATCTTTCTATTTCTCTACCAATTATCTCACCTTTATGATTCGAAATCAAACAAAAATTTAAAATCTTCTTATGCATAGTCCAATCACTATCAATATAATGAACAGTTAAAACCATGTAATTTAAATTTTAAATAGAAGTCCATGTATCTGTAGTCAAGCATACTCGTTGCGATGTTGTTCTAAAGTAATCTTTCAATTTTATTTATTCTTTTTCATAAAAATTAAAAATATCGCGAGCAACAGTAAATCTAAAATGTATGAAAAACCTTGGTTGCAGATATTGAGAATATGCTCCAAAACCCTCGTCTTCAACAAACTTTCAAAGACAATTCGTCAGTAATTATCATCTTCAAAAGTAGTTCTCGACAAGTAGTAACAATAAAACATGAAGATTGTTGTCCCCCATTATTTTATATTCTAAAAGCTCAAAATCTTTTGCTTCACATCTAAATTTGTCAATAATTTTGCACAAATACAGATGTATTTTTTCAAGCTTGATGTCCAATTTTTCAGTGTTTCACATTCATATATTTTTCCACAATGATTACATTTAGTTATAAAATTATTATCATCACCATTTTTAACAACAGAAAAATAATTCCAAACAATATATTTTTTGGTCCTTTCTTTACGAATACTAACAACAGAAGTAGTAGAAGAACAAAGAATCTCTACATTTTTGTTAGTATTTTTTGTTTTAATCCTATAAAATACAATAATTTATCAAACTAATAATCAATCATTAGCTAAATCCAACAGAAAATAATAATCTAACAAAAATCTAATAATCTAACAAAAAAATAAATCAACCCAAGCAAAATTGTGTGTTTGACTGCAACTTCATTGCCTCAAGTTTTTTCTGTCAAGTGTCAAGTGACTAATAAATTCATCCATGTTAATATATGAATAGTCAAAACAATGTTATAAATTAAAAAAAAAATTAATTGATTATATATATGTTCATTTATTATAGACTTATAGTTATAGTTTAATGACATAGAGTGACTCAGGGAGATATCCAGTTTGACACAACAAAACACAAACACTACGTACTTAGACCAAATCAAAAATCCTAAAAAGAGCTTACATAAAGCAGACACGTATCTGACAAGATCACAACACAAACACTAGGCAATGGATTGACATTCAACAATTATTTAGATAATTAAAAAAACAAAATGAAGACAGATTCTCGGTGATCAGCGAAGAGTTCCTGCTGGATCAGATTCTATCTGCAACAGGTAATAAATTTCTACTCTGAAATTCTTCCAATATTCTAAAATGAAGTTTACATCAACATAATACTATTTATAGAAACTTATTTTTTCAGAAGAGGAAATTCAGGTAGACCTCGAGACCATGCCTGGCGATGGATGGCCACAAAAACTGAAGTAGGCAAAGAGCTAGAGAACTTACCTTCGTCAGTTCGTCCTTCACAGGCTGACAAAAGAAAAGGGGTCGCAGAGACAGTGTGACGGTAGTGTCTGTCAACTGTCGAGGACTCAGTGATGACAGCAAGAGAGAACTGTTACGAAGGTAAGCGACGACCAACAAGTGTGACTACGAGAGAAAACTATTACGAAAGTGAGCGGCGACCAACGAGTGCAACTGCGAGAGAGAAAAAGAAGAAATTGAGAAAGAGATTGAGCAGCTAAAACTTTCAGCCTGAAAGTGAAATATGAATAGAGTTAGTAAATTAGGTTTTAATAATGGTCCGGTTCGGTTTTAGTGGTTTTGTGTCATTAAACCCAAAAATCGAACCGAAAACTTCGGTTCTGATAAAGAAAAACAAAATTTCCTTTATTTTATGTGCAAAACCGACCAGGCCAGAGCAAAGCAAATATGTCAGTTCTGGTCTAGTTCTTCAGTCTGGATCGATTTTACTCACCCCTTGTAACGATCCCTGTTGGAGTCGCCACGTAATTCATGACCTTCTTAATCAGTAATTCTTACTTTCTGCACCTTGTTCATTATTAGTATTTTTTTTTTTAATATTTAGAACTTAAAACTTGACTCGCAGACCACAGATCATCTGACAAAACTAAACCATCCAAAACTCCACTCTTTCACTAATCTAATAACTCATTAGTTCACAGAATCGAGCGACTATGCTCGGTTATCAGATCCATGACATAATCGGGCAGAGAAGAAATGCCCTCAGATCACTCGACGTGATTCTGCTTGGGCTGCATAGGTTTGCATGCAACGGCTGATAGGGTACACATCATCCGATCTATCACGTGCACTTCGCGTGACTCAATGGACATTGCCCAGTAGAGGTCATCTACCGGTGGACACGTGCATCTCTCGTGACTCATTAAACATCACACGACATTAGAAATACACTACATCGCCCAATCGCTAGACGACAAAATAACGTTTACATTATCCGGTGACTCAAATACACTACATCTACCGGTCACTAGACGACAAAATAACGTTTACATCATCCGATGACTCAAATACACTACATCTACCGGTCACTAGACGACAAAATAACGTTTACATCATCCGGTGACTCAAATACACTACATTTACCGGTCACTAGACGACAAAATAACGTTTACATCATCGGTGACTCAAATACTCGACATCATTCGGTGAGTAAAATACTCGACATCATCCGGTGACGTCAGCCGGGAGGTTCAATCGATCAACTTCTATCATCCAACTTTTGCCGATGACGTCAGCCGGATGTTACACTCATCCAGCTTTTATCATTCAGCAATAAAACACAACAATCATCAAACAACTACAGCCAACAGGGGATGTCTCGACTCTCACAAATTTCAACTTGATAGACATAAACCTTAAACGAATAAACGTCATTGACTTGTTCAGGATACGTAAGCGGAAGACTCATATAAAACAAAATATCCTAGGTTCTTACAATCATCCTCAAACTCAGAAGTTGAATCAGACAATTTCAGGTCCAAATTAAAATATGATCCTATCCTACTTAGGCATCAGTTTTCTCACAAGTCTTACTGACATAAAATGAACATAACCACGGGTCATAATCGCCATCCAGCCATAGGATTGCACCTTGAACACCTTTCAGCAACCAAACTCGACATCCTCATTAACTTTGGAATCCTCATCTGATATCTCGTCACCTACATTATAAGATTTAAACTATAAACCTAATGCTTAGTAAGGAATGCAACTAACATGTATTCGTGAATGCACAGTTGAGAGAAAATCATAATCGTATCCTTTTCATGCTCTTTTCTTGTTCCTTATTCGTATCATTGTTCATCACTTTCATCATATGGATTAAGGGAGGATTTGTGCCGTGAAAGGGGGATTGACAGTGATTTTGATCATATTCCCTTTCGGGTCGTTTTCATGGTCCTTCTTTGGACTGTAGCTTGCGTCAATCCGCCCCTAACCCTCGCTTAATCCGGTTGCATAAATTTCATTTTCATTCTCATATCTTGTTCATGGGAAATACATGTTCATAAATTATTTTCATATGCTTGAGAAGTAAATCATGATGCATGACATGAATGTTCTTAAATCATCAGACTATGGAAATATCATACTAGACAGTTGACTTCATAGACTCTATCAGAACATCACATAATATGGTTCTCAAACATCCGTAAATCATCCAAGTACAAACCATCTTACTAACTTAAAACAAACATCAAACATGTAACTAATTTAGTACCCTTAAGATGTAGGGCCCTAATGGCCGGGAATCTTAATACATTCACTTACCTGGCTTCCTTAGCAAAGTCGTGCACTACACTTCAAACCTCTTCACCTGATATCATTTCACATCTCATAGTCAATATAGATCCTAAATATTCTGAAATCAAAGCTAGAATAGTCATAACTAAATGTTATCCTAGAATCTGTAGTTAAAGTCATTCCCGAATCCCTTAGTCTAGTTCTCTGTGTGCAGTCTGAAATTATAAAACCGAAACAGCTAGGTTCAACTAATGATTAATCTGAGTCGGTGTGATAAATGTCTAGAATCGATTCGGAATGACAATGCTAAATCCAGAATATAAATAGTACTAATGTTACTCGGCCATTGGAGAACCAAACTCCAACACCAAGCTGGAAACAGAGCCTAACAAGTAACTGACAACTACATTGTCTAACTCATACCTTGAGCGTAGAGTAGCTGAGAAAAGGCAAAGGAACCGGTCGTCGGAGGATGGATGACTGGCAGGCAGAGAGCGAGAGCTCGGGAGAGAAAAATCGCTGAAGGGAGAATGTCGGCTACAATGAGGTTTAAGGTTTCCATTTCAAATTTATATCAACTAAGTTCCTCTTTAATTACCACACTGCCATCACACAAATAGAATCCAATAAGCTTTGGCATTAAAATTAACTAAATAAAAGGTCGAGTAAAGAGGTGACCAGTTGATTCCGTTAAGAAAATCACCTGGCTGAAAATATCGGGTGTTACACCCCTGGTTTATGATACACAATACAATACAAGCAAGGCGCTTCCAACGTTGTTGTTGATGATCTGTCATGTCAACAACTTAACATTTGGAAACAAATGTGCTAATAGAGAGAGTCAGTTAGTGTGTTGAAATGTATCTTAGGTGCGTCACTTTTTTCCCAACAGCATCGTTGGCCACAATGGCTCTCTCTAGGCTCTAGAAGAGTGGTGGTACAACACCACATTACACACAACAATTCAAATGATTCCATTTGAGGCCCTATATGGCTTGGCCCCACTCCACCTAGCGTTAGACCCCTAGCAACAAACCAGCACTGAGTTCAGATTGGTTTTATCCCTTTTTTCTTTTAGTTTCCTTGTGTAATTTTCTCCAGCGTTGGTTCTCCCGATAAATGAAAATAACCTTCCTCATCCTCATTTTCGTCTAGCAACCCTAGAAATCTATGACAATGACAGCACAACAGAACAATGTGAAACGCACAACAATGAGGTTCCAAACAGCGGGGAATCAGATAAATCTCGCTTATTACGAGAGGTTGCAGATATCATTCAGGAAACTGCAAGTTAAGAGATACGACAACATTAATGAGACACCACATCATTCTCCTCAACCACAGATTCAAACCAACCATGAAACCCAACTGAAGGCCTCTCGTCACGTGAGGTGCCAACTTTTTGTAATTGTGTGTGTTTGGGATGTCTTCCTGCGTCATATCATCTTATCCATGCACAATTTTGAAAGTATACCAACTGAAGTATAATTCATCGTTTCTCATGTTGCATTAGCTACAATAGCCAAAGCAAAGCTACTACTGCGAGAATTGAGAGCCGATCTGGCTTTTGCAAAAGAAAGATGTGAGCAGCTCGAGGAAGAAAAACAAAATTCAGAGTGATCGGGGACAAAGGAGACAATCGTGGAGAAGATGACAGGTACGCTTACTTCTTTGCACATTATAAATCTAGAAAGACTAGAATTGATTCAACACTCAAAATTACGATCCTAAAAAGGAGAGAGATTATTATGAACTTGCTCTCTGAATCACAGATCCGCCTGCAGCTAGAGACCCTTCTATTTGCTAAGTGTCGTTGGGCCCATGAGAATTCGATATATGCACCTGAAAACTTGTTACTGAGGGAAATTGCGGAGTTCCATCGATCGAAAATGCCAGACATAGTCTAATTAGCAGAGGGAATGGAAGAAGTCACTGTGTCGTCTCCTGGCATGATTTCTTCTTCCCCTCATTCGCCAACTTGGCCATCTTTGTCTTCAGAGCTTCCCCCATCAAGAACAGAGCGTTCTGCTTCCCACTCGGAAGAAGCCATTGATGCAGCATCAGAAGATGAGCTGCTACCAGCTTCCACCACAGAGTTCCAGAAGAAGATAAACCACTTTTTCTTCCTACACTTTCCTTTCTTTAAAGTCAAAGAGGGAAGGGTGGCTTATTCTTCTTCTTTCCCTCTGCAAACCATTCATAGAGCAAGCAGAAGGGTAGCAAATAAATTCATTATTGTTGCTGCGCTGTCCTCCTTAATTCTCAAGGGAAGGCAGCAGTGTAACAGGATTTTTATCAAACTTGTTCACAGTAATTTATCTTTTTGCCTTCACAATAAGTATTTTCTCATTGATTC
Organism: Begonia masoniana; assembly: GCA_022432975.1. Lineage (NCBI taxonomy): Eukaryota > Viridiplantae > Streptophyta > Magnoliopsida > Cucurbitales > Begoniaceae > Begonia > Begonia masoniana. Next base: position 52,700,390 of record CM039502.1, read on the forward strand.
TTCGTCTCCAGATGCAGCCTCTGATAAGTTTTCTTCTTCAATTCGCCAAATTATGAGCAGCACCAGGCCCTTTCCATAGGCATAAACATTATAGCAACTTGCGATCCTAAATGAAAAGTTTGAAAATTGCTTCAAATATGAATCCATACAGTACAAAACACAGTAACGTATTTGAGAAGTGAAGTGATGAATTGAGGAACGAAGATTTGCTTGCATGTACTTCAAGGATGGATTGCAATTCAACACTTAACTATACCAAGTTACCAACGTGTTTTCCAAGGCAACTCATTGAGAATATTACATTGAGTATCTTCCGAATTTACAAAAAGAGAAAAAAAAAAAAAAAGAGAGAGAGAACGCTGCAAGTGAGAATTTAGCACTTGCAAGTCAGGGTAGCATCTTACCTTGCTTTTTACAGTAAATAAATTAAAACAACTGGAAAAACAAACTGGTTGATCCGTCACCAAATGACCTCAGATCTGCAGGTTTCACCAGAGCCCTGCACAATGGGCATGTTCTCTCTCTCTCAAACCTGCAAAAACATTAAGAAAAGATGTTATAGCAAAGCACTGTCTTGGCTGCTTGTGGGTTCAAAACCACATAAAAACCCCATCCCCAACAAAAGAAAGAGTTTTCTATGAGGAATTCTAACACTACTTTGATCTTTCAAGCCAAAAAATAAACTAACCATTCCGATACACAGTCCTCGCAGAAGATGTGCTTGCAACAAAGTAGGACAGGAGTATGCATCTTCTCCTGGCAAATAGCACACAGATCACCTGCCGCATTGACCTGCATGAGATAGTATGTGGGTTGGTGCACCAGATAATTTTTCCCTTCCACCAATAATCATAACCAAAAAAGTACAAAAAAAATCCTCAACGACCATATTGAAAATTTAGCAAGCGAAATATGCACACAATCGGAACATATTGAAAGTTTATATTGGGATAACCTAAACAATATTGGTACTTACACTGATAGCAAAGACAATAACAATCTGATCAAAGAAATGAAGTGGCAAAGGACAGTTAACAATGCGTACCATAAAAACTAGACAAAAAGTACGTGAGATGCAAGAAAATAGACTGGTATTAGATATAACCCATAATGTAAGTCAGTCTCCATCCATGACATGTTACTTCAAAAATGGTAGGATAGCAAACAAAATCTATCAACAAAAGAGGAGACTCAAACCTACCTGCTCTGATGTTGCATAGGCCCCATAATGCACCTCTTTTCGTGACAATGCCTTTGCCGCTGCAAAGAAAGATTGCAGCTGCAAAAACAAAACCAAACCACAAGAAAATAAAAGGGGAAAGTTAAAACAGACCCACTTGAGAAAGTCAAATAGACAGAATAATTTATCCTTTTCTTTGTAAAAAGTAAGTAAAATTACCTTTTCAACAATGGACGTGAGCTTAAAAGTTAAATACAATCCCGTCATCAGTGATGAAAACAAACTTCCATAATCTTTGTTCAAGAAGAAACGATACCATACAGGAGTGGGCAATAGGGCACGGTATAGCAGAAGCAGATACTCAACCAATGTCAGCATTTGACCCTGCATTTCATATCGTCGAAAGTGAATAATGAGGATTAGATCTGAGACGTTAGTGATTTTTACTAAATTATTTTAATGAGGATTAGACTTGAGACATAAGTGATTTTTACTTAATTATTTTTATTATTTCAGCTAAGCATTATATAAAATTTGGAAACTCAAGTGCTCCAATAAACTTAGGATGGACAAAATTGCCGAGAGTTGTGGCCACAACAACGTAGCTCAAACTAAAGCTTCAATGTGGACACGCCTGAGAACTTAAGAGTTGCAGCCAGCACTCCAGCTCGTGGCGCTAGCGTGACAACCCTAAAGTCGTGGTTTTTTATTGTTAACCTGATCTGACCCAGTAATAATTATTTCTTCAAATATCATATATTCTCACATTATTATCGCACTATTATCAGCCACCTAGAGAGATTGAGAGAGTGTATATTCTTGAGAGCTTAAAGATTATTACGAAATTTAGAGTATGGAGCGAGCAAAACCCTAATGGTGGGGGGGATGAAAAACGCTCAACCGGGAATGAAAGGATGAGCATCCAACCACAGTGTCTTCTTTTCCTTTCTATTTGCTGAACATCACATTAGATTTTTCCTATTTAATTTTTATGTTACACTTCAATTATTTTATAGTTACAGCATAACCTATCTATGAGATAATAATTTTATCCATTGTCTTAGGTTATGCATCATTTATCTTTGTTAAGTATTCATCATTGGTTATTTCAAACATTTGGTCATTAATTTACTGATTTATGAGTTTATAACATTACAGGAAGGTCAGTTAAAATTAACTATTATGATGAATACCATATGCATACGTGAAATAGGAATATAATTGCATGATTAGTGTTAAAGAGATCCATACAACCTAATAAATTCTTGATTATTGTAGTTCAAATAAGAATTTTTAGTTGGCTAGGGGGAAGCTATTGAATAAATACGAGAAGCTCAACTATTACAACAACAAATAGATTCTAGACTAAAAAATAGATAATTTATTATGAAATAGTTAACACCAAACTTTTATAAATAATTTATATTTATTTTTACGTTAAGTTAATTATTTTAGTTTACTTATCAACTATTAACTGTCAACATTTTTGTCATTCAAATAAAATTAGGACTATCATAATTTTGGTAGTTAATAGAATAATCATCGCTGGAATGATTTTTACTTGCAGTACAAATGTCAATGTAATATAAATAATGTCAGACTTTTGCTACACTTACTAAGAGGTAAATAGCATACGATTTCTCAAAAGAAAACTTAAGACACTTTAAGCTAAATCTTTATGTACTTTACTCGATGCTTTTCCCATCAAGTTAACCAGCTTAGTTTTAATTCCTCCAAACTATCTCATATCATCAAAGAAAAAATTATCTTAAAGAGCTTCTGTAATGCCACACCTGTTTGCGATATTGACGTCCCCTACTGTTCTTGAAATGAATTAACAAACGCACTTGAATGCCATAGCAGCCTGCCGAACCAAGGTATCTGCAAGGAAACCAACAATACTCAATTATTGCAAGTCACTTACATGGTTCCATTCTTTTCCTTTTTATTTAGAAAACAAGAATCATATTGAAGTAAAACATGTACAAAAAAAGATAATAAGATTACGTATATAGTTCTTAGCGACAATAACCTTTAAAGTAACCATGAAATCACAACTTGCCCAACAGATCCAAAATAATATGCATAACTTGCTATCAGCATTGACTATATCCACAAACATATCCTACCAACCACAGCAAGTAGCGGAAGAAACATTGGCTGTCATAACTCATGGATTTCTCCATACATTAGATGCCAATTTGTAAATTGAATTAAGGAGTTTTGACTGTAAGAGAGTTGTTAATATCATCATTTGATAGGTAGGTTTGATGCATGATTCCTATTTTTAGCTGCTGCTCCCTTGGATACAAGACTCTTAAACCTCATGAGTAGCAACGATGGGATTCCACAGCCCGACGATAAGAGCCAATAAAGTGGTGATTGTGCATGCACCGTGCTTGATAAAAAAGATAAAAGTAACGACACTGGTACTGCAGTTTGCTGATAAGAGCTCATTAAATTGTGAATTTGATAAGAACCCTATAGTAGTATTTAACAAGAAAAATGCAACAATGATAACAAAAAAACGACAACCAAGACTTTTGAAAGATCTACTAGCTCACTCACATATTTTTTTTCTAAAAAATACTTCTCATGATCCTTAGGCACATTCTCTCTCCATTTAATACTCTAAAAACTCTAACAGAATGGTGATTAATTATCAACACTTTACTGCCTAAACTACCCCCAAAGCATATCTTCAAGAGTGTTCTTCATTACACACATCCCTTTTACCCTTCCCCACAACCTTAGATAATATGCTATCTATCAGAATGTTATCATGGTATGGTTCCAAAGAAGATAACTTGGTACCTGATAAATGGTACACATTTCTTGTAAACGTTAAGCACGGTTAAAATATACATGTCGCACATGATCAATGTCTTGCATGGTGGAATTGACTTGCTTGAACATCTATATTATGTTAGGATGTTACCCATAAGTCACTCATGCTAGGCTGTTAGATGTGCGTGATCATGAGATGAGTTTGAGCGGGAGAAAGACTACTCACTTTTAGAGTAGTGCTTAGTTGTCGAATGATTGGTACTAACACTTGTTTACTTCTGATTGTGCTTTTACCTTTTTCAGATGCTAGTGAGGACCACAAAGACAAGGTAACGAATTGAGGACAATGTCGCAAATAAGCAAGGTGACAAAGTAATCCCAATTTAGTACATAGATACATTTTGGGTACAGTGAGCCCTAAATTTCAGGCCACAGAAATTTAGTCATATTTTGTATTTTCATTATACTTGACTCTTATATAAATTAAAGATATTTTGTATGCTATTGATGCATAGTTTTATACATTGAGAAAATAGATAATTTTTCTATTGCACAATGCATTGGTTATCAGGATGATGTATATCAGTGGTTATTCGATATATAGATTGACGGATTCTGGTACAAGCACATATGGTTGACACCTTCGTTGTCTCGAGGATGGGGCACAACAAGAAGTTAGGGATTCTATAGTTGTTATACACTTCTTAAATTTTCTTCTCATTGAATTATACACTAGAATTAATACCTAAGGGAAATAATAAAATTAGAACTACACTTTATACACTATAATAGAACCCGGTATTCTGATTAATTTGGACGTAATATCTAGCTACTTTTATTAAAAGAGAACTACAATAGAAGATTTACAAAACTACACCCACAACACACCTCTGGAACTTCGATGGTCTGTCACCTCCTTACAGTTTCTAATCACCACTTACTAACTTCCTCACTTCCCTTTCCCCTATGATATTTTATAGCCTTCTGGGTGAACTACCACTTACAGCTTTACAGTAACTAACTCAACTTCCAAATTTCCACTAATTTCTTATCTACTATGAGGAGTGAATTCTATCACATTAATGAAGGAATTTCTTCCTCCTCAACATGAGGCAAGCCAGACTTCATAGCAAGCCCACTAATTTAGCACGCAGGGAAGACCTATGTTTGGTCAAACACAACTTCAAAGATCTTGAATTATTATTTCAAGCAGGAATATCTTCAAGGAACCTCAAGTTTTTGCTTATCATTCAAAAAAAAAAAAAAACTTATACGACTCGTGTCTAAATTATGCAAGAAGAGAGATAAAGGGTATTATGAAGACATCAAACGAGGAGGAAAGATATGTAGGAAATTATATATAATATAATTTGCTATTTAGGTATTGGAAGTTAATTACAAGAATTAGGGAAGTTTTCTATAAATAAGACTAAGAAGTTTAGGAGAAGGGAAGGAAAAATCAGGAAGAATTTTGGGGAGACAGTTGAGCCTCTCGAATGCTCAGCATTGGTTGATGTAATTTTCTGCTATCATATTGCATATTATCAATGTTCCTATCATAAACCTATCTTAGTATGGTGGCAATGAAAAATTAATTGTTATTTTGCATTAATGGCAATTAATGGTTCCTATCACAATTAATGGTTGATAGACAATCAACTTCAGGTTATTGTGCATTATTGGGGAGGAAACTTTAAGACGTGTTGAAACAAGAAAGGAGATCTCATATTAAGTTAAAAGCTGAATTTCAAGCAATGACACTGAGTTAATTTTGATAAAAAAATTTCTCCAACATCTCAAGATCATATGAAAACCACCTATGAAAATTAATTGTGATTAATATTGAACATAATTGCGTGCAACATACTAACAAACAAGTGTAGGTAAATAGACATTCTATCAAGAAAAAATTTGAGTGTCCTGATCTGTACCATATCATATGCACTCGTACAACAAAAATTAGCAGATATATTGCTTAGGGACTTACGGAATGAAATGTTTCAAGAGATCACAAGCAAGCTGGAATATTGAACCTATCTTTACTGACTTGAGGGGGATTTTGAATATTTGAATCTATTAAATTATGATTTTTCACATCCATCGTACAGCTATTAATTTACGTCATATTTGTATGACTAGAATTCTGGGATGACAATAGTTGTTAAATATTTTTTGTATCACTTTCTTTCTTCCAGATTCAAGGACTAGAATGATACCATCTAGAAATACTTAACTAAAGAATTTATTCATTTTCAGCACTTGGCAAGTCAGAATATTTATATAAAGCTCCATAGTCATAATATAAATGGCATAAGTCCAAATAATAGACTGATAAACTATGCCTACCATGCCATAACATTACAAAATTAAACAATTTGACCATCAAACATTCAGCTCTTGCAATGAGAAAAAACATCATACCATTAACCATTATGATAAAAATCGCATGCCAAAACGGAGGAATTGTTTTGGGAGGAAGCATGACCAGTGGATACAGAAGATCGTCATTCTGGTACCACCAGTAAACACCCACGACGTGCATTGTAAATGCAAGAGTGATGCTAATCAAAACAGAAAGTTTCCTCTCACCCTGCAGCAATAAATTATTCATGCTTGATAAAACTTTGGCATTTTCGATAGCAGATGCCAAAGATGAAGAATTTTGCTCTATTAATACGAAAAATTACAAAACCTTAAGAGCTGTCTGCTTCCGTAGGATATCATTTGACTTAAACATAACAGCAGTTATCCAAATTGTCACAAAGAATCCTGGAAATTAAAATAAACGTTCAAATAAATATTTTAGAAAGAGCACAAGCCCCGTCTATTGCTTGCTCAAACAAACTACTAGTCACGATCAGGAAACAAAAACTAGATCATGTTACAGCGTTTGTATAAGAAAAAATCGAGAGATTTGAAGCTCACCTTGTAAATGTTGCCGGATGAAGACAACCAACAAGAGTAAACTGAAAGGGAGAACCTGCTCAACCCACCTAGCTGCCTGCTGAATATCGTACCTTTGGTAAGAAGAATCTCTGCCATTTGCCCCAGCTCCATCTGTGGTTTGTCCAAAAGAACCTCCATTGGCTGATTGGGAAATGCCTTCCTCTGCACGTCCGTCGGTTCTAGAATCTTCCTGACCACCTTCCGAGGCTAATGTTGTCGAGGTCAACCCTGGTATTGATTGCAGCATAGATACCTCATTTTGGGAAGCAACTTCCCTAGATTGACCGACAACTAACCCAGTGGCTTCCCGTTCAAGTTCTTCTCCAGCACCGATTATCCTGATAGAAACCTCCCCATCATTGTTGGCACCCGTAGATTCCCCAAGCTGCCTATGTAGCCGATCGCGAAACCCTGGGTGTATACGGCCATTCACCAAAGGCTCTGTTTCTTGGAAACTCGATCGCCCTCGAAGAAGACCGGAATACTCCAGGAGTGCCGAGAGTGGCGCTTGAATTATATTAGAGGCAGATAGCATCCCGTATCTTCGAGTGTCACTTGCGGAAGGAATTCGATAGGAGTCCGGATCGCTATCAGTCGCCTCCATGGGTGTGAACGTCCTAACCCTAATCACGAACACAGATATCATAACAAATGAAAATCCAGAAGTGAATTACTAAAAAGAAAGAAAGCACGACCAGACGACCAGACACAAAGCAACGGAACCAAATATGAAAGAAACTTGAAGTTGGAAAATTTTGCCCTGCGAAATAAGAAAGAAGTAGAAACGGGAAACTGCGGAGAAGGATTGAAAACCCGAAGGAAAAGAAAACAAAGCTAATGGTCGATTGAGATTACCTTCCACGAAACCGAAGGTCCGTCGAGGGAGGAAAATAAAACCGGGGACGAAAGCTACGGCAGAGAAAACGGAATTGTATGACTTGACGCAGTCCAGAGAGTGGATTTAACAGACCATACGAAAGTGAGTAAACAGATAATTGAAGGAATATGGTAGGCGAGAGAAGACAGAGGAAGAGGGTTTTGCAGCGAGGGTAATGGAAGGTCGGGTAGAGGCTTGAACTAACCAACCTGCAATTCGTTCAATTCTGAACACCAATCACACATTCTTGCGTAGACGAAGAACGGGAGAGCATCGAGGAGATGGGGGAGAGGAAGATGAAAACGTTGATTAAAGTGGGATAATCATTTGTATATCTACTTGAAAATGAACAACTGGCCCAATGTATGGTGGATTGAAGCTCAAACCACAACAATGGCCCAACAAATGGCGGATTAAAGCTCAACCCACACAACACGGCCTAAGAAAAACAAAAGTGAGGAAAGAGACGGGAAATAAAATGAGGAGAAGAGGACTCAGAATAAAAGGAAAGGAGAGAGTAAAGGACAGAAGATTGTCATCTTCTGCCATCCATGGCTGAACAGAAGAAGAGGAAGGTGCACCACTAGCTTCACAAATTTTGATGTAATAGTAGATAGGGATGGAATCGATTTGATTTTGGCGAGAATTAGAATCAAACCCAGTCGGTTCGGGTCTTTATCCAAAGCCCAACCGAGGAGAATCGAAAACCGAGATTTGGTTTTTGATCGCTTTTCGGTTCCCCTTGGTTAGGTTTTTGATCGATTTTTAGTTTTTAATTTTGTCCATTTTTGTGTCGGTTGGGTTCGTTGTTAGAAAGAATGAGTGGTTTTTAATGGAAGTGATTCCCAGCCCAAGTAGTAGGAGAGAGTTGGGAGGTCACCCCATATGAATTTAATAGTTGTGGTGAGGGAGTGAGACTGAGAGTGGCACAGGCCTAATATACAATTATCAAATAAATAAAGAGAAATGATATTTTAGAGAGGGATGTGGACTCGAGTGACAACTGCATTTACTCTTTTCTCCATCTTTTTATTATTATTTTATAATCCTCCAAGTCTCGGCCTTCTTCCTTTTCCATCTGTCTTTCTGTCCTTTTCTTCTCTCTCTCTCTCTACACTTCCCACTCACCCACAACACACCCCTCCTCTCATTTCTCTCCTCCTCTTCTTCGTCTCTTCTACGTCCCCCCTTCAATGGCTTTGTCTTCTTCCTTTCTGCTCTGGTGTTGATTCGTGTTCTTTTTTTGTTCCAGGAATGAGAATCCAAACTACCCTCCTGTGATCTAATCGTTATCTATCCATTTTATTCATATTTATCCTACTCTTTACTTCTCCCCGAGATTTTCGCCGCTCAAAATTAACCCTCCATCTCCCCTTCAATGATATTATAACACCTCCATCTCTTAGCTGTGGGCGTTTCTCTCTTCCTCTCTCACGCGGAGATTCTCCTCTAGATTTGGTTGAAATGTTGCACATTCCCTCTGGTCTCCCATTCTCTCACCTACTTCTTTGATGTGTGGTAACAAGCTATTTCTATTTTCTTTTGCTTTGGAAGGCGGGTTAATTTCCGATGTGAGGAATTTGGTTGATTTGGAATCGCCTCTACACTGCCTCTGAAGAAGACGTCTCTCTTCTCATTCCCGCGGTCAAGTTATTGACAAGATTTAGGGTTTTGTTTCCAAGTTCGGTCAAATCAGGTAACCATTTGCCTCTGCAGGATTCGCCTTTATCGTTTGCCCTACAAATTTCCACCTGCATTGCTTTGAGTTCCACCCACTGACTTTAATTGTCGCTGCTCTTTTCAAGTAGCAACTTTATTTCGCTTTCATCGCTGAAGGAGGAAAATGGAGAAGAATAAGGGTTTTAATTTCTGAGATTCCCCAAAGTGTTTAATCGTTGAGAGCCTTCTTTGACAAGGCTTCAAAAAGGGGAAAGTAACTTCTGGGGGAGTAAGGGTCTGCAACGGTTGGGTAGTTTGGGGCTGCTTTTTTTCTCTGCATAGCATATAAGATCCTTTGTTCTGTGCTGCATTCTCGTCTCATTTCTTAGAGATTGTTGGGTACTTTGTTCAGTGGTTGCTTTTATCTGCTTGTTTTCTGCTGGAGCTTAATTTGTGCTGGAGCACTAAACTGAATCGAATATTCCAAAGCATCGATGGGGCTTCTTAGAAGTCTCGCGATGCTCTTCATTCAATATTGGCTCTTTTCTTTCTCTCAAGTAAGGGCTCAATCGGTTACTTCGGGATCTTCAAGAAGCGCAGCACAAGCTCTAGATGCAATTCTCCAAGAATACGCTTACAAGGCTTTTGTACGACCGAGACCGAGGACCGGGATTCCATATAGTGCTGATGTCCCATCGAACTTGACGGGGATAAAGATAACGGCAATGAGGCTGAGGAGAGGTAGTTTGAGGAAACGGGGTGTGAGAATGTACAATGAGTTTGAGATTCCTACGGGGGTTGTTGTGCAGCCTTATGTGGAGAGGCTTGTGTTGGTGTACCAAAACTTGGGCAATTGGTCAGAAGAATATTACCCACCATTACCTGGCTACACTTACTTAGCCCCAGTGTTGGGTCTTCTCTCATACAACGCCTCCGATCTAACTGCGACAAATTTACCGGAGTTGGATCTCCGGGCAACGGGTGATCCCATCAGAATAAAATTCACGAATGTGAAGTCAGCTCGTAATGGAACAGTTGCGAAGTGCATTTGGTTCAATTTGCAGGGAATGAGAAATCTTAGTAACTTGATATCTGGCGATGTATGTTCGACCATCCAACAGGGGCATTTCTCAATTGTGGTGGAGTCACCCACAAATAGAGGTAGCAATTCAAAAGTGTGGGTGATAATAATTGGATCCCTACTGGGTGGAGCATTGTTGCTGGTGCTTATGGTGCTCCTCTTTCTGTGGGCTAAGAAGTACAGGCATAGGAAGAAAGTGAAACAGATGGAGAGAGCTGCCGAAGTGGGAGAAACCCTTCGAATGACCTCAGTTGGCGAGGTGAAAGCCCCCTTGGCGATGGGGACTAGAACGCAGCCAACTATTGAGACCGAATACGTTCCCTAAGGTAATCCTCCATTTTTACAAGCTTTGACCATCCTTCCTCCTCCTAAATTCTTATTCGAGTCAGTTCTTTTGGTGGTCTCAAACTCTTCACCTATTCTTTGTGTTTGTTCCGAGTAGACCCCGGGTAGTGGTGTGGTAAATAGATTTGGCTTGTAAATCCGGCGTCTCTCATACTTCAATTCTTCATGTACGTAAAAAGTGATTGTTATGTCTTGACTTTAATTCTCCTATTGAAAGGTAATAAAAATCCTTGCGGCTGGTCATCTGTTTGCAATTGCTCTGTGTTTGAACTTCAGTCCCTGACTAAGACTTTATACCGCTTTTACTTGCACTAGTGTCAGAAAAGCACCAAGTACAGCTATTTCAGTGAAAAAGAAGTTGAACTTTGAACATAAAATAGAGCCAAAAAAGTGGTAGAGCCCAAACATACGGCTGGATTAGACCCTGACAAAGCTGTGTTAGATCTGCACAATAGTCAGTTGCCGACAGTACAGTGCAACACAGACACGGACTAGAGTCAAATAATGAAACATGATATTTAGGAAGCAACACATCATCTCCCTCTACAATGGATCCACGTCTTAAAATTTTATCAATCTAATAATTAGGCTGTTTGATTTCATACTTGTGAAGGAAGTGCGAAAGTCCAACAACGCGGTCTGTTGGGAAAGTGCAAGTCCAGCTGCCTTGAACTTGTCTAACCTTTTTGTCCACCGTCCAACTTGTGTACATACACAAAATAAATTAACTAAAGAGTCCACTTCAAACATGAAACCAATTTGCTCGTCTTTCACTTTAAAATACACAGCATTATAAGCATACACAATAAAGAGCCAACACAGACCCTCTTAACTGTAGTCATTTCATTTACCATCTCTCAAATTGATGTTTCTTGTTCCAAAGTAGTTCAGCAACAGGTAGTAGAAACCCAAGAAATCATGACATCCCACATTCGAAAGACAACACATCTAGGAAACTTAAGTACTTAAAGTAGTAATAGAGAAACTGTCTCAAATTGTTTCCATATCACTCACAAGATAAAACTTATCATAAATGCATCTTTGCTGCTTCATCAGCTTTGCCTCGAAATCCAATGATCGCTACCTTCCTTCATCGAAAGTCCGCAAGCTAAGTTTCCTGAACCCTACAAAAATGGTAATAAAGCTTTAAACAAATCATATTTCTATGAATTTTACGAGCAAAAGATTCAGTCTAAATACCCGAAACACAATTTTTTTTCTAAATTACAGTGTTAGGCAAACAAAGCACAAAAATTATTCAACCTGTTACTTATGACAACCAAAAATGTACAAGCATGGTTAGGACCTAGGTAATTTTTTGCTTTTCAACACCCAACTCAACTCCGACTAGAAAAGTTTACGGTGCAGTTAATCAAGGTATCCGTCCCAGTGATGGTATAAGAAAAACTTGAACTAAAAGCAAGAGGCGACTAGCAATAATAGTAGATCTTCAATCTCATGTTAAGTACAACTAGGCATACATACACAAGTACAACTCAACTAGCTCTGCTTAAAGCCACAAGGTAATAGTTCCATAATCAAGCGCACAACCTCTCCAACGACCATAAGCAAGGGAGAGTAACGACCAAATAATTAGAGAAATAGAAATATATTCTTATATTTCGTTACCCAACCTGCTAGCAGGAGATTAGAATGTTGTCTATCTAGAGATAAAGTCCAAAAAGTCATCACTAACTCCGATAATGTCTGTCTGAATGATTGATTATAAAATAGAAGGCATGAAAAGAGAAATAATCATATTACAGGTTCATTCCAGCACCAATATCCCAGTTAATGCAAAATAAGATATTCACTTGCCATTTAAGTGCATGATCCAATGCTTATTCTACATCCATTGACGGCGACTATAATATATTGTTAGCAATAATTTGAGCTCTGCATCTATAGGTTTAAAATCTTGATTCATCTTTTTTCTTTTATCGTTCTCTTTTGTATATCAAAACTGTTTAGTTTAATGATTATTTATTAGGTACTCTAGAAAGTGGTAGAGACAAACTCAATGTAATTCATCATTTCATAGTAGCAGTTTTCTAGTCATGTCGTCAACTCTTATATTATATCCTTCACATCTTTCACGTAAAATCTTGATCTCTCATAGATTTCTACACTTGTGAGTTCAAGTTCTCATTACCAAGTAGCGAGAAAGACATAAGAACAAGAGTTTAAAGTACCATGACAAGGTGGCAAGATACGTGCTACACCCAAGACTGGAAAAAAATTGTTTGCTTATATTGTGACAAGTCAAAGAACAAAATGTTTCAAAGCAGGAAGTTCAATTGAGAGCAGAATAATGACAGGAAAACTTATGAAAGAAGTGTACTGGTCCATATTTAAAAAGGCATGTTGGCTTTGTGATACTGTCTCTGTATCTTGAAACAAACTAAAATCGACATGAGGTAACATTTCAAGACTAAACAGCAGCAAACAAATTCAAGTATAGCAAAGAACCACAACAATTCTCAGATTTTCGAGATGTCTGCTCTCTCCCTTTTCTCCCCACAATGTTCGATGCCTTTTCCATTCCCGATCCACCCCTCAAAACCCCCTTCCGCTCCTGCCCATACAAACATTAAAAATCCACTAACACAAAATACAAATAACAAAGTTTGTTAATTAAAATAAATCTCATTTAAACTTCATATATCCCCTCTCTTTCTCATTGCATACGTGAACTTCAATGGAGGAGATGTATCAATACTGCCTGCCTAGGGAGCCCACCTTGTCCTCTAGGTGGAAGTGAGGAAATTGGCGATTAGTCGTGTCAAAATTCTCCCAAGTTGCCTCATCAATGGAGTGGTCTTTCCATGCAATCAATACTTCAACGCCTGTTGAACCCCCCAATGGACAAGGGCAAACAGCTCGTAAAGCTTCCAGTTCTACCCTCCATTCATTTTCGGCCATAAGGAGGGGAGGGAGATTTGATGACGCTGGGTGATCCCCAATAGCCTTCTTTTGCTGTGAAACGTGAAAGATCTAATGGATGGACCCCGTTGGAAGATCTAGTTTATAGGCAACGAGACTTACTTTTGCTATCATGGGAAAAGGTCCATAAAAATGAAGACTGCAATTTAAGATAAACAAGGTCATTAATGTCAAAAGTTACCTCACCACGATGCTTATCCGCCGATTTTTTCATCTTAGATTGAGCTCGAAGTAGGTGATGTTTCAATTCCTCCAAAATAGCATCACTATCCTAAAGAAGGGAGTTCACTGAAGATACCACAGAAGTACCCATGCCATAGCGAATGAGGGCCGTTGGGTCTTGGCCGTAGACCACACAAAAAGGTGTAGTGTGAGCCGAAGTGTAGTACGAGGTATTGTACCAGAATTCTACCCATGGAAGCCATTGCGCCCACTGTTTGGGCTTATTCCCGACAAAACAGCAGAGATAAGTCTCGAGGCAACGGTTCACCACCTCCGTCTGGCCATCTGATAGGCGGTGCTACCCTGAAGTTTAGTGCCATGGGCCTTGAAAAGCTCCCTCCAAAAAAGACTCATAAAAACCTTGTCTCTATCCGACACAATTGATCGAGCGACACCATGCAGTTTGACAATGTTTGAGATAAAAGCCATTGCAACAGAAACAGCAGTGAAAGGGTGCCTAAGATTGATAAAATCCAGAGAGAAATCCTCCCAATTTGATCCGGAATGGGTAGAGGTTGCATAGTCTTGCAGGCGATAAAGTTAAATACTTGTTCCTCAGACATACGTCACACGCAGCGACATACGTCATTACATCTCGCTTCATCCCTTGCCAGAAAAATTCTACTGTAATTCGCTGGTATGTTTTAACAACTCCAGAGTGGCCCCCATTATCATGAAACTCCGTTAGCAGAAGAGAAATGATTGGAGAACCCTTCGCAATCACTACACGGTTTCAATAAAAAAGTTGCTCACCATGTAAGGTAAACCCCACATGCTCTTATTCTCCGGACTTCAGATCACTTTAGATTTTTTCCAAAAAAGGATCAGAGCGGACCTCCTAGTCAAGTTGGTTCGATTGGTATCAAAGTAACTACGTCTACGACAAATAAAGCCGGAGTCTCAAGACGACGTGACATGGCATCAATAGTATTATTCTCCATTCCTGGGCGATATTGAATTTCAACATCAAAACCAATAATCTTGATGAGCCACTTCTAATGATCAAAACTAACTAGTCGTTGCTCTAAAAGGAATTTAAGGCTTTGTTATTGGTAGGAACCAGAAATTTACGCCCTAATAAATAAGGCCGCCATTTTTTAATAGCGAAAACAATGGCCTTTAGCTCCCGCTCATAAACTGATCCAAAGCGATCATGTTGCGAAAGCACTAGGCTAAAATAGGCAATTGGGCGCCCATCTTGCATCAAAACTGCCCCAATGCCGCATCTTGAAGCATCACATTCAATGACAAAAGGTTTCGAGAAATCCAGTAAAGCCAATATGGGAACCGTGTTAATTGCTTTCTTTAAACAGATAAAAGTTGCTTTAGCCTCAGGCCCCTGGTTAAAATTGTCTTTTTTCAACTGGTTCGTTAAAGGCAACGCAATCTTACCATACCCGGCTACAAATTTACAGTAGAATCGTAGGAGTCCCAAAAACCCACGGAGCTCTTTTAACGTATGAGTAGGCCATTGTACCATGGCCGGGATCTTGAAAGGATAAGTTGCTCCACCTTCAACCGATAAAATATGCTCCAAATATTCCACTTGAGGTTGTGCAAATTGACATTTAGCCCTGTAATACCTCTGAATATCTATCTAGGAGATGCTGAACAATATCTGACGCGAGTACTGACTCTGATTCCTCAACTTGTACATTGCAACATTCAATCAACACTCCTTCGCCACCTCCTTTAATTGTGGTCATTAAGGCTTTCAACAAAACCAAGTTCTTATAGCGACACCTTGCAACGTCACAAGTCGATTTTCCACCATAAACTTCATCATAAATGTGGCCCAATTTATCTGCATGTCTGCCAACGATTGTAACTATTTCATTCCCAATATGAATCAGAGCTGCCCAACTCTAATGGTAAAAAATCATTCACAATCTCAAGGCCCTGTAACTCCAATCGTAACCCCTGAAAAATTCTCCCGTTTGACAAAGAAATCCATGCCCATTAAAATTTCATAGCTGCCCGTGGTATCTAGCTTGAAATTACATTTGTGCACCAATTCAGTTGAAATAAAATTGTGAGTCGCACTATTATCGATTAATACAATAATTGCCATATCTTCCATGTACCCCAACAGCTTCATGGTTTTGGGCGGTGTTAGCCCGACAACCGAATTAATCGACAACTCCACAACGGTTGGTAACTAGTCGAGCACCTCCTCTTCTTCACTATGGTCTTTGTCCTCATTGACCTCTTCATCTGTCGTGACAAGCCAAAACTTGCGGCTCTCGTAATTTACAACGATGACCGATGCTAAACTTTTCATGACATCTGTAACATAACTCATTTTCTCTCTTCGCTTGTAACTCAAAATCTATTAATCTTCTTAACTGGACTTGTGACTTAGGAGTCGTATTTTTAGTAATACTTTGCCCTCTCCCTTGAAAACCACGAACTGGTGGATTTGCCATTGGAATTGATAAGCTAGGTCTACTCTCAAAGGGCCTTATTGATGAAAATGTATTTGTACTCGCCGAATACGTAGGTTTGATTTCTCGATACCCCCAAAAAATTTATTACCCTTGAAAATTACCAATTTATTCTCAATTTGTTGTGTTGTTTGCATAATCTAGCTTTAACTTGGATAGTTTAAACACCATTAACTCTGCTCGAATGTCAGCTCTTAGTTTGTTAATAAATTGGGCCTCCAACATATGATTCGGTATATCGTGGAAAGGTGACAAGAGCTTCTCAAATTGCTGTCGATATCCCCTCACTAAGGCTTCCTGACGCACTACCAAAAAATGCTCGGATAAGGTACCCAAGGGTGTTGAGCGGAATTGTCCAAAAAATGTAATTTGAAAGAGGTCCAATTGCGAAAACTTCTTCGATTTTCCTCCCACTGAAGCCAAGGCCTCCCCTTCTAAGTTAATTACCACTACCTCCAACTTTTCCTCCTCATTCCAGCAACGTAAGACAAAAATCGCTCCACACGAAATACCCATTCATTAGAGTCTCTATCAACGAACATAGACATTTCTAAATGCCTTAATCTTGAGTCGCTGGGTGATACTTATGATTGCCTCTCCCTATCGTCTGCACTTCCTCCTTCATTGAACGGTCTGCGATCCTCTCCATTGCCCTGCTACCTGGCCGCACGGTTCGGCTGGAGCTCCTCACGGAGGAGAACTCTAAAACGGAGCTCCATGGTGGTCTCCGCTCCTTCCTCCTGGTTCGATGAGCGGTGAGGATCGTTTCCCTCTGTCACATAGTATTCCTCTCCGATTTTTTTTTCCCCTTTCAACTTCGACAGAGGGGCTTTGTTTTTTTGCCAAGATTCCGACATGAAATTCAGCTTCTCCATAATGGACGAAACATCGGCTTTCAATTCCCCCATCTCTAGCGACCCCCTTCCCTCAAGGTACCCATCTCTGATTTGTCCGACTTTGTCTTCCCCAACAACTTCCTTATTTTCTCTTTAACGTCCCACCATTTTCTTTGGCAATCGAAACCGCTCTGATACCAATGATACTGTCTCTATATCTTGAAACAAACCCAAATCGACAAGAGGTAACAATTCAAGACTAAACAGCAACAAAACAAATTCAAGTACAACAAAGAACCACAACAATTCACAGACTTTCAAGAGATCTGCTCTCTTCCTTTTCTCCCCAAAATGTTCGATGTCTTTTCCATCCAGATCCACCCCTCAAAACCTCCTTCCGCTCCTCCCCATACAAACATTAAAAATCCACTAACATAAAATACAAATAACAAAGTTCATTAATTAAAATAAATCTCATTTAAACTTCATTTATCTTCTCTCTTTCTCCTTGCATACGTTAACTTCAATGGAGGAGATGTATCACTTTGTTAATGAATGTAATGGTATTATTGATCTCATATGTCCAAGTTCTCATAGAGTCGTAAATCTAGTCGATTCAACTTACACCACATGTTACTTATAAAAAAAAAAAACTTCACATGTTATCGAGACTACTCATCATACAAAAGTGCCAATTTACTATTATGAAGATGGAGAATGCATGATTTAAAATAGTGTACCTTGATACTTGCATTAATTGCAAGTTTCTTGTAAAGAACATGAGACATGTCTTAATATTCGCTTATATTTGATCTTGGTTGGTGTGCTTTACTGGAAGCTTACCCAGATTATATGGTTGCAACCAAAAGAATGAAATATAGCACTCTTTATTTGATTCACACAAAAGCGATTTGAAGTTTGTGTGAAAGAGGAGAGGGGAAAAGATAAATGGAGTTGATGACTACGCTAAGTGGGGTATCAAAGCGAGAAAGAAAAAAATGTTCCAAAGACATTACAGTACCATGGTGGTTGACGAGAGAATGAACTACACGATCAATGACAGGATTTGATGCACGCTCCCTTAAGTGAAGCTGCGTAAGTGTAACAGTTTAGGGTTTTAATTCTAATGTTAAATTTTAAAATTTTCAAATAAATCCAAAACAAAACCTATTCTACGATTTGATTCTTAAAATCCTTAAAAATCAAAGATTTCACTCTCCCTAATTGACCAAGCAGTCAATGAGTAGCTAAGAATCCGATTTGGAGATCGGGTTTGATGATTTTCAACAGAAAAATCCGAGTGAATCTCAGATTTGAGGGAAGGGAGTTGTTACAAACCTCTTTTATAAATGGAGAAACTCGGTGAAGGGAGAAAGCACACCAGAGTTCTCCTTCTCTCGAGTTCTTATTCAGAGAAGAGTCCTTACCACGCTTCCCTCAGTCTCCGACCATCACTCGCCGCCCAAAAGCAATTGGGGTTCTCCAAGAACTCCGAACGAATCTCTGCATAAACTCTTATCTGGCCGAGACCTCCTGCAACACTCTGACAAACCTCACTCCGACAATCCCTCTTTGGTGTTTTGGTGTGCGCGACGAAGGAGAAACGAGAAGAACCGCGAAGAAGAAGGAAGAAGAAAGAAGAAGGGTTCGGGTTTTTCATTAAAACCTAACCCGATTCACTTAAGGGTGGTCCAACCGAATCGGCTTAGCTGAAACAGAATCGGTCCAACCGAACCAGAACCGGTCCAATTGAACTGGACCCGACCCAATTTTGACCAGAATTGCTCCAGATCGAACCAAATTGCTCTGGACTGTCAAAATTCAACCTAAAGCTATCTGAAACAATCCTAATCCGACCGAATTGATTTTAGAATAAACCGATAAGAAATTTCTGCCTAAATTTTTTTGAAATAGATTTATTAAAGTGAAAAATTAATATCAAATATTTTATTTAGGCAGGAAAAATCCCAAAAGTCGTCCGAATCGATCCAATTCGACCATATCCAACCTAAGAATACACGTAAGAAATTTCTACTTAAATTCTTCTTAAATTGGATTTATTTAAATCGGAATTTGATACCAATATTTTATTTAGACAAAAGATTATTTGGAATATTGAAAAAATTCCGATAACCCTAACTTCTCGAAATCTAAGTACGTGAAAATACCACGTTGTCAACGTTTTGGCTACGACCCTACAACACAAAATCTATGTTATTTTCTTATAATTATTTTATTAAATGATTCCGATATTTGAACACCCATGTTTAGGCATTGACATAGAATTGTATAAAGATAAAATTGGTAGGACATTTTGTATGTGTATGAATATGATGGAATTGACGAAAAATATGTGATAGCAAAACCTGAATGACAATGAGATGACTAAGCTTGAACGAAAATGAGATGTCTAATCTTGAACGACAATGAGATGACTACGCCTGAACAACAATGAGATGGCTACGCCGAAACAATAATAACATGGCTACGCCTGAACAAAAATGAGATGACAAAACTTGAACGACAATGAGATGGCTAAGTCTGAACGAAAGTTGAAAAATGAATTCCAACTAGTATGTAACTGTTAAGTCAAGATTCGATAAAATATAATGTTAATTTTGCACCTTCACGTGTTTTTGCTTACTGAGTTATTCTTATAGTTTGTAATTTTATGATGTAAGCGAGTTTTTATCTTAGGAAGAAATGACTTTGATCGAGAATCTCCCATAGCAAAACAAGTATACATAAGAGGAAAATATTTTTGGATCGGAGGAATAAATTTAAATTAGTATATTTCAGTTTTCGATGATATTTCATATTTTATTTCAGTTGAAACTTTGAATAAATTATGTTGAATTTATCGTTAATAAAGTTTTATGAATAGTTTGAATTCTACATTTATTTTTATTTTGACCAAGCTATTTAATGTTTGAAAAGCTTCTATATATTTAATGATTTCATTTAAGGCTTTCAAATATTTGGAAAAAAAAGTAGGATTTTCAAATTAAGATGTCAAATTGAGAAAAATGAATTTAAAAAAAAAAATTGGGGCTTTACAGTAAGCCATTTGGGTTGAGCAAATCAAGATTGTTGTAGAGTTAATTTACCATTCTTCCGGACAAATTTGGATAAAGAAAGATGTTTGGTAGAATAATCTTAATCACACATAATCAAGCAAAGCTACCTAAGAATGAAAAAATTAACAAACAGATAGGTGTTCAAGTGAAAGACAGAAGAAAGTAGCTCACTACTGAATTATAAGCAAGGCTAGTTAAGTCAAAAGGAAAGCACCGACTATGATGATATCTTTTCAACTGCTGTGAAGATGTCTTCTATTTAACAATTATGGAATTGAATTGCACTTCGAATTTAAAAATTAAATAGCTTGATGAAAAGACTTATTTCTCCATAGTAACCTTTTGGAAGAAATTCACATGGTACAACAAAGAACAATTTATAGCTAGAGAGAAGGAATACATGGCACGGATGCAGAAAAGAGTTTAATGGGCTCATAGATATTGGTGCAAGAACTTCATGGATCATATGATGACTACGGGTCATAATTCTATCATAATTCAGAATTGGCACAACGATTTGAGCAATTCCTATGAAATTTGGTTATCTCAAGAACTTGAGATCGGTTAAAAAGCTTCTTGGCATGGAGATTATCTGTGATTAGAAAAGACGAAGTTGTGGTTATCTCAAGAGAGTTACATAGATTCCTTTTTCTATTGTTTGTTTTTGTACAACTGCAGTATTTAGTTTGATAATTGTTGTTGATTAGATCTTATTGAGATTACCAGATAAGAACTTGGTGTATCTCATTATTTCCTCGTGAATTTTCTGGCCGAAGCACGAAACCATGGTTTATAAATCCTTCATATTGGAGGTGTTCTATTGCTTAGCCGAAATATTTGGTTGGATTGTTTACTTAAAAGATACTCCCAATATTATATTCATCGTTCATCCCCAACACGGACATTTTGTTTTTCTAAATAGTTTAAGAAATTAATTCACAGACTTGATTCAAAAGGTCAAAGCAATGCAACTACGAAAGAAAGCGATAGTTCTAATATTGTCCTAACACGAATTAGAATGGAAGTTAATGAAAGAATGTAGAAGAAAATAGAAGGAGAAGCGTGAAGAATTACCGAAAGAGGGAAGGCTAATTAATTATGAGAAGCAGCAGATATCTTCTCCAAAAGTTCCTTGTCCCTTCGTTCCATAGCTACGTCCCACACATCGTTACCGATGTGCTTCGGCTGCGCATATAACAAATTCAATGCTAAACAACTGCGGCTGAGGATAAAGAGAGGAGAAAACTAGAGTAAAAATTGAAAGATATACGAATGAATCTAAAAAAAAAAGCGATCGACTAGGTTCAAAGGAGACTAGAGACGATGAAGGGCAAGGGAAATACCCGGCCATGAACGGCTTTGTGGATGTAAAACTGAGAATTTCCCATGATGCAAAGCATTCCAGCAATAATTCCAAGAGGAAGAGCTGCTTCCAACCACATCCACGCCATCGTGAATTGCAAGTCGATCCAATGCGGGGGGGACGATGCGTTGGTTGTGTATCGCTGAACCTGAAAAGTGATTTCTACACAACTAATCGGCCGAGTACCAAGCCCGTAAATAAAGACCCAATCCCATTGATTGGGCCGTCGGGCTTTCTTTGTTTATCGAAGCAAACAAGCAAATGCTCATTTCTATTAGGTCCGTTTAGGTTGGACAAACAAATGGTAAGATTTTTATTATTCATTTATTCAATTCAAGGATAACAAAATTAAGAAGGATTAAATTTATTATAAACTTATTTTGTAATAATTTGTTTGAAATGCTTTTGAGATTGAAGATATTTGAAATGTATTCACAATAATTTTTCAAAATTAATTAATTTTTTTTATCGATAAAATGTATAAAACGATTTATATTTATAGATGTCTTCTATTTATTGGATACCTCCGAAATCATCCATAAACAAGAAAAATAATAATATTTAAATCCATAATAATGTTCAAATTATAATTTCTGAAAAAAACTAAGGAAAAAAGAAGAATAGGATAATCACCCTCTACCCATTGGCTTCCCTGTTTACTCGTGAGATCATAAATGTGGTCATAAGTGGGAGCTTAAATTACTTTAGAGATCATGACATTATGCCATTGATTCTCTGCATGCTAAACACGTGTTTTCCACTGCTTCCTCGCTTCTGCGACTGCTGATGGACAAAGCTCTGACCTTTACACACTGTGACTCGCGGTAAAAAACAGATCCCATCTCTCTCTCTCTCTCGTATCTTTAACCCCCCGTCTTTCTTTTTTCTCTTTGGTGGATGGTCGGTGGTCCTCTGTTTCTCTTCCTCTTTGCTCGGACAATGTAAGCAAGATTGAGCTTTGCTCGATGTCTGGTCTGTACAGTCCCAATTTCTCCCCTGCAAGAGCCGCCTCTCCCCAGATTAGACACACCCATGATGTGGACAGGTACTTTCGGCAACCCTTTAATGCTTTCTCAAAACCCTTGCAAGGCTGCGCCTTCTTTGCTCCTGGCCTCCTGTTGGTTTCGCCCATTTCTGTTTTCTGCTTTCCGCTGCCTTTCCCGCTAGTCTTGTTCTGATCTATGCTTTGCCCTTTTTACGCAGTCAGTACCTGACGGAGCTGTTAGCCGAGTACCAGAAGCTTGGACCTTTTACCCAAGTCTTTCCCATATGCAGCCGGCTTCTGAACCAAGGTATCTTTTTTTTTTATACCTGGATTAGCTTGGTGTGACGGGTCTTGATAGGATTCTTCTTTGTTTGAATTAATCATGAACAAAAAACAATCAAAGAGGTAGAAATCACATATCGAGAGCTAAAGAAAGAGAGAAAATTCAGAGTCAAAACATTTGGAATTTCTGGTTTTATTTCAACATTAACAGACTCCTTTTCACAGAAAGATGATAATAGGATTTAGGAAACTACAGGTAAAGGAAAACAATTATAATAGAAAGCGGGAAGTAACTAGCAACAGAAAATAAGGATGTTAAGTAATTAACAGAAACATGTTTAATATTCCTGAGTAGAATAGAACTGTGGAAAATTTTTCGATCAAGCTGATGATTTGATGTGCCAACACAAGCTTTGATACCAAAAATCAAGCAGAAATAATATGTGGATTGATGTCGCAAGATAACTATAGCCGAACATCATCCTTTTAAAAACAACAAACCCATATACCCTCCAATGCAACCAATAATATAGGATTCACGAATCTAAGATTGCCAATATGTCACACCCAAAAATATAGATATCAATATCGTAAAGGTCAAAACTTTAAGAAGAAAAAAACCAAATTACAATTTATACAATCAATTGAACCTTCCTGGTTTAGTTGGAATTAAACCCACAGCTAGGGACAAAATTGCTGTGTTTAAGGATATCAATCAAACTGATTGGAAGAACTCCCCAAAAATTCAAATCAACAACTTTAATTGAACTTTTAAATCTTCTTATGAGGAATAAGACGGCTAGATATCTACTGAATCGATTCAATTTAATCACAAAAGATCAACCTTAGAAAATAATATCAAATTAGGCTCGGTTGACGAACATTAAACAAACCCAATTGCAACTTTCAACCAAATTCCAATCCAATGGACCAACAATATATCAAGGCACAAATATAATAAATAACTAGTAACTCAAGATTGTAACAAGTTGATAGAAAAGGAATCTTGATGTAAAAGGATAATAGAAACTCAAGCTTGCAATAAAAATTGGAACTTTGAACTGGTTAAAAACAACTCCCTCTAAGTGGTTGCAATTCTATGCTAAACTAAATCAAAACTCACTAAAAACTACAACAACAATCATTTAACAATTCAAGACAAGTTAAACTAATGTTGGACTCATAAAATAACAAAAGAGGTTGACGAAATTAATGTAAAAATCTAAGATATGGTTGGATAGATGATGAATTGTCCGATTGAATTTGCACTCAATCTCCAAAATATGGAAGAGTAGATTCTCCATCTATAACTCTTGTGAAGATGGACAACTTGGAGAATAGATATCACGGTTGAACTTTTCTATCAAGGAAAGATCAAGGGAGGAACAAATAAAAACTCCCATGACTTTCCTCCAATGGTGATCGGCCGAACCGGCTCCGTCACTCTCTCATTTTCGTGTGTGTTTTCTCAATAATCACCATGTCTCCAAACCTATCTGATGATATATATTGCTTCATTAAGGGCAAAAGGTAGTCATTAAGTTAAAATTATAATCAAAGACATAATTTTAAATTAAAGGCGTGCATATGGTCTTCTTGACTCGTAATCAAAACATCTTTTGACTAGGCCTCCAGATTTCGTGGTTAACCCCATTATCAAAAGCTTAGGAAGTTAGCTTTAACCTTCATGAAAAACACTTATTTAAAGTCGTGATGAACTTCAATGGTCATAACAGGAAAAAATCTGCGAGATTTCTAAATATTAACAACTTGTGTTCAATCTTCCAAGTTATAAAATATGCTTTTTGACCTTATGGATAGCTCCTTTCAATTCAGTGTCGTCAAATATGCACAATCTTTTCTTAAATTTAATAGCTTCATCTTCCGACATGGAAAATTCCTACATCTTCCCAGCTTTCAATTGATCTCTTATTTTACTTACGAAAATATCGCCGTGTTGTTTGTCTTTGGTTTGCTCAAACAAACTTGGTTTCAACGTCATTGCAGATAATCTCTTGATCAATCCGGAAGTTACGATCTCAATGTCAAATTTCTACATCTCTTTAACTAACTTTTTCGAAATTGAAATTAGTGTTGAAATATTTAAAGAGGCTCTCCTACCTAGTGCGTCAGCCACCATATTTGTCTTTCCATAGTGATACATATCATAATTCTTTACCAATTCCAACCATATGCGCGACCTCATAT
Source organism: Begonia masoniana (assembly GCA_022432975.1). NCBI lineage: Eukaryota > Viridiplantae > Streptophyta > Magnoliopsida > Cucurbitales > Begoniaceae > Begonia > Begonia masoniana. The sequence continues at coordinate 52,725,625 of CM039502.1, forward strand.
TTAAGTTCTTTTGCTTTAGAAAATATTTCAGGCTCTCATGGTCGGTGTAAATCTCACATCTTTCTCTATATAGATAGTGTCTTCAAATTTTAAGCGCATATATTACTGCTGCAAGTTCAAAATCATGAGTCGGGTAATTCTTTTCGTGCTCTTTCAGCTGTTTGGAGGCATAAGATACAACTTTTCCTTGCATAAGTACACATTCGAGTCCATATTTTGAGGTATCACTATAGACCACAAATTTCACTGTTTGAGATGGTATAGTGAGTATTGATGCCGAAATCAATCTTTCTTTTAGTTCTTGAAAACTTTGCTCGCATTTTTTAGTCCACAAATATTTAGCACCCTTCCTTGTGACTCTTGTGAGCGGTGTAGCTAGTTTCGAGAATCCTTCTATAAATCTCCTGTAATAACCCACAAGACCAAGGTATTTCTACTATATTTTTGGGTTGCGGCCACTTACTAACTGCTTCGATCTTTCTCGGGTCTATCGATACACCCTTTTTTGAAATTATGTGACCAAGAAAGACGACTATTTCCATACAAAATTCGCATTTGGAGAATTTTGCATATAACTTCTCATGTCCCAGAGTCGATAAAACAATTCGTAGGTGTCTTTCATGTTCTTCCTTGCTCTTCAAATAAATGAAAATATCGTCGATAAAAACAATCACAAATTCATCTAAGAACTTGAGAATTTGATTCATCAGATCCATAAAGGCATTACTCAATCCGAACGGCATAACTCGAAACTTATAGTGACCATATTTTGTCTGAAATGCCGTTTTGGGTATATCATCTTTGATTCTTAGCTGATGGTAAATAGATCTGAGATCTATTTTCTAGAAAACTCTAGCACCCTTTAGTTGATCAAACAAGTGGTCAATCTTTGGAAGTGGGTACTTGTTTTTTATGGTGACTTTATTAAGTTCTCGATAATTGATGCACATCCTCCTAGATCTATCATTCTTTTTCACAAATAATATGGGTGCTCCTCATGGCAAAAAGCTTGGTCGAATGAATCTTTTCTTTAGTAACTTGTCGAATTGAACTTTCAGCTTCTTTAATTCAGTTGGCGTTATTCTATATGGGGCTTTGGAGATTGACGTCGTTTCAGGTAGAATATTAATGTCGAATTTTACGTCTCTAGAAAGTGGCAAACTTGTTAAATCTTCTGGAAAGACATCTGGATATTTACGAACTATCAGCACCTTATCCAAGGTGATTGCTTCCACGGTTTGAGTGCACATAATGCATGCTAAGAATCCAACACATCCAGAATTTTTTAATCTTTGTGCTTGCAAAGATGATATAACTGAGATTCTCAAATTGTTCTTGTCACCATGAAATAAGAATGGCTTTTTCCATACAACTGAAATCTCACGATATTCTTGCGACAAAACTATGCTGAGAATTACGTCATAATCTTGCATTGCAGGTTTGCTTCCAATTCTCTATTTCCAATACAAATATTGCATTATCGAATAATAGAATCGGCAGACATTATAGTACCCGAAGGTGTAACTACTCTTAACTTATGCTCTAAAGGTTCAGTTGTCTTATTTAATTTCTTTGAATGCATAAGAATTATAAAGGAAAGAGTTTCCCTATAATCAATTAATATAAAAGAAGATACTCCAGAAATTAAAAGCACACTTGTTACTCCAGTTTCATTTCCTTCAGCTTCTTCCTTTATCACGAGGTAGACTCGAACAACTGCTATTAGCTTATCATGATCATTTTTAGGGCAATCATTGATAAAATGTCTAGCTTGACCGCACTTAAAACAAGTAAGCACCCTTACTTAACATTCTTCTCCAGTATGTGTCTTCTTGCATATGGGACAGGTAGGAATGGTAGACATAGTTGTGTGGTTCACTAGCTCTTTCTTAACAAACTTGGAGGCTCCGTTGGTAGTTCTATTGATCATTGGTCACTTAGATCCAGCTCATTGTGGTGGTGGAAGTTTATTCTTTGTTGCCTGTGTTGGATGGCTGAACCTTCTCCGATATTCTTGAGCTTTGAAGATCTTTTGTTCTTCAATTTTCAATTTAAGAGTTTTCTCAACTATAGTAGCAAATGGAGTGTCTCGTGTAGTGATGAAGTTGACATCCTTAAATATCTTTGATCTTAGCCCTTGAACAAAACGCTTCACCTTTAAAGTCTCATCGCTAACCATGTGTGGGGCAAAGCGAGAGAGTTGGTAAAACTTGTGCACATAGTCGATTACACCTTCAGTCTGCTTCAGGGATATAAATTCTTCCATATTCGCATCTTTCATAGCATCAGCAAAGTACTTTTCGTTGAAAAGTTAACCAAACTATTTTCATGTCATAGTGGTGACTTAATGCATCATCTTTACCGAGTTCCACCAATAACGAGCATCTTTCCTTGAAGTGGTGGATGCACAAGACACCTTCTTAGCCTCCACAATCTTGGCATGCTCAAATATATTCTCAATTGTTCTGATCCAATCCTTATCAGTTGCCATATCCGTCAAGTTACCATCAAAGTTAGGTGGATTCAATCTTCGAAACCTCTCAAGATCAATGTCCAAGGGTTGAGTCTATTTGGATTCTTGGTCTGCGAGTTAGCTGCCTGCGCATTAGCCGCTTGGGCCGTGACAGTAGCCGCTTGGGCAGCGGCAGATGTTGTCTGCATTAGTTGTTCTATTTTCCTAGCTTGCCTCAATTATATCCGTCATTCGATCAAGAACATCATCACGCTCGACACTATTTCTTCTACTATTGGCCATAAGTCTACATCAAAAGGATTTGTTTTTATTTTAAAATTTATTCTATATAGGGAATAATTAAATTTGAATATACTAAAAATTATATCACATAATTTATAAAAATAAAGTTCTATAAAAATGGTCGAAGAAATACTTGCTGATCGACATTGTTCCAGGTACATGATGAGCATACAGAGTAATCTACAGAACCTTTTAAAAACCTATTGCTCTGATACTAATTGTAACGACATTAAAATTTATTTTCGTTTTTCCTAATTTAAAACCTTAAATTTTTTCTCAAATTGATTGTAAATTAGGTTAAATTGGATCGTTATAAAAATCCTAAATTTCTAAATTCGAAAATCTTTGAAAATAGCGGAAATCATTTGTTAAAAGAATACTTTAAAACAATTGTCAATAAATATTTAGAAAATTTTAATACAGATTAAACAATAAATAAAACTTCATTTATTAAATTTATAACAATAACATAGTTTATTGAAAAATTCAATAACTGATGAAATAAATTATTCAATTTAAAATTAAATTAAAATTTATTCAAAATGCAACTTAAATTTGAAATATCCTTTAAACAATATAAAATCATAACTTTAAATCATTCTTCGGAACCAATGACAACATCCTCCTCTGTATGCTCGCCCGCCTTTAGAAAATCCTCGATCAACATCAATTTATCTTCAAACGCCTATCGTCATATAACTTTCAGCTCCTTTAATTCAGTTGGCGCTATTCTATATGGAGCTTTGAAGATTAACGTCGTTCCAGGGAGAATATTAATGTTGAATTTTACGTCTCTAGCTGGTGGCAAACTTGTTAAATCTTCTGGAAAGACATTTGGATATTTACGAACTATCAGCATCTTATCCAAGGTCATTGCTTCCTCGGTTTGACTGCACATAATGCATGCTAAGAATCCAACACATCCAGAATTCTTTAACCTTTGTGCTCGCAAAGATGATATAACTAAGATTCTCAAATTGTTCTTGTCACCATGAAATAAGAATGGTTCTTCCCAGGCAACTGAAATCTCACGATATTCTTGCGACAATCAATAGTTGCATAGTGTGTGGTTAGCCAATCCATGTCAAGAATTACGTCATAATCTTACATTGACAAAATGGTCAGGCTTGCTTCCAATTCTCTAACTCCAATACAAACATTGCATTCTCGAATAATAGAATAGGCAGACATTATAGTACCCGAAGGTGTAGCTACTCTTAACTTATGTTCTAAAGGTTCAATTGTCTTATTTAATTTCTTTGAATGCATAAGAAATATAAAGGAAAGAGTTTCCCTATAATCAATTAATATAAAAGAAGGTACTCCAGAAATTAGAAGCACACTTTGTTACTACAGTTGCATTTCCTTCAACTTCCTCTTTTGTCATGACCTAGACTCGAGCAACTGCTTTTGACTTATCATGGTCATTTTTAGGGCAATCCTTGATAAAATGTACAGCTTGACCGTACTTAAAACAAGTAAGCTTCTCCAGTATGTGTCTTTTTGCAAGTGGGACATGTAGGAATGGTAGGCATAGTTGTGTGGTTCACTGGCTCTTTCTTAACAAACTTGGAAGCTCCGTTGGTAGTTCTATTGGTCATTGGTCGCTTAGATCCAGCCCATTGCGATGGTAGAAGTTTATTCTTTGTTGTCTGTGTTGCATGGCTGAACCTTCTTCGATATTCTTGAGCTTTTGAGATCTTTTGTTCTCCTATTTTCGATTTAAGAATTTTCTCAACTATAGTAGCAAATGGAGTGTCTCGTGTAGTGATGAAGTTGACATCCTCAAGTATCTCTGCTATCTGCCCTTGAACAAAATGCTTCACCTTCAAAGTCTCATCGCTAACCATGTGTGGGGCAAAGCGAGAGAGTTGGTAGAACTTGTGCACATAGTCGATTACACTTTCAGTCTGGTTCAGGAATATAAATTTTTCTATCTTCGTATCTTTCATAGCATTAGCAAAGTACTTTTCGGTGAAAAGTTCACCAAACTATTGCCATGTCATAGTGGTGACTTAATGCATCACTTTTACCGAGTCCCACCAATAACGAGCATCTTTCCTAAAAGTGGTGGATGCACAAGACACTTTCTCAGCCTCCACAATCTTAGCATGCTCAAATATATTCTCAATTGTTCTAATCCAATCCTCAATAGTTGCCATATCCGTCAAGTTACCATCAAAGGTTGGTGGATTCAATCTTCAAAACCTCTCAAGATCAATGTCCAAGGGTCGAGGTCTATTCGGATTCTGGGCCTGTGCGTTAGCCGCCTGGGCCGTGATAGTAGCCGCTTGGGCAGTGGAAGTTGTTGTCTGCATTAGTTATTCTATTTTCCTAGCTTGCCTCAATTATATCCATCATTCGATCAAGAACGGCATCACGCTCGACACTATTTCTTCTACGGTTGGCCATAAGTCTACATCAAAGGGATTTGTTTTTATTTTAAAATTTATTCTATATAGGAAATAATTAAATTGAATATACTAAAAATTATATCACATAATTTATAAAAATAAAGTTCTATAAAAATGATTAAAGAAATATTTACTTGCTGATCGACAATGTTTCAGATGCATGATGAGCATATAGAGTAATCTACAGAATCGTTTAAAAAGTTATTGCTATGATACCATCTGTAACGACCTCAAAATTTATTTTCCTTTTCTCTTAATTTGAAACTCTAAAATTTTTCTCAAATCGATTGCAAATTAGGTTAAATTGGATCGTTATAAAAATCCTAAATTTCTAAATTCAAAAATCTTTGAAAATAGCGGAAATCATTTGTTAGAAGAAAACTTTAAAACAACTATCAATAAATATTTAGAAAATTTTAACACAGATTAAACAATAAATAAAACTTCATTTATTAAATTTAAAACAATAACATAGTTTATTGATAAAATCTAATAACAGATGAAATAAATTATTAAATTTAAAATTAAATTCGAATTTATTGAAAATACAACTTAAATTTGAAATATCATTTAAATAATATAAAATCATAACTTTAAGTCATTTTTTGGAACCAATGACAACATCCCTTTATGTATGCTCGCCCGCCTCTAGAAAAATCCTCGATCAACATCAGTTTATCTTCAAATGCCTATCTTCATATATATGTGGAGGGGTGGAGGGAGGGAGGCGTGTGTATCTTGTGAACTTCAAATGCCTCGGAGTTGCTCGCGGTAGTCGGAGTGATTGAATGGTGGTTGTTCTCCAAAGCCTTCTCTAGTCACCAATTCTATGAGCTCTCAAGAATTCTTCAGAGCTTAGAAAATCACCGTGAATTGTGGTTATTTCTCCCTTCACTGAGCTCTTCCATTTATAGGGGAGCTCTTTCAATTCTTTTCATAGAAGGAGGAGCACGAATTTGACCCCATTGACGGTCAGATTCATCGATAGATTAGGAAAGAATTTCCTTTGTGATTAATTCCCCAACGTTCACAGAATAATGGCTTGAAATCAGGGCTAATTTATTCCATACGTTGCTAATTGTGTAATTTAACGTTAATTAGGGTTGTTAATTGGGAATAGTTTCAAAATAATTTTGAAATTAGGATTTTATGAGCTGAAATCGAGGAAGTTAATTTGATTGGCATCTAATTAGGGATAATTTGCAGAAATCGAAACCCTAATTAAATTGATTTGGGGATGAAATTTTGATATGTTTCAATCCTTCATCTGCAAAATAGAAAGTAGAACAAAATTTAATGAGCTGCCTTGCCTTAGACCTGGCAATAGGTTCTATTGTCACGGCACCTTGTATAGAGTTAGCCATTGGTGATGCTAAGTACTTACACTTGAACATTGTTTACTAAATCTTAAACCACAATAGCGTACTTATTACTTTTTTTTTTCGACACTCTTTGAATTGTTTTTCTTAGTGCTCATTTAGCACTTTCCTCGGGAGGGGTTCTCCTCTTAGCTTTTTGTATATTTTTTCTTAATGCTAATTGTTTTTTTATAAAATAATGTTCTTGTATGGATTTGTCTCCCACCTGTTAATGAGACAAGCTCTTTTTATGCAGAGATTTTAAGAGTATCCGGACTGATGCCAAACTATGGTTTCAATGACTTCGACAGACTGAGGGATAGAAGCCCAAGCCCCATGGCGTCTTCAAACTTCTTTTCAAATGTTACCGGCTCTGGTTTAGGTGGATGGAATGGTCTGCTTCACGAGGTAGTGGTACTTGAGGTTTTTAATGCAAAAATTTTAACTGCAAATATCAAAATTTTTTTTGGCTTTCATTGCGCTTAAATTTTATTCTTTTTAAGTGCTATGGTTAATGCTGCCGTTTCAACATAATTTGATACCATCCACAAATTCTCCGCCGTATGGATTCTAATTTTAACAAGAACGGTATCTCTTACTGCTGTATAGTCTCTCTATTAGTGGACATAATGGGAGCATGTATCCATAATATTTTTGACTGCTTGGTAAGAAGTTGGGTTTTTTTCCCAATTTTACTTAACAAAATGCAATCTTGAAATTGCAGCAAAGATCAAATCATGCATGCTTCTCTCATTTTTGATCCTCATCATCTTATTGCATGGAGTGTTTATATTATTTAGAATTAGCCTCCCCTTAATCTCTTGATAGTGTCCTTTTTGTTTGTTGTGATGGACATCTTAAATATTTTAACCCTACGTTTTGTGGCATTGCAGTCTATCTACCATTAATCAACCGTCTTTAAATTATGATGATCTCCAAGATTTGTCCGGCAGACACTTGATAAGTATACAAACAAGAAACACAAATTCTCTAGAGAGAATTTTCCACTCCACAATATTCCTTTACATAATCCTACACTCTTCCTACCCTTTTTCCCTGTATAATCCACCCAACAACCCTTAATCTCACCAAACACAACTGCAATTAGAAGTTTTAACCAATAAAAACACACTTAAACAACAGTTACATATAATTGGAACCGTCTGAGCGCTTTAGCCATTATTACCAGCGCTTCAACACTTTAATTTTACGTCCAAGACAGATTGGCAGTGTTGTGGAGCTAAATAGAGCTACATCTAATAGCCCCAGGACAGAGGCTCAATGTTGGTGCGCTGAGTCTTCAGCGAGCGCACCACTGCCAATGCATCAGCGCAGAAGTTATAGCGTTCCATCCCTGGTTCTTCCTCATTGTCTCCATCTTCTGAAGGTGCTATTTTCCCTCCACTTTTTTCTCAGCCCTTGAAGTCTTCTTCTTCCTTGCATATGTAAACTTAATTGGAGGCCTATCAGTACCCTCAGGTTGAAGATGCACCTTTCCCTTAAGGTGAAAATCAAGAAATTGATTGAAAATATCATCTGCTACTTCCCATGGGACTTCAAATTCTGGTAAATCCTTCCATTTAATCAAAAATTTTATATCGGTTGTTACATGTCGCACATCCAAAATTCTTTAAAGTTCCACTACCATCCATGTCAGGTAATAACATTGGCATAAACGGTTGGCCCTCCGTAGTTCCCAAAATCTTTCGAAACTTATTTAAGGCTCTATAGTTCACAACTTAATCCTTAATCACCCCCTCTGGACTTTGATCCATTCAACATAGCTCATCCAAGGACTATTTTTGTGGATTCTGCAACACTCCCCCTTAAAGAATTGTTCAATTTTTCTTCACTATGATCCCCGCTTAAAGTCACTATAGAATTCGACCTTAAACTTCATCTTCATTTTCTTCAATTGACTTCCATATTTCCTAAAGAACGAAGCCACAGCATCCCCAAGACAACATCATTAGTATCCAAATCCAAGGGTAAATAATCCTCTATTACGGTCAATCCTTGTATCGTGAGCACTACAGTCTTTCATACTCGTCCTTGCAAAGAAACTCTCGTACCCATCTTCACTCCATAGTTTGTTGTAGACGACAATGGTTATTCCAAATTTTCGACTAACTTGGTTAATATAAAATTATTAGTAGCTTCACAATTGATTAGCACGAGAACTTTTCAAGATTAAATTTCACAATTAATTTTCATAGTTCCATGAGTATTTAACCCCACAATCAAATTCAATGATAACTCGATTTTCTCCGTTATTTGTAGTGGTAGAGTTTCTTTAGTACTAACCACATCATCTTCTTCCTTTTATTCTTCATCAGAAACAAGCATTGCCATCAACTCTTTATTGCATTCATGACTCACGATATATTGTTCATCGCTACGAAAACATAATCCTTTTTTTTTCTTGTTTGCAATTCCGCCGGTGACAATCTTTTTGTAGAATTTCCCTATGAGTTAGGAAATTTGCTCAGCCAAAGATATGTTTCGGGTTTGAAATTGATTTTTCGTTATCTTGTCTCCTTGTATAGAATGAGGGTACATTCCATTAATCTTAGTTTCACCGATGTCTACTTTCCGTCTTAGCATTGTATTTGATCTTCTGTACGTTGTGCTACTTTCATCACTTGGGTTAATCCTTATGGTTTCAACATCCTCACTTCCGATCTTATTTTTTGTTTTAACTCATTAATGAACGTACTTTCCAACCCTTCTTCCAACAACCATTTGGGAGAAGTCGCCAAAGTTTTGCAAGCTTGTCAAAGTTCAACTACTGTAATTTCTTGTTTAACAACTAGGAATTTCTCATATAAACTACCATCTTGAGTAAGACATAATTGTAACAATAATTTCTTTTTAAAATCTTGCCAATCTGCGAATCAATCTCTATATTCTATCAATTGAAACTAAATCAAAGCATTGTCATCTAAGCGAATAGCAGTAGTCAAAAGTTTATCTCGTTTATTAAAACTATTTATCTCCAAATATCGTTTCGCTCGAAACAGACATTCATAAGGATTTTCACCATTAAACAAGGGCATTTTAAGTGTCGTTCCTCCTATCCAATCCTCAGTCATTGAATTGGATTCTTCGCCTTGATAAGTAACCTCATTTTTCACATCCTTGCGCCCACTTTCCTTCGTTGTTATCTTGGATTTCTACTGGATTTTGGAAACTTCTAGTTTGGTGGACATAGTTTTCCGCCTTATTAGTGAATTTTATCGATCCCATTAAGATTTTTTTCACAGGAGATTTCAGTACTCATGAAAAACTCGTTTCACTAGAGATTTTTCCAAAGCCAGTTGATCCTCCATCAATTTCTTAAGTTACGCGATGTCTTGAGACACATTAATTTCATAGACCTTTCTATTCCTAAAATTTGTCATAACTGATGTTTCATTTCTTTGATCTCATTCTCCGAACTTGCAGCCTTTTCATCCTCTGGTTCTTTCTCCAGAGAACCTGTACTTTCATCATGCTTCTTTCTTGCCATTCAGATCGTTGGTAACGATACCAATTTGATAGGTGTCCAAACAAGAAAAGACATTCTCGAGAGAGATTTTTCCAGTCCACACTATTCCTTTACATAACCCTACACTCATCCTACCCCCCTTTTCCTTGTATAATCCTCCCAACAGCCCTTAATCTCACGAAACACAACTGCAATCACAAGTTTTAACCAATAAAAGCACACTTAGACAACAGTTACATATAATTTGAAATGCCTGAGCGTTGTAGCCTTATAACCGGCAGCGCTACAAAGGGTATAATTTTACGCCCAGGACAGATTGACGGTGCAATAGCTCTGGTTGTTATGCTGCCAACGCACTAGTGCTGGAGTCCCAGTCTGCCATTGCTGGTTCTTCCTCATTGTCTCCATATTCGGAAGGAGGTATCCCCCACCCCGCCTTTTCTCAGCCCTTGAAGTCTTCTTCTTCCTTGCATATATAAACTTAGTTGGAGGCCTATCAAAGTTAACTTCAAAACTCGAATGTGTTGTAAAACAATTTTTATTCTTGTGGCAAATATGAAACATGAGAGTACAGACCACAAATATATCCTACATCCTTTTATTGCTATCCAAAGGCAAAGCATTCCCAATTCTCTTTGTAATATCATATGAATTGTACTTTCTTCATGGGAAATAGATCAAATTCGTACAAATTATTAAAATACTACCTGTTATGATAATTATTTAATTTTTTTTCATCTTGATCTATCTTTCTTTCCTCTTTTGATTTTCCTAGAAAAATGTAAGTATTACGTTCTAGCTGATTACTTTTAATAGCATTGTTGATTCCTAGTGCTATATTGTTCTCAATTGATGCTATTGTTCCTAATTTATATCATAATTATCCATTAGTGATCCACATTGTCCTAGAATTGGACATGAGTTTTATTAAATGTTTTTCCTTGTGAGAATCCATTTGTGTCATTTTATTCAGAACCATATCTTAACATTGAAACGACTAAGAACTTTTTTATAATGCAGAGATTGAATGGAATGACAATGGATTGGCAAAGTGCGCCTCCAAGCCCAAGTTCATTCAATGTGAAGAGGATTTTGCGATTGGAAATTCCTGTGGATAGCTACCCAAATGTCAGTTCTTTCGATACACTTACGAACTGTTGCAGTTCGTTTCACTGATCTATTTTCTTTTCTGAATTTTAATGTGAAATGATAATGGTGCTTGAATAGTTTCTTTCTTCTTGGACAGTTTAATTTTGTTGGGAGACTTCTGGGACCTAGAGGAAATTCTCTTAAGCGGGTGGAAACTACAACTGGGTGCCGGGTATTCATCAGAGGAAAAGGGTCGATTAAAGATCCGGACAAGGTACTTGTGCCCATATGATTTGTGCAAATGAAAAACCACTTGATATCTTAATTTTTACTCTTCTTTTTTTTTTTTTTTCTTTTAATTTAATTTTAAGGAGGAGATACTACGGGAAGGCCTGGCTATGAGCATCTGAATGAACCTCTCCACATCTTAATTGAGGCTGATTTACCAATTAATGTTATTGATATACGGCTGAAACAGGCGCAGGAAATCATTGAAGAACTGCTCAAACCTGTGGTATGAATGCTTCTAAATCATTTTGTTTCTTAGTGAACTTTTTAATGAGGTCACGCTTTACTGATAGTTAACTCTTCCTGCATTTTTTTTTTTGAAACCCATCAACTGCCTGTGCATTAGACCCCGAAATCTGATAAATTCAGCACAGATAAATGCAAGGGAGTTGGATAAAGCTCCATTTCAGGATAAAAGTCTGTAAACCTGCAGCAAGTTCTGTAGAGGGATTAAAGTGATGATAGTTTGTGTAATACAAGTTAATTTGGGGCTTAGATTAATGGGGAGAGGACAAAATCTAAGCTGGAGAAACATGCACTTCCTAGTACACATTTATTAATGCTCATGAACTACCGCACCAAGCAAGTAAAATAAAAATAATTAGTTGACGAGAACAGGGGCATTTGTCTTGGGTTAAGATCTATACATGTTAGTTAATTTGGTGTTTTCTGTATGTGCTCGCAGGAGGAGTCACATGATTACATAAAAAGGCAACAGTTGCGAGAATTAGCAATTCTAAATTCAAGTTTCAGAGAGGAGAGTCCTGGCCCAGTGCCTGGCGGAAGTGTCTCTCCGTTCAACACCAGTGGTATGAAACGTGCCAAAACAGGTCGATAAGACGCAGACTCAGACCGAGGGCTGTCAAGTGCTGATGCAGCGGATGACATTTTTGTTTTCTTTTTTTCTAGACTTTGGGAGAGCTGTAAGGTGGCAATTGGGAACACCCTGATGAGAGTAGAAATGGAGGGGCTAGTTTTTCACGGGAACCTCAAACCAACGTTTATATTGATTGGATTTATTTATTGATGGAATTGTTTGTTTTTCGAAACTGGTGCTTTGTACGCCGGTGCTCGTACCCATTCTCAACACAGGTTTATCAGACGACAAAATGAAAAGATTGGTTTAGAAAATGAAAACTATTGTGATATTCGACCATTTAGATAACTTAATCTAATAGCCTAGAACGTGACAGAAAATGGAAAAAAAAATTAACCATAACCGTGTCAAAGAGCTCACTAAATTACAACTTTTATAATGAAATACAATGCAAGATGACATTACTGAGTTTTTCTTTTTTTGAAGAAGTCATCTCGCTTTTCTCTTCTAAACTGCAAGTTCAGCCGATTACATCAAACTTTTCTTTATTTACATGGCAGATCCAACAATAGCTTTATAGAAACGAATCGGAGTTCTGAGCAAAAAAAAAAAAAAATACTACTCACCGAGTTTCATCAGTAAAGGTGTTGAACTTAACGAGCCAAATGAACCAAGACTAACAAACCACTCCAAAAAAATTCAATTTGAGTTGATTCACAGGCCGAGCTAACTGAGTTGAGCATGTATAAGTTTTTAATGTTTTCGTCTGATACCAGTATAATGTATATTTTTAAAACATTATTTATTAAATTATAATAATTATTTATCATTATAATATTAATTTATACTGATTAATTATTTAATTAATATATAAAAAATGACATGAATTAAAGAAAAATTATTTGAGCCAATTCAATAAAAAAAAGTATATCACATGAATATAATTACAAATATTAGACAATTACATCACTACAAGTTAGATACATCTCAACTAGGTTGATACCAATTTTTTTGTCAATCGTTTGCAATATGTTAAAAAAATTGCAAGTTCGAAAATATTAATTCAAATTACAATATCAAGTGAAAAAATGATTTCATCTTCAACATTTGAATTTTTAATTTTTTCAAGTCTTTCATCTTTCGTTGTTCTCTCGTTCTCTCGTCGTGGCGTAAGTCTAATTTTTAATGTAAATAAGTGCCTCTATAAAGTCATATGTAAGTCATCATCTTCGTTCATGATACACATATCCCACCTACACTAAGAGCAAGTTGCAATGCTAAGATAGAATCCAAAAATTTTAATAGATCACGTGTCATTATAGAAAAATAAGAAATGATGTAAATTCCTTTTCCACCTTTGTCTCGAGAAAGTTGATTGAGAGATTCAAAATAAAATTAAGTTTATTTTTTTCATAAGGAATTATAATAATTTCAATATAATTCACTATATATATCATGCATACTAAATTCTGGAGATATAATAGTATTGTTCTACTACTAGGACAACTCTCATTACGTGTAAGAGGATGACTAACATTATATATAACATACCAAAATTTATCTCTAAATTAGTCTAAATTAGAAATTCAATTTCTGCAATTAATCCAAATCAAAACCCTAATTGCATTCAACGTAAATAATCCTCAATTTCAGCACAAAATTGTTACAACAATTCTCATCTCTAAATTAGAAGAAATTTCTACTTACCATGTATGAATTCATTCTGCAACGTTAGGAAGCAATTAATTCTCAATTAAGGTAGATCTCAAATATCTCAACGTAAGGAATGCAAACCAAAATTAACTCCTTTCCTAATTCTTCTTGGAATCTGACCAAGAAGAGGGTCAGATTCGTGTTCTTCCCTTATGGAAAGAATCGAGCTCCCACCCTATAAATTAAGGAGCTCTGTAAGTGAAAAATCACACAAACACAACAATTTCTCTCAAGTTCTGGAAACCAGAGAACAATCGAGAAAAAGGAAATTACTTCGTCGGAAATTCTTACCTCTCCGGTCCTCAGTCCAATGCAAGTTGTCCAAGCTCGGGCGTGTTTTTCAAGGAAGGAGAATCGAAGCTTTGTGTGACTCTGCACTCCTCCGACGAACCCTCCCCCTCCCTCGGCCGAACGTTTCCTCAGACGAAAAATCCTTCTCTCGGACAAAAGCTTCTCTCCGACCACACCTTTAGGCCACGCTCAGGCAACCTCTAACAGATTCGTCATTCTCTCGGCCGAACCCATCTTTGTGTGGCCGATCTCTCTCTGTCTCTGTCGATAGCCACCATCATCGTAAGACTTCCCTCACTCCCTCGCTCTGGGTTCATCCCTCATCTCTCTCGTTCTCTGTTTTTATCTCACTCGCTCGGTCTCTTACACACTCTCTCTCTCGACAGAACTCAACGAAAACAAAGGAATAAGGGGTTCAGAATTTCTATTCTGGACTGAACTCAATTACTTGGTCGAACCAAATAAGTGAACTGGGCCAGATAGTCAAACCGAACCGGTCCAGCAAGCTCAAGCCCAACTTGAAATGATCAGGCCCAAATAGACCAACACCAGCCCAAACTGGAAACTGTTTTTAGCAATCGAATTTTTGGATAGATAAGGATGCCCAATCGATTCGAAAATTCAACGCTAGAATTTTAGTGGTAAGAAATTTCTACATCTATTATTTTCAAAGAGATATTTTTGGATGAAACGAAGAAGTTAAATCTCCCTAATTTTTAGCCAAACAACATCAATCAAACGCTTGGGAAAAGTACTTAAAATCCAATTATCGCTTTTTCTTAGAATCCAGGTAAGTTTAGGTTGAAGAATGATGCACGTGGGAGTGTGCTGACGCAGTTGGAGCGACTTCGATCCGTGGGGATGTGTGTAAGTCTTTTGGGCTATTTTGGGTAGAAATACGTAAACAATATGTTTAGGTTGTTGTAAGGATTAGTTGAATTTGATGTTGATAATAGAATTGTTTTGATTTCATAATTTACTGGAACTGTTGGAGTTTTCTTTTAAACAGGAGGAAATGTTTAGTTTTCAAACGGAACCACGCGATTCGTTTTCAGGAAATTTACTTCGTTTTAAATGTTTTGAATCGTATTTATAGTAAATGGTAAAATGAAGGATGTGAATGAGTGAGTATTTATGTTAAATGTTTTAGAATGTAAATTGACGTTGAAGTGTTTTGATAGGATAAATTGTATTGAAAAATGAAGGAGAAGTATAGGAGAAATGTGCAGGGAAATAGAAGCAAGCTCTTTGGAAAAATTTTCCAGAGAGCTGGGCGATTGATCGCCCAAAAAGGGGCGATCAATCGCTCCTTAAAAGTGAAACAAGCTCTCTGGAAAAAAATTCTAGAGAGCTGAGCGATTGATCGCCCAAAAAGGGGCGATCAATCGCTGTTCACGTGAACAGTGGTACTGTTCATGTGAATAGTACTCGAAAATGAAAAAAAAAATATATAAAAATAATAATATAATAAAAAAATAATAATAATATTGTTTATATATATATATATATATATTATATATATATATATTATATATATATATATTATATATATATATATATATATATATTATATATATATATATTATATATATATATTATATATATATATTATATATATATATTATATATATATATATTATATATATATATATATATATTATATATATATATATATATATATATATTATATATATATATTATATATATATATTATATATATATATTATATATATATATTATATATATATATTATATATATATATATTATATATATATATTATATATATATATATTATATATATATATATTATATATATATATATATTATATATATATATTATATATATATATTATATATATATATATATATTATATATATATATTATATATATATATATATTATATATATATATATTATATATATATATTATATATATATATTATATATATATATTATATATATATATTATATATATATATATTATATATATATATATATATATATATATATATATATATATTATATATATATATATATATAAAAATAATGTGGAAAAATAAGGGTACAGGTTTAGGGTCGCTACAGGTGTGCTCTTGTGCGGGTGTCTGTGATGGCCCAGGTTAGGGTGATAGTTGATTCCTTCCTGGCGAGTTATTGTGATGTCTGCTTGGGCCTAGGGTTGAGTGGTTGAGTCCCTCCTGGTGTGCTCTTGTGCGGGTGTCTGTAATGGCCCAGGTTAGGGTGATAGTTGATTCTTTCCTGGCGAGCTATTGTGATGTCTGCTTGGGTCCAGGGTTGAGTAGTCGAGTCCCTCCTGGTGTGTAACGCCCCGAGCTTTCTAAACTCAGTTCGTTACTCATAAACCCGAACATAACTAAGGAATTTTGAACCAAACTTAAAATTTCACTTGAAAGTCAAAACTCGATGTTCACTGAAATCACAACGTTACAATTCACAGCGGAAAAATCATTTGAAAACAAGCATAGATTAAACGGGGTTGTAAATCAATATCTGGAAATATCAATTAAAATAGTAGGAATTGGTTCGACCAAGACTTAAGCGTGGAAACGTGGAAATTATAAAAGGTCAAACGCATCTGCCGCTAGACGAGGTCAACAAAAAAAAGAAATAAACTGAAGACTTCCGCCGATGACGTCAGCTAGAAGAATCACTCTTCCAACTTCAGTCGATCGCAAAACGACAAGTTTTGCTACTCGCATCTACCAATGACGTTAGCTGGAAGAATCACTCTTCCAACTTCAGCCGATCGCAAAACGACAAGTTTTGCTACTCGTATCTACCGATGACGTCAGCCGGATGATTCGTTCATCTAGCCTCTACCGATCACAAGAAGACAAATCTTCCACTACATCATCCGATAGATTTAATACCCGACATCCACCAATCACTAAACGACAAAACTTCTACTACATCATCCGATGGATAAAATTACTCGACATCATCCGGTTACAAAACGACAAATTTTCTACTTATATCTTCTGATGGCTTCTACTGAAGACACCATCCGATGACTTTACTGAAGACATCTTCTGATAGACAACAGAACAACAACCCTACATCTGCCGATAGACTTCATCTACCGATAGATCAAAAATACTCAACGAAAACAGCATAGCAACATTTTCACTCAAACAAAGAAAACTCCGACTACCAAAAGAATTTGAGCATTTTACTAAAAATCGTTCAAACTATTTAAATCCAACAGAGTATCATTATCAGAAAAGTCTCAAATTGAATTCAAACATCAAAACTATCACTGTCATGGAAACTCGCGACATACTTAAATTGAATCATATAGCTCACTAAACCTTCTCATCCACTGACACCAGTTAAACCGCCCCATCAGTTGCCATATTGTTACTTAGATGCACTCCTCCAACCAGACTAGTCCTCAGCAAACTCAGTAAACACACCTGCTGTCACTTCTTCACCTACATCACAAAACTCATCTATTAGCCTAATGCTAAGTAAGTAAAGCAGTAATGAAATAAAATGCTGAAATATGAATTCCTAAACATGCAATTTCTACTTTCTCATCTCAGTTGTTCATGCATCGTTTCTGTTCAGATCCCCTTGTGAAATTGGGAGTTGGATCAACTCTCCCAAAGTATAAATATCCACTGTCTCATTAAGGGGCAGATTAATTCCCCTAACAGTAAATCTGATTCACATAGCTGTTTCCGATCCCCCTGTTCGATGGGAAGCGGATCAAATTTCCCAAAGTCTAAATATCCACTGTCTCATTAAGGGGCGGATTAATTCCCTTAACAGTAAATCTGATTCACATAGCTGTTTCATTATGTTCATTCTTTACCATGCCAACATGCATTCAAATTCATTTTCGTATACTTTTAAAACATGATGCATAACACACAGACACATTCAAATAAACATAATCATAATGTTTTGTGATGTAGGCTCGAAGGCACAAGCAAGCTTCACTTACCAGGTCTCCTGGAAATCGCTCTGCTGTAAGCTACCTTAGAAGTTCGCTCACCTAAGTTTATAACAGAACATCAATCAAACCTTTGCTAAACTTTACCAAAAATTAACCAGAGTGTTGTGAGTCAAGCCATAAATAAGCTCCTGCAATAGCTTAAAAGGATCGTTAGCTACTCCGGTGCTCGACCAAACCGAGTAATCTCAAGAACAGAAAACTAAACGGACGAAAAACAGTAATAATCAGAGTGCTTTAGTGAGATTAGTGTCGTGCGAGTGAAGTGTGTGTAAGATGAAATGGCGTGGTCCAGTTAATTCAACAGAGACTTGCACAACCTCAAGTCGGTCAGCTAACTAATGTTTAGCTCTGACAGAACGCTTTTCCAGAGGAAGGCGTCGACTTGAGGAACCGGTTCTGTCCACCTCCTTCTTGTTTCCAGCCCTCGATAGGGAGGAGAGGAGAGTGGTGCTAGAGTTCAACAACAACCTCGGGTTGTTGAACTAGGAGGTTGTCTCCTGTTCGGCAAAGCCGAAGCTCGCCTGTCGGCGAAATTCCTTCGCGATTTCTCTCTTAGGGAAATGGTCTACTTGTTCTCATTACCTTAACCAAGTTTTACAGACACCAATTGTAATGATATATAATACCTAATGGCTGGAGAAACATTTGAAAATTGGCCGAGAACTGTTGAGGGCGCGGGAAGAAGAAGCAGACGCAATCGAGATTCCTCTGGCGCTAGGAATCGAGGGTAGCCCTGTTTCCATGTCAGCTCGCCGGTTTCCTCGCAAGGAATCTATTTCGACATAGGCGCAGAGGAAATTCGGGCCAAAAACAGCAATGGTCCCTTTTCCTTCAAGTGCAGACGTAGAGCGAAAGGTTGCCGCTGGTTCTCTGGTTTCTCTTTTGCTGAGCTCTGGTTCACGAAAATGAAAGCTTCAACCGGTTTTCTTCATTAGCAGCAGCAGCTGGTTTGGTTCTCTTCAAGCAACAACAAGCGGTCCGGCTCTTCCTCAATGCACAGCAACTGGTTTTTCTTCTTTAACTCACTCCTTTGGTTCTCAAGCCAATTAAAACAAAACCAAGCCACATCTATCCTACCAAGCATCTAGCCCTAAATGCCTAACATGCATGATTATATAAAATCTTAACAAAAAGGCCAATGTTTGCCCAATAAGTTTTAAAATAAAAATACATATAAATCAATGCTTGGGAAGACAATTCCCATATGAGCTTCTGGTTCTCCAAGCCTTGTCTCCCAAGCAATGACGTGCTTCGGTTGCTCCGGATCTTGAGCTTCCATCTCCCACTTTACATCGGTGAGTATGCCGTCCAAGTCGGTGTAAGAAATGTCACCTGCAAAAGAGTAAAGTGTGTAAGTACATAAATTAGATAAAGCACGTGATTGTACCTGTGATCGTGTGATGGGCCTACGGGGCACAACACAGAGGAACAAGGAAACCAGTTTGGAACTCTACTGCTTGCACATTTCCATTTATTCCCCAAGAACCCAAACCTACTCTCATCAACAGCATCTTTGAAATCCTCACATTGTACTCCCTCAGTTATCTAACTGCTAAAACGCAAGAGAATGAGGAAAAACGTACCTAAGTTGAAAGAGAATCGAGCAAGAAAATTGCCTAGAGAGCTCTGCTGCTTGAGTTGAAAACTGAGGGAGGAGAGTAGGGAAAGAGTGGCAGCTACAGTGCATTTAATTACAAAACCTATTTCCTTAAATAGGTTATCCATTATAAGTTCTCAATTTACCACTATGCCCTTACTTAGTCACTCATTAACCTAATTAATACTTTTCCTAAATTTTCTCCACAACATGCTTACTATTAAATAACGGATTAGAAATTGGTTTAATAGAACCGGGTGCTACATGGTGTGCTCTTGTGCAGGTGTCTGTAATGGCCCAGGTTAGGGTGATAGTTGATTCCTTCCTGGCGAGCTATTGTGTGTCTGCTTGGGCCAACTATCACCCTAACCTGGGCTAATACGGACACCCGCACAAGAGCACACCAGAAGGGACTCGACTACTCACCCTGGGCCCAAGCAGACATCACAATAGCTTGCCAGGAAGGAATCAACTATCACCCTAACCTGGGCCATTACAGACACTCGCACAAGAGCACACCAGGAGGTACTCAACCACTCAACCCTCCTGGTGTGCTCTTGTGCGTAGGTTCCCGATGGCCCAGGGTTAAGCGGTTGTTGATTCTTTCTGTGGGTTAGTTGCACATATGTTGGGAGTCTTGTGCAGGTTGTGGGGCAGTTGTACATATGTCGGGAGTCTTGTGCAGGTTGTGGGTCAGTTGTACGTATGTTGGGAGTCTTGTGCAGGTTGTGGGCCAATTGTACGTATGTCGGGAGTCTTGTGCAGGTTGTGGGCCAATTGTACGTATGTCGGGAGTCTTGTACAGGTTGTGGGCCAGTTGTACGTATGTCGGGAGTTTTGTGCAGGTTGTGGGGCAATTGTACGTATGTTGGGATTCTGATTCTGTTCCAAGTATTCTGATTTCTTCTGCCATTCATTCTGTAGTCCGATTCTAACTGTTTTCCCACTTTACTTTCAAATCCAGAGAATGTTTTCTCTCTCTGTAATGCTTTTAAGGGTTTGCTCTTAAAAGTTCAGTCTGTTTGGTTCAAAAAAAATATACGTCCCGTTCTTTGTTAAATGTCCTAGAGTGATGGCTCCTCGGCCCCGATCGGGTCGGGGTCGTCACACGATAGGTGCATAAATTCTAGTGTTGTTAATTGCCTTTATTGGCATTGTTTTGTTTAGAAAAGTTGTTCCAAGAATCACCTTTTGCTGCAAGTTTTTAACTAATAAAAAACTTGTTTCCAGACTAGTTTCATTATTACAAACAGAAACTTTTGATAATTTTTATTTGATTTTTAGTTTATTGCCACCTGCTGCTGCTGCAATTAATGATTGAGTTGTTTTTTCAAAATATCAATAAGGAACAATACCTTCTTGAATACAATTAATGTCTGCTCCACTATCCACAAGAGCAGTGATATTTTGAATGGTAAAATCCTGATTGATTACTAAAGTAATCTTAATGAACCATTTTTTGAAAAATGACTCGATTAATGCTGTTTAGAAAAGGATTTTCTTCTTTAGGAAAATCAGTATTGTTTTTTGGAGAATCAATAATGTTATCATGATAAGCCGTTATATCCTCTAGTTTAGAGAGACGGTTATCCACAATTATTTGATATTGATAATAATGTTTCGAAGTTGAATTAATTCTTTTTTTTAATTCGTTAACTTCTCGGTTTAAATCTTGGATTTTTACGGGTTTTGAAACCAAAACATTTTCGAGATGATCAAATACTTCATTAAGACTGTAGTATTTTGAAGTCAAGAGTTTTTCGGGATCAATAGCTCTAGTTTTATCTTGAGAGTCTATTGTAGTTTGCATTATCATTTCCACTATTTTCTTTCTAATAGTAGGATCAGGAATTTGATCAGTAACTTTGATTATTTCCTGGTGAGATTTTGTTAAAACATTTATTGATAAATTTTGTACCATTTTGCAACAGGTATTGGTACAGTCATCTTCGGATGAGGAAGAAAATGATTCCTCACTGTCTGAAACTTCTTCCTCAGTAGAAGTTAGAAGTAACTTTGTTAATTAAAGGCGAAGACCTTCATCTAAACTTAATTCGTTCAACTTTTTCTTTGTTGAACATTTCAATGCATAATGACCATATTTGCCACATTTGAAACATTTATTTTCAGATTTGGATTTTTTAGAATTTTGATATCTTTTTGTAAATTATTTCTTTTTTTCTGATGCATAATCTAGTAACTTTTTACGTTTTTTCTTTCTTCTAGATTTATAATTTTCATGTCGTTCAGATTTTGGTTGTCCATGTTTTTTAGGGTAATTTATTGGAACATTATAAGTAAATTGCTCACAAAATTCTCCAATTTCTTTTTTCCTAGTTATTTTTTGTTTTTTTAATTGATTTTGCAACTTCATGTCGTTGCAAAGAGATAAGCCTTCTTGGACACAAAAGCTTATCAGATGACCATAGGTACAACTTTCCCATGGGATCATTTGTCCAAAATTTAAATCAAGTAATTTTTGCCAAATTTTTTTAGCAAATAAAAGAGGTAAGCTATCTATGAATTTGGCCTTCCAATGTTCAGAATTAACATCTTTTCTTTGCATTCTTTGGTGATAAATACATCTTTATACCATCTAAAATGGGTTAAAGATGGACACCTAAGATTGTGTAATAATTCTCGTCCACATTCCTGACGCTGTTCAATGGCGCCAATAAAGTGAAGTATGATTGATTGGACGAGAGAATAAACACTATCCTCTATTGTCGTGGTTCTCTGCTGAGTATGTTGTTGTCCTGTAGTAGGATCAACAATTGATTCAACAATACTTTCAAGTTTTAAATCCTGAAGAATTTCTGTTTTTTAGGAGATAGATCAATAATTATCCCACCAACCTTTTAGGCTGCCTGTAAAACTATTAATAATAAAAATAGCAAATATCATTATCACTATTTTTTGATGTTTTACAGCACTTGATGTTGTGCCCCATAGGCCAATTACACGATCTCAGGCCCAAATCCATAATTTAACTAACACACTTGTCTTTTGTGTAGGTTATAGATCGTGTGAAGACTTGAAGGACATCGTGGCCTACTTGAAGTGGGAGACTAAATTTTGAGACGTTGACCAACCGAAGCACCTCCACATGGGAATTTTTCTTCCCGAGCTGTGATGTTTGTAATTTTTTTTTATTTAAAACTTATTGGCAAACGTTGGCATTTTTATTAATCTTTATATATGCATGCATGATTAGACATTTTAGGATTAGATGAATGTTAGGCTTAGTTGGTGGCTTGGCTTATGGTTTGGCCCACTTGACGTTGAAGGCATGGCTTGCCCAAATGAGGGCCCAAGCCCAACCAACTCAAAATCCTAGCCCACCATTAAGACTATAATAAATTCATGGCATTGGTGATTGTAATTTTTTTGGTTGATTTTATGAGCATCCTTGGATTTGTCTTCTCTCGATAGAAGAATCTTGGAGAAAGGAGCTTCCAAGGTAAGCTCTGTAACGCCCCGACTTATATAAACCCGGTTCTCTACTCGTAATACTGAACCATACTATGACATTCTGAGAAAATTTTAACTTTTCACTCAACGGTCAAAGTTTGACCTTTATGAACGTTAAAACTTGCAGCGGAAATTTCATTTGTATAAAACAACATTTATTAATTTAATTAAAATATTAAAGACAATTAGTTGGAAGAAAACAAAACAAAATAGAATACGTCCACCGCTGAAAAGTTCCAGCAATAGAGATAGAAACAAAAGACATCCACCGCTAAACAGTATCAGCGGCAAAAGCATAAATAAAATAGTCTCAGCGGTAGAGACGGAAATGGAAGGCATCCACCGCTAAACTGTGTCAGTCGCACGACATGTCGACTACCCACAACCACCGCTCACGTCCACCAATCGAATCCTTCGAACGACAGTAACCCTCAGCATCCACCGATCACAAAACGACAAAAATATAATACTCACTCCTATGCTCACATCCACCGGTCACAAAACGACAAAAATCTAATATTCTCTCCTACGCTCACATCCACCGATCACAAAACGACAAAAATCTAATACTCACTCCTACGCTCACATCCACCGATCACAAAACGATAAAATCTAATACCCACATCTACAGATCACAAAACGATAAATTATAATACCCACATCTACCGATGGACAACATCCACTGATAGACGATAACACTCAACATCCACCGGTGGACTACATCCACTGATAGACAAAAGAAAACACTCAACATAACAGCTTAACAACCATTTTCACTCTAAACAAAGAAAAACTCCGACTAACAAACTACTTGTACATTTTACTAAAAATCGTTCAAAACAACATAAGCCCACAACTTTCTAAAAATATCCAACAAAGCAACTACCTCTAAACCAAATCATGTTTTTCATACTCAGAACAAGAAAATCATAAAGTTGTTAAAAACATCAGAACTATTAATGTTATTAAAACTCTCTGCACACTTTATGTAACGCCCCGAGTTTTCTGAACCCGGTTTGTTACTCATAAACCCGAACATAACTAAGAAACTTTGGACCAAATCTAAAGCTTCGCTCGAAAGTCAAAATTTGACATTTTCTAATCCTCAAAACATTTAAAGACTTGCAGCGGAAATCATTTGAGCAAAAATAGAGTTAAATAAAACTATAGAACAATGCTTGAATAATCAGTTGGGATGTTAAGGAATAATCGACCAAAAGAAATAAAGGTTTAAATCGCGAAATACTTTAAAAGTTGCAAAAGTCAAACGCATCTGCCGCTGAACAAAGTCAATGGAAGAGGCTGAAACAGATAGCAGAAGGCTTCTTCCGGTGACGAAACTACAGAACATATTACTCTCATCCACCGATAGTTAAAGTACTCGACATCATCTGATAGGTTTAACAAACGACATCCACCAGTCACTAAACGACAAAACTTCTACTACATCATCCGAAGGATTTAATACTCGACCTCCACCAGTCACTAGACGACAAATTACATTCTACATCATCCGATGAATTTAACACTCGACATCCACCGGTCACTAAATGACAAATTACATTCTACATCATTCGATCGATTCCACTGAAGACATCGTCCGATGACTTCTACAAAAGACATCATCCGATGGCTTTTACAAAAGACGTCCTCCGATAGACCAAAAACACATATTTCCTACACACATCGACCGATGACGTCAGCCGGATGATTCAATCCGCCAACATCTATCAGTGAACAAAACACACGACATCCACCGATGGACAACAGAACAACAACTCAACATCTACCGATAGACATCATCTACCGATAGAGAACAGAGCGACATTTCAAGTACTCCTTAGTATACAAACACAACTCTAACTACAGAAAGGAATTTACTCACTTCACTGAGACCATTCAGAAACAATTCAAACCATTGCATTACTAAAAACCCAGTGAGTACCAACATTAAATCCCAACAGAATACTATTATCAGAAAAATCTCAAAACGTATTCAAAACATTGAAACCACTACTGTCATGAAAACTCAACATACTTAAATTGAAACATGGTCAACAAAACCTTCACACCAACTGACATCAGTTAAACCGCCCCATCAACTGCCAGATCGTTGCAAAGTTGCACTCCTCCAACCAGTCTAGTCCTCAGCTAACTCAGTAAACACACCTGCTGTCGCTTCTTTACCTACATCACAAAACTCATCTATTAGCCTAATACTAAGTAAGTAAAGCAATAATGCAATGTAATGTTGAATCATAAATTCCTAAGTATGCAGTTTCTACTTTCTCATCTCAGTTGCATATGCATCGTTCTGATCTGATCCCTCTGTGAAATTGAGAGTTGGATCACTCCTCCCAAAATATAAATATCCACTGTCTCATTAAGGGGCGAATTACTTCCCTTAACAGTAAATCTGATTCACATTGCTGTTTCTGATCCCCCTGTTCGATGGGAAGCGGATCAAGTTTCCCAAAGTCTATATATCCACTGTCTCATTAAGGGGCGGATTACTTCCCTTAACAGTAAATTTGATTCACATAGCTGTTTCATTATGTTCATTCCTTACCATGCCAATATGCATTCAAATTCATTTTCGTATACTTTTAAAATATGATGCATGACATACTGACACATTCAAGTAAACAAAATCCTAATGTTTTGTGATGTAGGCCCGAAGGCACAAGCATACTTCAATTACCTGGCTCTTGGAAATTGTCTGGTTGCTAGTTACTTCGGAAATCTGCTCACCTAGGTTCACAACAGAACATCAATCAAACCTTCACTAAACTTTGGCAAGAATAAAAAAAAAGTTCGAGGAATCCAGTTAGAAACTCTACTACTCGAGCATTCCCATTTATCACTAAAACCTAAACCTTCGCTCAATCTCAGCATCCTCAAAATCCTCACATTATACTCACTCAGGTATCTAACCGCTATATCATAAGAGAAATGAGTAAAACTTACCTAGGTTGAAGGAGAATCGGGCGAGGAAAATTGCCTAGGGAGCTCGACTGCTTGAGCTGAAAACCCGAAGAGGAAAAGTATGAAATGGTGGCGGCTACAGTGCATTAAACCCAACCCTCATTACTTAAATACGTTATCCCCTTTTGAAAATTTGTAATTTACTCTAATGCCCTTGTCTAGTCATACAACAACCATACTTTAATTATTACCTAATAAAGTGTATACCATTAATAAAAGAGAGCTGGTTCGATAGAATCGGGTGTTACAATCTACCCTGCTTAAAAGAATTTTGTCCTCAAAATTCAGTACCTGAATAACTCTAGATGTTGGTCCATCATGTCTTGCTGGCGTTCCCAAGTTTTTTCCTCTATATTCTGGTTGTGCCACAAGACTTTCACTAGTGGAACCTCTTTGTTGCGCAACACCTTCACTGCATAATCCAAGATTCTTACTGGTTTCTCCTCATAGATAAGGGTAGGACGAATTTCAATACTCTGCTGTTCCACAATCTGAGATGAATCTCTTATGCACTTCTTCAACATGGATACGTGGAACACATTATGGATTCCTTCCATAGAGGTTGGTAGCTGTAACTGATAGGCTGTTTTCACAATCCTTTTCAAGATTGAGAATGGTCCAATAAACTTGGGGTTCAACTTTCCTCTCTTCCCGAATCTCACAACTCCTTTGAATGGTGATACCTTGAGAAAAACTTCATCACCTATCACAAATTCCAATTCTCTACGCCTGCAATCTGCATAACTTTTTTGTCGGCTCTGAGCTGCCAAAATTCTCTGTCGGATGAGGGCAACCTTCTCAATAGTTTGTTGCACGATATCAGGACCAAGAAACTGTGCTTCACCAACTTCATCCTAGTACAAAGGTTATCTGCATTTTCGTCCATACAATGCTTCATACGGTGCCATTCCTATTGTTGCCTGAAAACTGTTATTATAGGAAAACTCCACCAATGATAAATATTTACTCCAAAATCCTTGAAAATCCAATATGCAGGCACGTAGCATATCTTCTAATGTTTGGATGGTTCTTTCGGATTGTCCATCTGTCTGAGGGTGAAAAGCTGTGCTAAAACTAAGCTGTGTTCCCATAGCCTTTTGCAAACTTTTCCAAAACTTAGAAGTGAATCTATAGTCTCGGTCTAAAACTATAGTACTTGGAACTCCATGCAGTCTAACAACTTCATGCACATACAACTCAGCAAACTGATCCATCGAGTAAGTCACCTTTATCGGTAGGAAATGAGCTGATTTAGTTAGACGGTCAACTACCACCCAAATTGCATCGTGTCCCTTTGCTGTTTTAGGCAATCCCCCAACAAAGTCCATCGTTATTTGTTCCCATTTCTATTCGGGAACTGGTAAGGGTTGTAACATCCCTGCAGGTCTCTGGTGCTCAGCTTTGACCTGTTGACAAACTAGGCACGATTCCACATATTCAGCAACATTTCTTTTCATACTTGGCCACCAATAATGTTGTCTAAGATCCTTGTACATCTTTGTACTCCTAGGGTGAACAGAGAACCTAGAAGAGTGTGCTTCAGAAAAAATCTCATCTCGAAGTTCATTAATGGCAGGAACAAACCATCTATTTCTAAACTTAAGGATTCCATCGGCAGAATAGTTAAAATCTGACTTGTCCGAAGAATTCGTGCTTAACTTGTACTTGTTAAACTCTTCATCATTCGTCTGAGCTTCCTTTATTTTCTCTAGAATGGTAGGCTTCAAGGTTAAGGCTGAAAGTATAGCTGATACACTGGATACTGCTTCTAGGTTAAACCTTTGGAATTCTGACTCTAAGGCTAATGGTATATTGAAAATCATAGTTGGAGTTGGTGTTGTTACTCTACTCAGAGCATCTGCCACAACATTTGCTTTGCCGGGATGATATTTAATCTCGAAATCATAGTCCTTTACAAATTCCAACCATCGACGTTGCCTCATGTTTAGTTCTTTCTGTATAAAAATATACTTCAGGCTCTTATGATATGAAAATATCTCGCAAGATTGTCCATACAAATAATGCCTCCAAATCTTAAGTGCAGATACCACTGCAGCTAATTCTGTAATATCCGGCTTGTACGGATTTTTGGTTTTAATATATTATATTCATATTTTTATATATGTGGCATTCTTGGTAAATATGTCGAATCAAGTCAGTTTCTCAAACGAAAGTGTCATTACGACTTTAACTATTAATGGGAATTTTAGGGAATTTTGGGGAATTTTCAGAGATTAAACGCTATATTCCGAGTAATTACCTCTATCGTAACGTAAAGGACGTTTTAGTAAAAATAGTAAACGAAGTCCGTTTTGCGAACGGATAGTTTCGTTAAATCTCAAATAATAAGTTGGACTTATTGGCGAAATATGGAAAGTTGAGAAAGTCGAATCGTTGGACGATTAACCAAACGAAGGACGAAATTAATATGGAAAACTATGGAAGGGCAAATTAGTCCTTTTGCAAGTCAAATTCTAGTTAAAAATCAATTTCTTTTCTCTCCTCTCAGCACTTAACGCAAATTCACTCCTCTCCCTCTCTGTTTTCTATTTTCTCTCTCGGTTCCTCACTGGCCGCCGGCGATTCCTCGACGATCCGACCTCCGATCGTTCCGTTTTCTTCGCGATTTCTCCTCCTTTCGCAACCCTAGGTACGAGCCTACAATCTTAGAGCTTTTATTTTGACGTTTACGGCATTTTACGGAATTAGGGTTTCGATTAATTTTCGTTAAAAACACGAATTAGGGTTCGTAATTAATAGGTTAGCCGTGATTAAGTATATATTGAACGTATTTGACGTTATTGGACGAATCTAATTGATTTAGGAAAAATGTTAGAAATTGTGAAATTTTGAGATTTTAGGGAAAGCTCGAAATTTGAGATTTAGGATCCCGAGCATGAATTTCTCGACGAACTAGCTCAATGAAGTGGATTAAAGCATTAGGAAAGTTTCCTTAGTTAAGGTTTTATCAATTTTGGACATTTAGAAGCTTACACTCATTTTAACGTTGATGATTCTAAATTGCTTTAGGTGAACGACTCCCGTAGACGAAGCTTGAGATTCAGCGCGCTCAAGGTAAGTTCTCGTGACTTACTCTGACCGATTGGTCTACACCGTACTTCGATTTAGCGTCGAGGATCTTGGAGGATTGATTGTTTTAACTGCTTTGGTTGGGTAGTTAGGTTTAAACGTTTTGTAGGTTATTTCATTTACAGTCTTGATGGTACGCATGCTTGTTTGTTTACTTTTATATTGAACTGTTCATGCATCACGTATTTTAACTTGGCATGAAAACGAATTTTTGCACTGCACGATGTTTTCTGAAAACTATGTGGCCCAGAAATTGGGGGCTCTTGATCTATCGTGCGGGCTGATTAAGGGTCTGGCCGATACCACATATCATGTACTATAATTAATGAATGTAATCTGTTATCTGGTCACGCGAGGTGGGCTCAGGCACGGCTGTACGTGTTGTAAGCGTGTACCCCCCTCCTCTAACCGCACGGGATAGTCCGACTGCAGGATGGGCCCCCTTCGGTTAGGGGGATGAGATCTCGGTGATATACTGTCTGCGACGCTTTGTTATGCATGATTTCTGAACTCCATATGCACTGCACGCATCTGCATTTACGTAGAATTTACTGAGCCTGTTAGCTCATAGGTGTCTGTATGGTGTAGGTGACATTTTAGGTGACATCGAACCAGGTGAGGACGAGGTTCCTCCTCCCGAAGTCTGATGCAGTTGACGAAGAATGACCCGTGGGAGTGTGCTGAGCAGTCGGCGCGTTTTGACCCGTGGGGATGTCGGTGTAAGTATTTTGTGGGATTTAATGGATGACACGTATGTATAGACGTATATGTTGGATATGGTTAGATGTTAGGTTTATATTTGATGTTTTAAACGTTTTTAGAAATCTGTTTATAATCGGTGTTTTGATAGTTTTTACTGGAACTGCTTGGAATTTGAAACAGGAGGATTAGACAACTTTTAAACGTATCCATGCCGTTCGTTTTTAAGAAGTTTTATTGCGTTTAAAATATTGTGTTATTTGAGGAATTGTTGCTCTCTGGAATCGGATTCCAGAGAGCAGATCTGATTGTGGTTTTTCTCTCTGGAGTTTCCAAAGAGCACTTGGAAAAATGGCATAAGAGAAGTGATGAAGAGAAAGAGAGATGGCGATCGATGGCAGTGGTGGATCGCTGCACAGAGTGTGCAGCGATCGATCTCTGCAGCATGCATAGATCGATTGCTGCATGCTGCACAGCATGCAGCGATCAGGCGCTGCATGCTGTGTGATCGCTGCATACTGCCCAGCATGCAGCGATCAGGCGCTGCATGCTGCACAGCATGCAGCGATCAGGCGCTGCATGCTGCAGCACCTGGTCGCTGCCCTCTGTTCTCAGGGCTGGACAGTTT
Organism: Begonia masoniana; assembly: GCA_022432975.1. Classification (NCBI taxonomy): domain Eukaryota; kingdom Viridiplantae; phylum Streptophyta; class Magnoliopsida; order Cucurbitales; family Begoniaceae; genus Begonia; species Begonia masoniana. The sequence goes on from CM039502.1 coordinate 52,756,287, forward strand.
TGCCCTCCCGATTGTTTTTAATTAAAATTAGTTTTAATTAAATAGTTTTAATTGTTTTATTAAACAATTTTATGTATGTTTTAAATGGTTTTCCAAACAACACTAACGACTTCGATTCCGATTTAGTTTCCGCTTAAAGTGTAAAATAAAATGAAAAATTTATACGGGTAAATGGGTACAGTATTAGGGGTGTTACAAATTCTAAGTCATGTGTATGGTAATTCTTCTCATGTGCTTTCAACTGCCTAGAGGACATAAGCTATTACCTTTCCTTCTTGCATCAAGACACAGCCAAGTCCAACCTTGGATGCATCACAGTAAATGCTAAATTTACCATCTTCAACTGTAAGTGTTAAAATTAGAGCATTGGTCAGTTTCTGTTTCAAGGTCTGAAAACTATGCTCACATTCGTCAGTCCATATATATTTCACATTTTTCCTTGTTAACCTAGTAAGGGGTGTAGCAATCTTCGAAAATCCTTCAATGAACTTTCTATAATATCCTGCTAGTCCAAAAAAACTCCTGATATCTGTAGCATTCCTCGGTTGGGGCCATTCCTTAACTGCTTGAACCATAGCTGGATCGACAGATATACCATCCCCAGAGATAACATGTCCTAGAAAGTGAACTTGGTCCAACCAAAATTCACACTTAGAAAACTTGGCATATAGTTGGTGCTGTTTTAATACTTCCAACACCAATGTCAGGTGCCTAGCATGTTCATCCTTAGTACGTGAATAGATGAAAATGTCGTCTATGAACAATATGACAAACTTATCCAAATACTCATGAAACACTCTATTCATGAGATCCATAAAGGCTGCTGGTGCATTTGTCAATTCAAAGGACATGACCAAAAATTCATAATGTCCATACCTTGTGCGAAAAGCAGTTTTTGAAATATCTTCAAATTTAACCTTCAACTGGTAATAACTAGACCTAAGGTCAATCTTAGAGAAAACTCTAGCACCATTAAGTTGGTCGAATAAATCATCAATCCTTGGTAATGGATACTTGTTCTTGACAGTTAACTTATTTAATTCTCTATAATCAATGCACATACGCATTGATCCAACTTTCTTTTTGACAAAAAGGACAGGCGCACCCCACGATGAAAAGCTAGGGCGTATGAACCCTTTCTCCAACAGATCCTCCAATTGCTTCTTTAATTCTTTAAGTTCAGTTGGTGCTAATCTATATGGATTTTTAGACACAGGTTCGGCGCCGGGGTAAACATCTACAACAAATTCAATTTTCCTATCTGGTGGTAAACCAGGAAGGTCATCTAGAAATACTTCGGGAAAGTTCTGGACAATTAAAACATTTTGAGGATTTGCTTTTCTTACAAGTTGTGTGTCTAAAACACTAGCTAAGAAGCACAAATACACTCCACATAGGGAAGGCTAGTGTTAATAGAAGTCATCACAGACATTTCCTTACTCTTCCTTGAAGCTTGAAAGGTATGCTTCAAACTACCAGGGGGTGGAAGCTAACTATTCTAGTCCTACAATCAATTGTGGCGTGGTGTTTAAACAACCAGTCCATTCCTAGGATTACATCGAATCCCATTATATCCATAATAATAAGATCAGCAGGTAGACTTACATTCTCTACTAACACATCGCTGTCAAGCATCACTTGGTTAGAGTGCATGCGTTCACCAGATGGTAATGCAACATTAAACACATGCATGGAAGGGGTGAACTGTACATCTAACTTAGCAGCAAATGCAGATGCTATAAACGAATGCGTTGCACCAGAGTCTATAAAAGTAAAAGCAGGTACAGAGTTGATCAATATAGTACCTGAAACCACAACAGGCTGGTCTTCATTCCCGACTCCATCATGGAGAATATCCTCGGTTTAATCATAGCAGAGCCACTCTTAGGAACTGGATAGTCTCTACTAATATGGCCGACCTTGTTACAATTGTAGCATCTGGTGATCCTAGGCTTCGAGCATTCTTTGAATGTGTGTCCAACCTCCTCACAGTTGAAACACTTCCCAAATCCCAGTCTGCATTCGCCCGGGTGGTTCTTCAAACACTTAGGACACTGGGGAAATTTCCTGACATTCTGTACCTTCCCACCAGTTACTTGACTACTCTGGCCTTCACTTGGCCTCTTCATTCCCCTTTTATGGTGTGGCTGGACCGATTTTTGTGGGACCTCTTTTGGTCCAGCACACTTCCTTTCGGCTTCTTCCACTTCCAGAGCAGTGGACACAACCTCACTGAATGTCAAGCCTTTAATACCACAAAATTTAACCCCTCGGTAGATTTCTGGCTTCAGTCCATGCACAAATTTGAATACCTTATCCTCGTCCCTGTGAGCAAAATGTCCAGCAAACCTGGACAGGGACTCGAACTGCCTACTGTACTCGGCTACAGACCCTGTCTGCTTCAAGTTTAGAAATTCCAACTTCTTTGCAGTTTGGACAGTACTGTTGAAATACTTCTCGTAGAAAATGTCTTTGAATTGCGACCAAGGCATCGACAAGACATCAGTGGTGGTCTCTATTGTTTCCCACCAAAGTTGAGCTTCACCAGCCAAGTGAAATGTTGCCAACATGACCTTGTCTTCTTCTCAAATGTTGGCACACCTAAACATACTTTCAATCTTCCTATGCCACCCTTCAGCAATAACTGGATCAGATGACTGTCCATCAAACGTGGGTGGTCTTAGTCTCCGAAATCTATCCCCAGAATGTTCATTGCTAGAACCCGAGTTGGCATTTCCTTGCACCTCTAGGTTCAACAGTACTCCTAGTTGGTCAGACTGTTGGAGCACTAAATCAGTTTGCTGACGCACTAAATCTGTCAGCTGCCTAATCACACTAGGCTCCTCTTCACTTCTCACATTTGGCATTTCTCTTGGCACTGTAGGTCTCCCTGGGCGTCTTGCCATTATACTAAATTTCTGCACAGGGTTAATTACACTCTTAAATATCTATCAACTAAGGTTAACATAAACACTTACAGTTGTTGAAGTACTTCCATGCAACGATTGGCACTGATGAGTAATCTTTTGAACGGTTTAACTGAATGTCTCTGATACCATACTGTAACGCCCCGAGTTTTTTGAACCCGGTTTGTTACTCATAAACCCGAACATAACTAAGAAACTTTGGACCAAATCTAAAGCTTCGCTCGAAAGTCAAAATTTGACATTTTCTAATCCTCAAAACATTTAAAGACTTGCAGCGGAAATCATTTGAGCAAAAATAGAGTTAAATAAAACTATAAAACAATGCTTGAATAATCAGTTGGGATGTTAAGGAATAATCGACCAAAAGAAATAAAGGTTTAAATCGCGAAATACTTTAAAAGTTGCAAAAGTCAAACGCATCTGCCGCTGAACAAAGTCAACGGAAGAGGCTGAAACAGATAGCAGAAGGCTTCTTCCGGTGACGAAATGACAGAACATATTACTCTCATCCACCAATAGTTAAAGTACTCGACATCATCCGATAGGTTTAACAAACGACATCCACAAGTCACTAAACGAAAAACTTCTACTACATCATCCGATGGATTTAATACTCGACATCCACCGGTCACTAAACGACAAATTACATTCTACATCATCCGATGAATTTAACACTCGACATCCACCGGTCACTAAACGAAAAATTACATTATACATCATCCGATGGATTCCACTGAAGACATCATCCGATGACTTTTACAAAAGACATCATCCGATAGCTTTTACAAAAGACGTCCTCCGATAGACCAAAAACACACATTTCCTACACACATCAACCGATGACGTCAGCCGAATGATTCAATCCGCCAACATCTATCAGTGAACAAAACACACGACATCCACCGATGGACAACAGAAAAACAACTCAACATCTACCAATAGACATCACCTACCGATAGAGAACAGAGCGACATTTCAACTACTCCTTAGTATACAAACACAACTCTAACTACAGAAAGGAATTTACTCACTTCACTGAGACTATTCAGAAACAATTCAAACCATTGCATTACTAAAAACCCAGTGAGTACCAATATTAAATCCCAACAGAATACTATTATCAGAAAAATCTCAAAACGTATTCAAAACATTGAAACCACTACTGTCATGAAAACTCAACATACTTAAATTGAAACATGGTCAACAAAACCTTCACACCAACTGACATCAGTTAAACCGCCCCATCAACTGCCAGATCGTTGCAAAGTTGCACTCCTCCAACCAGTCTAGTCCTCAGCTAACTCAGTAAACACACCTGCTGTCGCTTCTTTACCTACATCACAAAACTCATCTATTAGCCTAATACTAAGTAAGTAAAGCAATAATGCAATGTAATGTTGAATCATAAATTCCTAAGTATGCAGTTTCTACTTTCTCATCTCAGTTGCATATGCATCGTTCTGATCTGATCCCTCTGTGAAATTGAGAGTTGGATCACTCCTCCCAAAATATAAATATCCACTGTCTCATTAAGGGGCGAATTACTTCCCTTAACAGTAAATCTGATTCACATTGCTGTTTCTGATCCCCCTGTTCGATGGGAAGCGGATCAAGTTTCCCAAAGTCTATATATCCACTGTCTCATTAAGGGGCGGATTACTTCCCTTAACAGTAAATCTGATTCACATAGCTGTTTCATTATGTTCATTCCTTACCATGCCAACATGCATTCAAATTCATTTTCGTATATTTTTAAAATATGATGCATGACATACTGACACATTCAAGTAAATAAAATCCTAATATTTTGTGATGTAGGCCTGAAGGCACAAGCATACTTCACTTACCTGGCTCCTGGAAATTGTCTGGTTGCTAGTTACTTCAGAAATCTACTCTCCTAGGTTCACAACAGAACATCAATCAAACCTTCACTAAACTTTGGCAAGAAGCAAACAAAAGTTCGAGGAATCCAGTTAGAAACTCTACTACCCGAGCATTCCCATTTATCACTAAAACATGAACCTTCGCTCAATCTCAGCATCCTCAAAATCCTCACATTGTACTCACTCAGGTATCTAACCGCTACATCATAAGAGAAATGAGGAAAACTTACCTAGGTTGAAGGAGAATCGGGCGAGGAAAATCGCCTTGAGAGCTCGGCTGCTTGAGCTGAAAACCCGAAGAGGAAAAGTATGAAATGGTGGCGGCTACAGTGCATTAAACTCAACCCTCATTTCTTAAATACGTTATCCACTTTTGAAAATTTGTAATTTACTCTAATGCCCTTGTCTAGTCATACAACAACCCTACTTTAAGTATTGCCTAATAAAGTGTATACCATTAATAAAAGAGAGCTGTTTCGATAGAATCGGGTTTTACACTTTCACAAGACGCTTAACCACTGAAACTTCATAAATAGACAATAGTTAAACCGCCCCATCAGTTCACCAAGTAAAGGCATGAATGTGCTCCCCCAACCAGCCTATTCCTCAACATGCTCAGAGAACACACCTTCTGAGGCTTCTTCACCTACATCACAAAACTCATCTATTAGCCTAATGTTAAATAAGTGAAGCAATAACGAAATGAAATGCTGAAATATAAATCTTAATCATGCAGTTTCTACTTCCACCTCTCAGTTGCATTTACATTCTTTCACTGATCTGATCCCTTGGTTCCATTGGGAGTTGGATCAATTTTTCCAAAGTCATACATCCCTTCATAAGTTAAGGGGCGGATTAGTTCCCTTAATAGTTTATCTGATCCTTCTATTCCATTGGAAATTGGATCAATCTTCCCAAAGTCATAAATCCCTTCATAAGTTAAGGGGCGAATTAGTTCCCTTAATAGTTTATTTGTTGCAATCTGTTCATTTCTTACTATGCTAATACATGTAAATTTATTTTCGTATTCTTTCAAACTATGATGCATGACAGACAGACAAATTCAAACATACATAATCCTACTGTTTTGTGATGTAGGCCCGAAGGTACATGCATACTCCACTTACCTGGTCTCCTGGGGATTGTTGGGTTGTAAGTTACTTCGGGAGTTTGCTCACCTAAAATCATGAGCAGAGCATTAATTCAATCTTCACTATACCTCATTCTAAACCACTCAAAAACCTAAGGTAGCTAACTTGGAACTCTAATAATCATGCATTCCTGGTTTTTCATCAAAACCTGAACCTATTCTCATTCACATCGTTCCCAAAACACACACATTGCACTCTCTCTGCTAACTAGTCACTAAAACTCAAGGAAAACGAAGGAAAACTCACCTAGATTGAGGAATGGAAATCGGAGAGAAAACCGCCTAGAGAGCTCTACTGAGCTTGAGCTGAATACCGAAAGAGGAAATGAGAAACAGTGGCAGCTAAACCTCACTAAACCCTTCCTTAAATACGTTATCCACTACTAAATCTCCAAATTACAGTTTTACCCTTATTTAGTCACTCATTAACCTAATCACTAGTTTCTCCCAATTTCATCCCTAAAACGTACATCATAAGTTGATAGAATAATTTTGATTCAACGGAACCGGGTGTTACAAGCTCGCTTGACAACAACCGAGGGGTTGCACCCCCGAAAATTGATCTTCAAGCTTGGTAGCTTGTAAGAACGGATTTGCCATCTTCTTCTCCTTTCTTTTGAGATCGAAAAATGGCAAGAAGTAGCCTAATCGATTCCTTGAATCGAGTTCTCTTCCTTGGAAGAAAACTCTTGCCAAAACGATCCAAATAGCAGTTATTGGCCGATTCTCGGAAACATTCAATTAAATCTTCCAATTTTCGTTTCAATGCGAGCACGTTTAATATTTCGTTTACATTCTGTTTTCTCGGATATGTTGGATTTATGTCTCAAGGAAGCTAACGATCTTCTCCTTTGAGCTTAGAGCTGTGTTTTGCAGATCGAAGCTCAACACTTGAATACATCATCATTTTATGAATAGTTTCATAAATTTGATATTCGGATAATCCATCTATATTCCATTCATAGATGGTTTTTGCACTACAAGATTTTTGTTCAAGATAAAATTTTTTTTCCCAAAGTAAATTTTGGGGAGTTAGTCTTTTATAATAGGTGCGACGGGTAATATTAGGACCTTGTCCATTATCATAATTGACACGATTGATAGAAAGATCCATTTGGTTTGTTGGAATGAAAGTTTCCTTGTAAATTGGATAGTCTTTCTGAAGATTTTCAAATGAATATTGGAGTTTTGTTAATAAAGTATTTGCATTATAAGTTGATTCAGGTTCAGAATTTAATTCAGAATCTGATTCTTTAGTACTAAGAGTACTAATCTCCAATTTTTTCATTCTTTTGATTAATTCATTAATGAACTCTAAATTTTTAGCTGGATTTGAAAAATTAAAATTAGACATTGGAATTGGAGGTTGAACATCGGGTATTGAAATTTTTATTGGTTTAGAACCAGAGGTTGATGCTTCTAAAGTCGAAGTTGGCTTTGGCTTTAGTTTATCAATCTGGTTTTCAATACGAGTTAACTAATGGCCAACAGTTCAAAGATTTATATTAGTGAAATTATTATTTTTAATAATTACTTCTTCCTTTTCAGATAGTGGTTTAGAAAGATCCACTAAAGGAATGACTTCAATTGATGCTTTTTCATTTTTTAAAGTAATGAGTTCTAAAGGTGGGTGAAAAAATTTTATAGTTGACCCATTTGCTTTTATCCAAGAAGTCTGATGCTTTTCATATTCTTCGAGGACGTTTAGTTGATGGCTTAAATCAATATGATCTGTCCAAAACCATTTAATAAAATGTTTTAAACTTTGATGAATTTCGAGATCCAAATAATAACGATCTCCTAACTTTTCAATTTCGGATTGTGTATAATGTTTAAAGAACCATTCTCTAAACATGGTATTTTTGAAATAATAAAATTTTTTACTCATTAATTTTCTTATTTTTGAACCTGGTTTAAAATCCATAATTAAATATTAAAAGACATTTCAGAAGATGTTAGTGATTCTGGTTTATGCTGGTAAATTCCAGAAGGGATTTGTTGTTCAGAAATTTGAACTCGTTCGCTATTGGATTCAAGATTTGGATCATCTAAATGATTTGTTTCTCCAGAAACGGAATATCTAGAACTGGTTAGAACAGAAACTCTATAAGGAGGAAAACTTTGTCTAGCCGGCAAACTTCTAGGTAAAGAAATTCTCCGAGAGTTTTTAAGGGTAAATTTTATTTCAATGCTTCCATCATTAGCTTGAATTATTTGGTCAATTTGATTGCTGATTATTGGCTGGGGAATTACAGTGTTTTGAATTACCTAATTTTCGGGAAATGTTACTTCTTCCCAATCAATAAGACTAGGAATAACAACATTTGTGGTCAACAGATTACTTTCTATGACCATTGTTTTTCCTGGATCACTACGTAAAATAGCGTTAGCCGTCATTGTATTCATTACTTTATAATTAATACGATAGATAACTGCAATTGTTTCTGATCCCGCAAGAAAATCATATCCATGAGTTTGGATATGCTGACATACAGCTTCAAAAAGATTTCTATCTGTCAAAGATAGGATTAAATTTGGAAAAACATTAAAATATATTGGTCCATGGCATAAGCTCGTTTGGATAACACCCATCAAGGAATCTTTTCAATTTTGACATCTAGCGTCTCTTAAATTTGCAAGGATGCTAGAGTTTAATCCTGGTAAAGTTAAGGGTTTAAAAGCAATTTGAATTAATCCAATGTGTAAATATTTGTATTGTCCTAGATAGTTCTGGATAATCTCTTAAACATAAAAGTTTAATGATTTTATCATTTGTATCTAGACAGACTGTTTGTTCTGAGGTTTTTACAGCTCTTTTGCTAATGGATTCAAAAAAATCCTAATTTGTAAACTCGTTTTGAATCTACTTCGAGGATTGTCCATTGGTTAAGTTATTGAGCCTGAGAATACTCAACAATTTCTTCATTTTTGATAAATATTGATGAATTACTCAGAGAAGATATACTCATGAATTAAAATGTTAATTCGTGACTGAATGAATTTAGATTAACAAATATAATCTTCAAACGATAAGTTGAGATAATTAAACCAGACCTTATTGTATAGTTACACCGTATTGATTATCTTTCAAAACCGTATTGACCAGTTAATCTTTCTTTAGATCTTCAGCGAATTACAAGTTAAGGTTGCATCCCATTTCATAAAGAAACTTATTTAATAAAACTCTCTAGCATATTCTCCAAACAACGTTTTACGAGAAAAACAGCCTATAGCCATCCCGGCACACGACAACCCCCTACGCAACTACGGAGAATAAAACTCTAAAGTTTTATAAAATCATTGCAACACACGAAATGTAACGCCCCCGAACCCACCCCGGCTCGGTGCGCTAGTTAGCTCACTCTAACCCCGATGAAAACGACGTTTAAAATAATTTTTATAATCCCTAAACTATACAAATCGGACACAGCAGAATTTAAAGCTAAGTCTCTCAAAACTCTCTTATGTCATACCTAGCTGCCTAGACTCACTAATTTTCCTTAATCCTAACTGTTAAGCACCACGGCGTCCTCTCCGAAAATTTCGACAAAGTAACGCCTGAAAATGGCACCTCCAAAATGCTAGATACCTACAAATGAATCAATTCTCAACCAGATCCAGAATACTCTTACTTAACTATCCAGCATACGAAATCTCCAAATAGCAGTAAAGAGGGAAACTAAAATACGAACATCCCTAAGTGAAGAAAGTCCACAGTATAGGGCGACACATCACCCTTAACTATGATTATATACAACAAATACCAATAGCTATACCATAACTATCAAAAACATTAACCAAAAAGAGTTACGCATTCCCATCATTTTCACAAACAGACATCTACAATAAACACCAAAATACAAAGCCCCAAATCCCCCAAAGACCATGGTCAAGGCGCCCCGACTGCTGCCTAATACTGGCTCCCTCGTCTAGCTCACCTGCAACACGTCACCATCTACACCATAGAAGACAAAAGTAAGCCTAATGCTTAGTAAGTAGGGAAAACGAATACACACACACACAATGCAACTCAATCCTATCACATGCAGTTTCTAACTCTCAGTTGTGTTTGTTTGCTGTTCATTGCTTTAATCATTTCATAAGTCGTGTGATTTGAGTAGACACACATCCTATAACCGTCTAGGATGGCCACACTCAGAACCACCAGAGCAAGACCAGACAGCTCTCATCCCATAACCGTCTAGGATGGCTATACATGATCTCCCTCGTCGATCGTCGATTCCTATAACTGTCTAGGAATTCATACTCTCGACCTTTACGTATTTTAGCTGGTCATTTCATAAGCTGTGTGGATCAAGTAGGCACACATCTCATAACTGTCTAAGACGGCCACGCCTTGATTCACCAAATCAAAACCGGTTAGCTCATGTCTCATGACTGTCTAGGACGGCCAAACATGGTTGCCATAACAACACCGATTGTAGAACCCTATGACTGTCTAGGAGTTCATACTCACGATGTTTTCCAAACCGATCCCTCATAAAATTTCCCTTCGGGGTGCTACACACCAACACTTCTTCCCGACAAGGACAAATTACGAGAAACTAATGCTTACAATTCTTTTATCTTATTACAATTCAGACTAACAATGCAAAACAGGGCACAACTCATATCTAGCGTAGCATAATGTAACTCACAATGCATGTTTCAAAGATATGCAACCCCACACGAAACAAAACAAGACAATGCAACACTAAATAAATAACCGACCGTTAACCCTACCGTTCCATGGTGTAGGCCTAAGGCAACAAAAAGGATTCCTCTACTTACCTGGCGTCCTAACTCGCTGAGGATACTCGGTTCCCTGCCCATCTATGGCTCGACCTATGACAAACATTCAAGCTTCATTAAAAGCAAGCATACATTTACCAATTTACTCTCAACCTACTATTTCTAGCATAATCCAACTAAAACCTAACTAAACGGGCCACTAATTTGGGTTCGGTAAAAATCGACCCGAAACTTCAAACGTGCGTAACTTTTGCGTCGGTTATCGGAATCGAACGATTCCAGCGGCCACGTACTCCTCTAATAACCTAGTTTATCGGCCAAAAGGAAATTTAAAACAAACGGCTGCAACTAGGTCAAAAACAGCAAAACTCAAATCTGACCTAAACCAGAAATTTTTCACTTCTCGGTTTTCCATCAATTCTCATCCATTTTCTCACCAATCAACCATCCTAAAATCCAATTAGCGAAATCTAATCAAAACCCTAAGTCTTTAAACAGAAAAAATCAAAGCAACCAATTTGGAGTCCCTCGGTTTTTCACCCAGACTGATCTCCTTACGGCTCATCGACCATCGTTGGTCCAATGGTCGGCGAACCCCAAGCTGAGGGCACCCAAATCGGCCAGTGATCAGAGCTCTAGCAGCTCGGCGATCCTCAGCACAGACAAAACCAAAACAGAGCAAACTTAGCTTTATCGGTCGGTTTGTGCGCAGAGACGGGCCGAAAATGCTAGCCCTGATTTTGTCGCCGTCATCTAGCCGGAATGACGTCGAAATCCCCGGCAGTTTGCTTCGCCGATCGTCGCCTATGCTTTCCCCCTTCTCTGCCCTGTTCTACGCCCACGGGGAACAACTGAATAGCTTCGAGCCATTCAGTTGTTTTAAAAGAAAATATCATTTTCTTTTTAAAAAAAATAAAATAAATTAATAATAATAATAATAATTCCTATTAAAACTGTTTTAATAAATCCTCATTTACCATTTTGCCCTCCCTTGTTTTCGACTATTTCAAATTTCGTTAAATTTCGTTCTTAAATTATAACCCGTACCCGGCTTAAGTTCACTGGGAATACCCGAACCTAAATTAAGAAACCATTTAGTTCCACCAAGTGTATGCACTTTTCTTTTAAATTAATTAAACAACTATTTTATTAAACAACCACCTTATCCTTTTATTTTCTCTCTAATTTTACCTTTCAAATTTAAATAAATCTAAGATCCATAACTTAATTAAATCTAAAGCAGTACACATTGAAGAAACATATTCTCGGGTGTTACACGAAACCTTAACGCAAAGATCCACAGAGAAACTAAATAAATCGTGTTGGTGTTGAAAGATCGTCGTATTGGTATAACTGGGAATTCGTAATGGCGATTGGTTAAACATATCAAGTTACATTCTAAGATTATCTTTATAATCCATCATAATTCATTCAAGAATTAACTTCTTAATTAGCCAGACATGTGGCTCTGATACCAAATACAGAAAGAATCGACTAAAAATAATATAAACAGAAAACTTTATTTAAACAAACAGAATACTTACAGAGAGTAGAAGAGATCAAAAGAGAAGAGAGCAAAAAAAAGCGCACATCAATTACAAAGAGAGAGAGAGAGAGAGAGAGAGAGAGAGAGAGAGGAGAGAGAGAGAGAGAGAGAGAGAGAGAGAAAGAGTTCTTCCAAAGCTTAAGAAATAAGAATTACATTGCTCCATTATATAGAGAAATAAAGGAGCTAATAATTGAGTTGGACATCCTGGCTGACATATGTCATAAATAATTGGGTTCATCACCTGATCCCAAACTTTATTGATTGTAGCTTTATTGTCTGCTTCAACTTTGTCTTTTACTGGGTCTTCATTACTATAGCTGGCAGAATAATCAATAATATCTAATTGACTGTGGCTGACTTGGTTGACAGAGTCTTTTGATTCTCATATTTGCGACTCCACCTTGGAGGAGAATCGTCAATAACAGAGGCAATAAAGGTTTTGCCTTTAGAGCAATAAGTGCACCATATTTTTCTTTGATAATTCATGAGTTCTAATTCTTCTAGTCTGTAATAACGATATCTTTCTCAAAGTCTTTGAATAAGTGGATGATTATACGAATAATTATAAAAATGCATTAACCTCTGCCAGGGACGAAAAGGAATTGAACGTCGATTTCTCTTTGAAATCACCATGTAGTTAATGGAATCTATGTATTCCAACTCAGTCTGGGATCTTGTAGATTTACCTGAAGGGGTAAAACACATTGAGTGTAAATTGATCTACAAGAGAAAACTTGGAATAGACGGGAATGTAGAAACATTCAAAGTTAGACCGGTGGCTAAGGGTTATACCCAAAAGGAAAGGATTGACTATGAAGAAACCTTCTCACCAGTAGCAATGCTTAAGTCTATTCGTATTCTGTTTTCCATAGCTGCTCATTATGATTATGAGATTTGGCAGATAGATGTCAAGACAGCTTTTTTGAATGGCTATCTTGAGAAGACTATCTACATGGAGCAGCCAGAGGGTTTTATAGCACAGGATGCAAAACAAAAGGTTTGTAAATTGCATAGGTCTATTTATGGACTCAAGCAAGCATCCAGATCATGAAATATGAGATTTGATGATGCGATCAAATCTTATGGATCTATGCAATGTCTTGATGAATCTTGTGTATACAAGCTCTTTAAGGATAAGCAAGTGGTTTTTCTAATTCTATATGTCGATGATATTCTGCTTATTGAGAATAATGTAGAAATATTATCAGACATAAAAGTTTGGTTGGCTAAGCAATTCCAAATGAAAGATTTGGCAGAAGTGAGCTATATTCTTGGGATTCGTCTTTTTAGAGATCGCAAGAATAAGTTGTTAGCCTTGTCTCAGGCATTGTATATTGACAAGATGCTCGTCAGATATTCAATGCAGAACTCTAAGAAGGGTAATTTACCTTCTCGTCATGGAGTTACTCTTTTTAAGAAGCAGTGTCCTGACACGCCTCAAAAGGAAGAGGATATGAGACGTTATCCATATGCATCAGCAGTTTGTAGCTTGATGTATGCTATGTTATGCGTAAGACCTGACATTTGCTATGCAGTAAGGATAGTTAGCCATTTTCAGTCTAATCCAGGATTAGATCACTAGATAGCAGTCAAGCACATTCTTAAGTATCTTAGGAGAACGAGAAATTATATACTTGTATATTCAAGTAGGGATTTGATTCCTATAGGATATACGGATTCTGATTTTCAATATGATATAGATGATCGAAAGTCGATATCTGGATCAGTATTTACTCTTGGTGGTGGAGCCATCGTATGGAGAAGTACCAAACAAGGAGGAGTTTCTGACTCGACTATAGAAGCCGAGTACATAGCTGCTTTAGAAGCAGCTAAAGAAGCTGTTTGGCTTCGCAAGTTCTTTAGTGATCTGGAAGTTGTTCTAGATATGAATAAACCACTCAACATCCACCGGTGGACTTCACTCACCGATGGTTGAACTTGCAAATTTCACTCAAAACATTCAAAACAAGCTGACCTTAAGTAACTTCTGAAATCCAACAAATAACCATTTGAAACCAGCATTTGTATCCTTATCCAATAAAAATCCCAAATTAACAATTTGTAACAAAACCAAATCAGAATTTTCATAACAGGAGAAATTCAAGTATTCTAAATCCTTCAGCTATTACTATCATCAAAATCCTCTGCACTCCTCAACAGAACATCAAAAAATTAGACTCCACATACAGACAATAGTTAAATCGCCTCATCAGAACACCCAACCGTGGCATAGACGTACTCCTTCAACTTCATCTATTCTTCAGTGCACTCGGGGAACTCACCTGTTACAGTCTCAGCACCTACATCACAAAACTCATCTATTATCCTAATGCTAAGTAAGTAAAGCAATAACGAAATGAAATGCTGAAACATAAATCCTAGACATGCGGTTTCTACTTTCACATCTCTGTTACATATGCATTCGTTTCTGGTCTGATCCCCCTGTGAAATTGGGAGTTGGATCACTTCTCCCAAAGTCATACATCCTCTCTCTTGATTAAGGGGCGGATTAGTTCCCTTAACAATTGTTCAGATCCCCCAGTGAAATTGGGAGTTGGATCAATTTTTCCAAAGTTATACATCCTCTCTCTTGATTAAGGGGTGGATTAGTTCCCTTAACAACTGTTCTGTTTCAATCGGTTCATTCCTCACCATGCCACTATGCAATTAAATTCATTTTCGTATACTTTCAAAACATGATATGTAACGACCCCTTTTTCCAGTAAGATATTATCCGCTCTGGGGATTGGGCTCATTTGTAACGACCCCTACTCCCAGCAAGATATTGTCCGCTCTGGGGATTGGGCTGCAGCCCAATATCCTCCCCTCACGGCTTTGTTTGGCGAGAACTTCCCGGAAGGTCACCCAACCTGAAATTGCTCTCGCCGAAGCACTTTTAACTTCGGAGTTTTTATGGGATTCGTTGCCAATCGTGCTCCAAAACGCATCTTACTATCTTGGGAGGGTCTCTTTACATATGCTTCATTTCGACATACTTTCTCAAGCGATGTGGGATTGTGACGACCCCCTTTTTACGACCCGTCACCTTCCAGTTCACCCGCGCGGACGTACTGCCATCCGGGTTCCTGTTCGTGCAGCCATCGTACACATACTTACACATTCGGGTCATCAATATCACTCCCCTTCGGGGGCCCAACGTCCTCGTTGGCCACATTTCTGGTTGGGTACAGGCTCTGATACCATTTGTAATGACCTCTATTCCCAGCAAGATATTTGTTTGGCGAGAACTTCCCGGAAGGTCACCCAATCTGGAATTGCTCTCGCCGAAGCACTTTTAACTTCGGAGTTCTTATGGGATCCGTTGCCAATTGTGCTCCAAAACGCGTCTTGCTATCTTGGGAGGGTCTCTTTACATATGTTTCATTTCCACATACTTCCCTAAGCGATGTGGGATTGTGACGACCCCCTTTTTACGACCCTGGATTCGCCTATACTCGAGTCTGGGATTCGCCTACACTCGGCTTAGGTCCCGAGGTTTGCCCCGCAACCCGAGATTTGCCCCGTAGTCATCCTCATACGTTCATATTTGGGTCATCACAATCACCCCCCTTTGGGGACCAACGTCCTTGTTAGCGACATTTTCGGTTGGGTACAAGCTCTGATACCATTTGTAAAGACCCCTACTCCCAGCAAGATATTGTCTGCTCTGGGGATTGGGCTGCAGCCCAATATCCTCCCCTCACGGCTTTGTTTGGCGAGAACTTCCCAGAAGGTCACCCAACCTGGAATTGCTCTCGCCGAAGCACTTTTAACTTCGGAGTTTTTATGGGATTCGTTGCCAATCGTGCTCCAAAACGTATCTTACTATCTTGGGAGGGTCTCTTTACATATGCTTCATTTCGACATACTTTCTCAAGCGATGTGGGATTGTGACGACCCCCTTTTTACGACCCGTCACCTTCCAGTTCACCCGCGCGGACGTACTGCCATCCGGGTTCCTGTTCGTGCAGCCATCGTACACATACTTACACATTCGGGTCATCAATATCACTCCCCTTCGGGGGCCCAACGTCCTCGTTGGCCACATTTCTGGTTGGGTACAGGCTCTGATACCATTTGTAATGACCTTATTCCCAGCAAGATATTTGTTTGGCGAGAACTTCCCGGAAGGTCACCCAATCTGGAATTGCTCTCGCCGAAGCACTTTTAACTTCGGAGTTCTTATGGGATCCGTTGCCAATTGTGCTCCAAAACGCGTCTTGCTATCTTGGGAGGGTCTCTTTACATATGTTTCATTTCCACATACTTCCCTAAGCGATGTGGGATTGTGACGACCCCCTTTTTACGACCCTGGATTCGCCTATACTTGAGTCTGGGATTCGCCTACACTTGGCTTTGGTCCCGAGGTTTGCCCCGCAACCCGAGATTTGCCCCGTAGTCATCCTCATACGTTCATATTTGGGTCATCACAATCACCCCCCTTTGGGGCCCAACGTCCTTGTTAGCCACATTTTCGGTTGGGTACAAGCTCTGTTACCATTTGTAAAGACCCCTACTCCCAGCAAGATATTGTCTGCTCTGGGGATTGGGCTGCAGCCTAATATCCTCCCCTCACGGCTTTGTTTGGCGAGAACTTCCTGGAAGGTCACCCAACTTGGAATTGCTCTCGTCGAAACACTTTTAACTTTGGAGTTCTTATGGGATCCCAATTGTGCTCCAAAACGCGTCTTGCTGTCTTGGGAGGGTCTCTTTACATATGTTTCATTTCCACATAATTCCCCAAGCGATGTGGGATTGTGACGACCCTCTTTTTACGACCTAGGAATCGCCTATACTCGAATCTGGGATTCGCCTACACTCAGCTTAGGTACTTAGGTTTGCCCCGCAACCCATGGTTTGCCCCGCAGTCATCCTCATACGTTCACATTTGGGTCATCACATGATACATGGCAACTGAAAACACACAGACTATACATAATCCTACTGTTTTTTGATGTAGGCCCGTAGGCACACACGTACTCTACTTACCTGGTCTCCTGGAGATTTTCTGGTTGTTAGCTACTTCGGGAGTTTGCTCACCTATAATCGTAAACAGAGCACAACATTACTAAACTTCATTCTAAACTATTTAGAAATCTTAGGGAAACTAGTTGGAAGTCCTGTTCGTCGAGCATTCTTGGTTCACCCCAAAACCCGAAACTAACTCATACTCACAGCATTCACGAACGCTCCCCTACAATCTCTCTGTTAACGCTCCCCTACAATCTCTCTGTTATCTAATCCATAAAACAGTAAGTAAAAATGAAACAAAACTCACCTAGAATAGAGAAAATCAGAGAGGAAAATGTCAGAAGGAAGTCTGCTGAGCTGAGCTGAAAATCAAACGAAGGGAAATGGAAATAGGGTGGCGGCTACTGTGCATTAAATGCAGAACCTCTTCCCTTAATTAGGTTATCCACTTTATATCTCAATTTACCATTATGCCCTCGCCAAGTCACTCGTTAGCCTAATCACTAATTTCCCCCAATTTTATCTATAAAACATTCACTACTAGTTGACAAAATAAGTTGGCTCAATGAAACCGGGTGCTACAATCTACCCTCCTTAAAAGAATTTTGTCCTCAAAATTTAATACCTGAATAATTCTAAATGTTGGTCCATCATGTCTTGTTGGTGCTCCCAAGTTGTCTCCTCTATGTTCTGGTTATGCCATAAGACTTTCACCAGTGGAACTTCTTTGTTGCGCAACACTTTCACGGCATGGTCTAAGATCCTTACTGGTTTCTCCTCATATGCAAGAGTAGGATGAATTTCAATGTTCTGCTATTCCACAACCTGAGTTGGATCCCACATACACTTCTTTAACATGAAACATGAAACACATTATGGATTCCTTCCATAGAGACTGGCAATTGTAACTGATAAGCTGATTTCCCAATCCTTTTCAAGATTGAGAATGGTCCAATAAATCTGGGGTTCAACTTGCCTCTCTTACCAAATCTCACAACTCCTTTGAATGGTGATACCTTAAAAAAACTTCATCACCTACTTCTGTAACACCCGACAACTTCAACCAGGTGATTTCCTAACTAAATTAACGGTCATGATTATTCAATCTTCACGATTTAGAATTTTATGCCAAGCTTAATTAATTACATGTGGATTTAAACTAGGTTGAGTGGCAAAGTTGTAATAATGGAGGGTTGAGACCAGTATTTAAAGAAAATGGAAAGGATTCAAACCCTAATTAAACCTCACTGTAGCCGTCATTACTCTCGGCGACTTTCTCTCCAGAGCTCTCGCTCCCTGTCAACTAGAAATCCCTCCTTCGACAATCAATTTCCTTGCTTACCTCTCGGCTACTTTGTGCTCGAGGTACGATTTTGACAATGTAGCTATCTGTTAGTTGTTAAGCTCTGTTTTCAGCTAAGTGTTGAAGTTTTGGATTCCTCAATGGCCGAGTAATAATAAGGACATTTTAAAACCCGAGATTAGTAATGTCATTCTGAATCGATTCTGGACACTTAAAATAACCAATCCTGATTAATCGAAGTTGAATCTAGCTGTTATGGCTTTTATATTTCAGACTGTGCACAGAGAAATTAGACTAAGGGATTCAGGAATGATTTAATCTATTAGACTCTAGGGTGACTAGTGATTAAGACTATTAGGATTTTGTTTTAACTACTGCAATGTAAATGTTTTAGGTGAAGAAGTCTGAAGAAAAGGAGCTCAAGTTGCTAAGGAAACCAGGTAAGTGAATGTGTAGGATTCCCGACCAATAGGGCCCTACATCACAAGGATACTAGGTAGAAACTGATACGATAATTAGAAGTTGTTTAAGCTACTGCCTGTTACTTATGTTGATGTTTGACTGATGATATGATTTCACGACAGATGAATGCACTATTCTGTAGCTTGATGAATTAAGAGTTCTCATGTTCATGCATCATGAATGTTTTTATGAATAGGAAAATGTTTTTAAGAGCATGTTTTCCTCATGACAAAGATAACGATGTAAAACTTATGCAACGTGAATTAAGTGAGGGTTGGGGGCGGTTTGACGTATGTCACTGTCCAAAAGGAAGAACTATGATTACGACCCGCAAGGGACTATGTACACTCTCACTGTCAACCCCCTTTACCGGCACAAATCCTCTCTTAATCCACACAACATGAATGAGGAATATGATTGAAGAACATGAATGATGATTATGAACGATGAATACGAATGATGAATAAGAATGGAGATTTTGTGTATGAATAGGAACAAGAAAGATTCATGAGCATTTGTTTCTCAAAATGAGCATTCATGCATACTTGTTAGTATTGCATTCCTTACTAAGCATTAGGCTTATAGTTTAAACCTTATGATGTAGGTGAAGATTTAGTAGGTGAGGATTCCAAATTCTGTGATGATGTCTAAGGCCGGTTGCAGGATGGTGCTCAGGGTGGAAGTCTGTGGCTGGCAGGCGAATATGAACCGTAGTTAAGCTCATAAAGTGTCAGTAAGATTTATGATAAACTGACGTTCAAGTAAAATGAGATTTTCCTTGAATACTGGATTTTATGATTGTCTGGTTTAATTACTGAGTTTGTGAATGTCTATAAGGATATAGAACTGTTATCTAAACTATCTTTCCGCACATTTTTTTTT
>CM039502.1:52776265-52802288 GCA_022432975.1 Begonia masoniana
TGAATCCAATCAAACCTAATTGCATTCCAACGAAATAATCCTCAATTCAGCACAAAAATTGTTTACAACATTCTCATCTCTAAATTAGAAGAAATTTCTACTTACCATGTATGAATTCATTCTGCAACGTTAGGAAGCAATTAATCTCAATTAAGGTAGAATCTCAAATATCTCAACGTAAGGAATGCAAACCAAAATTAACTCCTTTCCTAATTCTTCTTGGAATCTGACCAAGAAGAGGGTCAGATTCGTGTTCTTCCCTTATGAAAGAATCGAGCTCCCACCCTATAAATTAAGGAGCTCTGTAGTGAAAAATCACCAAACACAACAATTTCTCCAAGTTCTGGAAACCAGAGAACAATCGAGAAAAAGGAAATTACTTCGTCGGAAATTCTTACCTCTCCGGTCCTCAGTCCAATGCAAGTTGTCCAAGCTCGGGCGTGTTTTTCAAGGAAGGAGAATCGAAGCTTTGTGTGACTCTGCACTCCTCCGACGAACCCTCCCCCTCCCTCGGCCGAACGTTTCCTCAGACGAAAAATCCTTCTCTCGGACAAAAGCTTCTCTCCGACCACACCTTTAGGCCACGCTCAGGCAACCTCTAACAGATTCGTCATTCTCTCGGCCGAACCCATCTTTGTGTGGCCGATCTCTCTCTGTCTCTGTCGATAGCCACCATCATCGTAAGACTTCCCTCACTCCCTCGCTCTGGGTTCATCCCTCATCTCTCTCGTTCTCTGTTTTATCTCACTCGCTCGGTCTCTTACACACTCTCTCTCTCGACAGAACTCAACGAAACAAAGGAATAAGGGGTTCAGAATTTCTATTCTGGACTGAACTCAATTACTTGGTCGAACCAAATAAGTGAACTGGGCCAGATAGTCAAACCGAACCGGTCCAGCAAGCTCAAGCCCAACTTGAAATGATCAGGCCCAAATAGACCAACACCAGCCCAAACTGGAAACTGTTTTTAGCAATCGAATTTTTGGATAGATAAGGATGCCCAATCGATCCGAAAATTCAACGCTAGAATTTTAGTGGTAAGAAATTTCTACATCTATTATTTTCAAAGAGATATTTTTGGATGAAACGAAGAAGTTAAATCTCCCTAATTTTTAGCCAAACAACATCAATCAAACGCTTGGGAAAAGTACTTAAAATCCAATTATCGCTTTTTCTTAGAATCCAGGTAAGTAAAAATACCGTTTTCAATGTTTTGGCTATGACCCTATATCACAAAAGTTTATATTATTTTCTTATAACTGATTTCTTATACGTTATTGATATTTGAGCTCGCATGTTTAAACATTGACTTAGATTAGTATAAAAAAAAATTGGTAGGACATATTGTAATCGTATGAAAATGAAGGAATTGACGAAAAATACGTGATAGTAAAAACCTGAACGACAATGAGATGGTGAGCTTGAATGTATGAAATGACGTAAGATATATGATATTAAAAGCCTGAACAACAATGAAGTTCTGAGCTTGATCGAAAGTAAGATGACAAAGCCTGAACGACAATGAGATGGCTAAGTAAGTTAATGCAGGATTTGGTAAAAGTAAATGTTTTGCACTTGCACGTATTCTCACTTACTGAGTTTTTTCATAGTTTGTAACTTGTAATGTAGGTAAATTTTTATCCGAGGATAAATTGACACTGCTCGAGGATTTTCCAGAGACAGGGGAGCATACAGAGGAGACGTTGTCATTGGTTCCAAATAAAAGATAAAGTTATGATTTTATATCGTTTAAAATTTTTTTTTTACACATTTAGTTGCATTTAATTTCAGTTTGTTTTTCGTTAAATAATTTATTTCATCAGCTGTTGGATTTTTCAATTAACTACGTTATTGTTTTAAAATTAATAAGTGAGGTTTCATTTTTCAATCTGAATGGGGTTAGTTGGCAATGAAATTAGTGAAATTGGATTGAAAGTTAAATTTTGGACGTTTTAGCTTAATAGACCAATTCTGTTTTTTTGGGTTTTGGACTGGTTACGGTTATTCGTTTTAAATTCCCTTTTGGCAGGTTAAACTAGGTCAATAGTTTGAGAGTAAATTGGTGAATGTAAACTTGATTTTAATGAAGTTTGAATATTTGTCATAGGTCGAGCCGTAGGTGGACAGAGAACCGAGTATCCTCAGCGAGCTAGGACGCCAGGTAAGTAGTAGTGTGGGTATCCGTGATGGCCCAGGTTAGAGTGATAGTTAATTTCCTCCTGGCGAGCTATTGTGATGTCTGCTTGGGCCCAGGGTTGAGTGGTTGAGTCCCTCCTGGTGTGCTCTTGTGCGGGTGTCTATAATGGCCCAAGTTAGAGTGATAGTTGATTCCTTCCTGGCGAGCTATTGTGATGTCTGCTTGGGCCCAGGGTTGAGTGGTTGAGTCCCTCCTGGTGTTGTAACACCTGGTTTTGACGGGTTTTCGGGTTTCCGTAAAAGAATGACATTTTTGTAAATATAGTAAACTGAGCCCGTTTTACGAACGGGAAGTTTCGTTAGAGCCCTAGTAATTAATGAGGATTTATATAAGAAGAAAGAAATTTCAAAAATCAGAATTGACAGTATAACGCCCAAGTGTTCGGTTTTTGCTATGATGGGCATTTTGGTAAATAAGTGAAAAAGGTTCGTTTTGCAAACGAAGAGTTTTATCAGGATCTTATGACTTAGAGGAATTTGAGAAGAAATAAGGGAAATTTTGGGATTCAAATTGATGGTGAAATGCCGAGTTTCCGTTTATAATCCTATAGCGTTTTAAACGAGAGATTGAAACCAATAGACGATCATTGAGTTAAACGGGAGATTTAAACCAAGGGGCAGACTTGTCTTTTTACAAGTCAATTTATTAAATAGGGCAAAAGCCCTTTCTTCTCCATGCTTGAACGAATTTTCCAGAGAGAAATTTCTCTCTAGCGACGGCGAGCCTCAACGACGATTCCTCCTTCAACGCCGGCGATTCTTCCTCCGATCGCTCGGTTTTTTTCACGTTTTCTCCTCCTATCGTGATGGTAAGTCTCTAGCATTTTCTGGCTTTAGTTTGCGATTTTTAGAGGTTTGAACATTTAGGGTTTCGTAGGAATTTCATAGAAACAACCGAGTTTTTGTTAATAATGGTTATTTATAGTTATAATTATGATTATTGAGCGTTATTTGGTGAAACATTAGGTGTATTCGATGTTTTGATTGAAAATTCGAGTTAGGAGCTTTGAGAAATCTCCATTAATTGAGGTTTCTAACTTTGAGCATAAGTTGCTCGATGAAATGCCCGAGTGAGGTTTATTAGAATTTTAGGGAATTTTCTTTAGTTAGGAGTTTCGTTAGTTTACGAAATTTCACGGTTTAGATTTGTTTTTAACCAAGGACGTTATGGATCCACTTAGGTGACAGCCCAAAACGAGGAGCTCGGTGTTCAATGGATGATAGGTAAGTTCTCGTGACTTACTGTGGCCGATTGGCCTACACCATAATGTCGGAATTCGTGTTGAGGATTGTTGGAGCTTTGTTTCTGTTTATATGCTTTGGTTGGGTAGTTTAGGGTTAGTTGTTTTGTAGGTTTTGATTAAATTGTTTTGATGGTACGCACGTTGTATGTTTATGTTATGTTTTTATTGTCATGCATAATTGTTTTACGAAACGGCACGAAAATGAGTTTACGCATTTATTTCATGAAAAAGAAAACGAAAAGAGAAATGAAAAAGAAAACGAAAAGGTAAACGAAAAGGAAAAAGGAAAACGAAAAGGAAAGGGGAAACGAAAAGAGAAACGAAAAGGGAAACGAAAAGAAAAACGAAAAGGAAAACGAAAACGTAAAAGAAAAGGAAAAGGAAAAAGGAAAACGAAAAGGTAACGAAAAGGAAAAGAAAAAGATAAATGAAAAGGAAAATGAAAAGTGTAAACGAAATGGATAAATGAATGTGATGTGCCCCATAGGCCCATTACACGGTCTCAAACCCAAGGTCATAATTTATCTAATTTATGCACTTACACTCTTGTCTCTTTTGCAGGTAATGGACTGTGTAGAGGCTTGGAGAACACCTTGGGAGACTTGAAGTGGGAATCCAAAGTACGGGTTGTGACCCACCAAACCCACTTAATCACTTGGAAATTCAAGCAAGGAGACCAATTTGCTCACATGGGAATTTGTCTTCCCGAGCCTTAATGTAACCTTTTATTTCAAACTTATTTTGAGGCAAACATTGGCCTTCTTGTTAACTTTATTATAAGCATGCATATTAGGCATTTAGGGTTAGATGAATGATAAGTTAGATGATGGAATGGAAGTGGTTCAAAGCAAGTGCATGGAGTGCATGGAAGAGGAGAAATGGGCCTTAAGGAAAAGATATCCATTTTGGCCCAACCTTGAGTGGAGGGGACCACTACCTTTATCCAAACCATGGGCTGCCACTTGAGCGATTCTTAGAGGTTCTCCAATCAACACAAGGGCAAGGATTGATGACATGGTTATCACACAACCATTGGATCAAGAAAACCAAACTCATCTCGGCCATGCAAGCTATCTTCATGATCAACGGTTACACCATTTTGAAGACCACTTTTTGAATCACATCCAAGCCATCTATAGGTCTATAAAAGCATGGTAATTGGTGATTGTAAGTTTTTGGACTGATTTTAAGGAGCATGCACGGATTTCCCTTCCATGGTTGAAGGAGTTTGAAGAAACCAACAAGGTTTGCTCGGTTTGCACAAAACCGAGGGGTTGCGCCCCCACCACTCCCTTCTTGCTTGGTAGCTTACAAGGGTTATATAGCCATCTTCTTCTCCATCTCCTTGGGAGTGGAAACAGCAAGAAGTGGCCCCAAACCGTGTTCAAGAGTCGAGTTGTCTTCCTTGGAAGCAACTATTGCCAAAGGCTTCAAAATATTACCTATTGGCCGATTTCTTGAAGTTTGCATATCTTTTCCATCTCAATGATCAGGACCACGCCTTCCACTATCACACACCTCACTCACTCCACTAACATCATATAAAGTTTCGTTTTCATCTAAGCACATTTGGTCATTCAAGTTCATCTTGCAATTTGTGTTCTTCTCGGGCCATTTCTTGCCAATCCGAGGAGCTAACGATCCCCTCTAAGCTCTAAACGTTTTCTTGCAGGTTAGGGCTATATCAAGTGGTATCAGAGCTTGGCTAGCTCCTTTAGGGTGCTGGAAACCAAGTTGGTTTGGTTCCCCAAACCCATTTGGTTGTCCAAAACCGATTGCACAAAACCGGGTTACTTGATTCATCTTTGCGGTTTTGTATGTGTGTTTAGTTTTCCTTGTTTTTTTTTGCTTTGTTTTCACTAAATACCACCCCTATCTTCTTTTAATCGAAGTTAACAGACTTGAGCATGGGTTTCTAGCTTATTTTTCTTCAACCATTTTCGTGCTGCAAATAGCTTTCCACTTTAGTTAAACATTTGCCAACTACTTTTAGTACTTGCTGTTTTTATTTCTTTTTTTGTATTGCCACTTGTGCTGCTGTTCTATCCCTTTTCCAGCCATCAAAAGATCATGTTCCCTTCATAAGTTTTAAAGTATAAACTCTAAATATTGTGATTGGCTTGCTGTTGAGTTGGTTGCTCATGATTGGTGCTCATTTTGTAGCTAATGGACATGACCGATTGATGCACTACTTGAACATCCGATTTGTCCAAATTTGGCCACTATTTGTAACACTTTTTGAGTATGCTTTATTTACGTTATTCTCTTGCTAATGAATGTTAACATATTGATATTTGATCTGTTTAAGATGGCATGAAAATTTGGAGATTAAGTTTGCTAAAAACCGAGAGTAAAGTAAGCACAAAAGTGCATTGTTGTAGTTTTTGTTAACCGATTAGCATGACATTTAATTCCAAACTTTGCTTTGAGCTAAATCAAACTTTATTTATTGAATGCTGCTTTTATTCCTTGCTAAAGTATGAGTATTAAGTTTGGTAAAAGATGTATGCAAATTGGTTATGTACTTGTCACAAAACCGAGGCCTAAAATGCATCAAAATTGATTTTAGTGACTATCACTTGATGTTTTTTTACTTTGTGACATGTTTTTATGCATAAATCCAAGCATATTAATCATCTAGCCTTGAGTTTACTTAATCTTCAGCTGAGGCATGTGTTCATTGTGGAGTGTTTGGCATTAAAATTCAAATTATATGCTGTTTTTGGCAAAAACAAGACACACTTTTGAAAAAACAGTTTTGTGTGTGCACAAATTTGGTAAGGTTGATGTTGATTGTTGGGACCATAATGCACTTTGCTGAAATGAATGTTGACCACGAATTTATGCTGAATAGTACCTTTCAAATTAGTGGTTTGTTGCTAAAATATTGTTTAATACTTGAATGAAAACCAAAGCATGACATTTGGCTTAAGTCTCAAAATCTTGCATGAAAATTACCTAAACCGAGAACCAAATTGAGTGTGATTTTTACTTTTCTTAGTTAACTTAATTTGCATGTCCCCTAGAGTGTAAAGGAATAAATCCCTTTCCTTTACTCCTTAGTAGTTATTTTATTTTTGGCCCTATTATTCAAAAAAAAAAAAAAAAAGTGAACTTAATTGAAAGCTTAGGTGAATACTTTAGTGAGGACAATTTTTCCTAATCTCCTAGGAACTATGGTTCAACAAAACTAAAATTTTCCTAATACTTAGTAATGAAAACTAGAAGTGGAATTCACATAGGCCCAACCCAAGATATGGCCCAAGATCCAAACATACCCACTAGTGGCAAAGACATTCCCCAAGAAGAGACTCATACCCAACAAGAGGGAGAGTCTAGCATGCAAGGACAACTTAATGGACTAAGTGGAATTGTTGGAGCCTTAAGTAAACAACTCTATGAAATGAACTTAAAATTTGAACAAGTGATGAATGGTCGTAGACCAAGCTATCATGGAGAATCCTCCCATGACACCACACCTAGGAGAAGAAATGACAACCTTAGGACTCGATTTAGAGACCAAGAACCTTTAGGTGGTGATGACGAGGTAGATTACCGTAGTGGTAGACGCCCCTAATTTGACCATGATGAGGACGATGAGTGGACCTTAGACGAGGAGGAAAATTTTCCGACCCCCTAACCCTAGACCGCCATGATGAGTTTAGGAGAGACCGACGACGAGACCAAGATGACCTTTGAACGTAAAATTACAAATCCCATCCTTTAATGGAACTTGTGATGGAACAACCTTTATCGAATGGTTAGAAAAGGTGGAAAGGATATTTGATTGTTATGATTACTCCGACAAGGTCAAGATCCAACTAGTTTTCCGTAGAACTTACCGGCTATGCCTTACTTTGGTGGTCTAACATTAGATCACAAGAGCACGGACTGGATTTGATCCTATTAATACTTGGAGGAAGATGAAATCTATTATGTCTAAGAGGTTCATACCTAGTCATTATAAGCAGAGTTGATCATGAAGATACATAGCCTCAAGCAAGGAAGTCTATCCGTTGAAGAGTACCTCACGGAGTTCGAAACTCTAAAAAATTCGAGGAGAACTAGAAGAGCCTGATGACCAAGCCATAGCTAGGTTTATCCATGGACTAAATATGATATTGCTGATGCTGTAGAGTTACACCCATTGGAGAGCATGGATTCGGTGATCCAATTGGCCTTAAAAATTGAGCGACAACTTAAAAGAAAGAGAAAGCCACCCAATCCTACAAGCCTAGTCAATTTCCCAAGTACACTCCAAACCCCTTGAAGTTAACAAGCCCTCACCCAAGGCTGATTGGAAAAAGCCTTTCCAAAGACAATGCCACCCAAGGATTCAAGTAATAAACCTATAAGTCCCAAAGGCCCTGAAGCCAAGACCACGAGAGATAACCCCATTGGACAAAGAGCACGTGACCTCAAGTGCTACAAGTGTCAAGGCCTAGGGCATTTCATGGCCCAATGCCCGAACCGACGTGTTATGATATTGAGGAGGACACTGGTGAACTTGTAAGTGAGGATGAGCTCCAAGAGGAAGTGGTAGAAGTTGAAGGAGATGAGGACGAGAATGAATCTGAGGAAGAAGTTATTCACGCACAAGACGGACCTTTACTTATGGTGAGAAGACGAGTTCTCATAACAAAGAATTCTGGAGAGGATTGTCAGCGTGAGAACATTTTCATAATAAATGTCTCATCAAGGATAAGCTTTGTTCGTTAATCATTGATGGAGGAAGTTGTGCGAACGTAGCCTCCAAGGATTTGGTGACCAAGTTAGAACTCAATACTAGCAGCCACCCCCACCCGTACAAGCTTAAGTGGTTGGATGATAGAGACGACGTCAAAGTTACGAAGCAAGTGAGGATTGAGTTTGCTTAGGTAAATATAAAGATTCGGTCCTTTGCGATGTAGTGCCTATGAGCGCAAGCCATTTACTCTTAGGCCGCCCCTGGCAATTTGATCGAAGAGTGAACCATGATGGGTATCCAACTGTTATTCACTAAAGTTTGAAGGCAAAAATCTTAAGTTGGCACCCATGACCCCTGAGCAGATAGCTAAGGATGATGCTATCAAGAGAGAAGAGAAGAATAAAGCTAGTCTCTTCATGACTAAAACTGAATTAGAAGCATCGGTACTTAGGGAGACCCTTTGATCATGATACTTTTCCGTGACCGAGTGATGGAGTTAGGAGTTATTCCCCCTCAAGTTATGGACCTTTGCATAAGTTTCAAGACGTATTCCCTGAAGATCTCCCAAAAGGATTGCCACCTCTTCGTGGCATTGAACATCAAATCGATCTCCACCCGGGGCTGTTTTACCAAATCGACCAGCTTACCGAATGAACCCCGAGGAGACGAAGAAACTGCAAGACCAAGTACAAGAACTATTGGACAAGGGATATATAAGAGAATCCATGAGCCCTTGTGCAGTTCCTTCCCTTTTAGTCCCTAAGAAAGACGGCACCATGAGGATGTGTGTCGATAGCCGAGCCGTGAACCAAATCACTGTCAAATATCGATTCCCTATTCCTAGGCTCGAGGACATGTTAGATGAGCTCAGTGGAGCTTCGATCTTTTCTAAAGTGGACCTCAAGAGTGGTTATCACCAGATACGTATGAAGGAAGGTGATGAGTGGAAGACAGCCTTCAAGACGAAGTATGGGCTGTTTGAATGGATGGTGATGCCCTTTGGTCTTTCTAATGCCCCGAGCACATTTATGAGACTCATGCACCATGTGCTTAAGGAATATCTTGGTAAATTCATTGTGGTTTACTTCGATGATATTTTGGTGTACAGTATTGACCTTCCTCAACATCTTAACCACTTGAGTACCCTCTTCCAGACCCTAAGGAAAGCCAAGTTGTTTGGAAACTTGAGCAAGTGTTCCTTTGCGCAAGAAAATGTCTATTTTCTGGGATTTGTGATTTCCAAAGATGGAATGGAAGCTGACGTGGATAAGATCAAGGCCATTAAGAATTGGCCCATACCAAACTCCATAACTGAAGTACATAGCTTCCATGGATTAGCCTCATTTTATCGGAGGTTTATCAAAGATTTTAGTTCAATAGCTGCCCCACTTACGGATTGCACTAAGAAAGGGAAAGAGTTTACTTGGACCTCTTCTTGCCAAAAGAGCTTTGAACTTATCAAGCAAAGTTTATGTCATTCTCCCGTACTTGCTCTTCCTGACTTCAACAAAGTTTTTGAAGTTAAAAGTGATGCATCAGGAGCTGGCATTGGAGCAGTACTCATGCAAGACCACCGACCCATCGCATTCTTTAGCGAAAAGATGAAAGGAGCTGTGCTGAATTATTCCACCTATGATAAGGAATTCTACGCCGTTATACGAGCATTAGAGCACTGGCAGCATTACCTCTTGTCGAAAGAATTTGTAATAAATACTGACCATCAAGCTTTACGACACATTAAGAGTCAGCATAAGTTGAACAAGCGGCATGCGAAATGGGTAGAATTTTTGGAAAGATTCCCATACACATTGAAATATCTTAAGGGCGAGAACAATGTAGTCGCCGATGCCCTTTCGAGGAAGCGCATTCTTCTTACCAAATTGGGGACTAGATTTTTTGGATTTGAATGGATTAAGCATAACTATGAATTTGACCCCGACTTTGGTTTTATTTACGCCAAGTGCAAGGAAAAGGCCGAAGGAGATTACCGGCTTATGGATGACTATTTATTGAAAGCAGGAAAATTGTGCGTTCCCCACGGAAGTTTAAGACGATGTATTGTTAAAGAAGCCCATTGTGGAGGATTAGCAAGTCATTTTGGGGAAAAAAGGACCCTTGAAATGCTTAAGGAACATTTCTATTGGCCACATATGAAGAGAGATGTGCATCGCTTAGTGGAAGCATGCATCATTTGCAAAAAAGCCAAAAGTAAGGTTCTACCACATGGCTTGTATATGCCTTTACCCATTCCCTCGCACCCTTGGATTGACGTTAGTATGGATTTTGTGTTGGGATTGCCACGAACTGCTCGTAATAAGGATTCGATCATGGTAGTTGTAGATCGTTTCTCAAAGATGGCACATTTCATTCCTTGTGCAAAAACCGATGACGCCTTTGCAATAGCAGAATTATTTTTTGGAGAGATTGTTCGCCTACACGGGATACCACATTCCATAGTGTTGGACCGGGACACTAAGTTTTTGAGCTCCTTCTGGAAGACGTTGTGGAAGAAGTTGGGGACTAAGTTGTGTTTTAGCACATCTTTCCATCCCCAAACTGATGGACAAACGGAAGTTGTTAATAGGACCTTAGGCACTCTCTTACGATCTATTGTAGGTAAGAAACTATCCAGTTGGGACGTAGTCCTCCCCGGATTAGAATTTGCTTACAATCGCACCCTTCATTCCACTACTGAGCAAAATCCTTTGAGGTTGCCTATGGGTTTAATCCATGTACACCGTTGGACCTTGTTCCCTTACCATTTAATGAACTGGCCAATCCATCAGGAGTGAGCAAGGCTGAACAGATCAAGAAATTACACGAAAGTGTGCGTCGAGCCATCGAAAAGAGAAATGCGAGCGTGGCTAAGCGAGTAAACAAAGGTCGAAAAGAAGTTATCTTTAAAGAAGGAGATTTGGTTTGGTTGCACTTACGCAAAGAGAGATTCCCCGACAAAAGGAAATCTAAGCTACTCCCGAGAGCGGATGGACCATTCAAGGTGTTGGAGCGAATAAATAACAACGCTTATAAGATTGAGTTGCCGGGTGACTATGGAGTATCAGCCACTTTCAACGTCATGGACCTATCACCCTATAAAAGTGATGTAGAAAACTCCGAGGGGCCCGAACTAAAGGATTTGAGGTCAAATCCTCAACAACTTGGGGAGGATGATGTGCCCCATAGGCCCATTACACGGTCTCAAACCCAAGGTCATAATTTATCTAATTTATGCACTTACACTCTTGTCTCTTTTGCAGGTAATGGACTGTGTGGAGGCTTGGAGAACACCTTGGGAGACTTGAAGTGGGAATCCAAAGCTACGGATGTGGACCAACCAACACACTTAATCACTTGGAAATTCAAGCAAGGAGACCAATTTGCTCACATGGGAATTTGTCTTCCCGAGCCTTAATTGTAACATTTTATTTCAAACTTATTTTGAGGCAAACATTGGCCTTCTTGTTAAACTTTATTATAAGCATGCATATTAGGCATTTAGGGTTAGATGAATGATAAGTTAGATGATGGAATGGAAGTGGTTCAAAGCAAGTGCATGGAGTGCATGGAAGAGGAGAAATGGGCCTTAAGGAAAAGATATCCATTTTGGCCCAACCTTGAGTGGAGGGGACCACTACCCTTTATCCAAACCATGGGCTGCCACTTGAGCGATTCTTAGAGGTTCTCCAATCAACACAAGGGCAAGGATTGATGACATGGTTATCACACAACCATTGGATCAAGAAAACCAAACTCATCTCGGCCATGCAAGCTATCTTCATGATCCAACGGTTACACCATTTTGAAGACAACTTTTTGAATCACATCCAAGCCATCCATAGGTCTATAAAAGCATGGTAATTGGTGATTGTAAGTTTTTTGGACTGATTTTAAGGAGCATGCACGGATTTCCCTTCCATGGTTGAAGGAGTTTGAAGAAACCAACAAGGTTTGCTCGGTTTGCACAAAACCGAGGGGTTGCGCCCCCACCACTCCCTTCTTGCTTGGTAGCTTACAAGGGTTATATAGCCATCTTCTTCTCCATCTCCTTGGGAGTGGAAAACAGCAAGAAGTGGCCCCAAACCGTGTTCAAGAGTCGAGTTGTCTTCCTTGGAAGCAACTATTGCCAAAGGCTTCAAAATATTACCTATTGGCCGATTTCTTGAAGTTTTGCATATCTTATCAATCTCAATGAATCAGGACCACGCCTTCCACTATCACACACCTCACTCACTCCACTAACATCATATAAAGTTTCGTTTTCATCTAAGCACATTTGGTCATTCAAGTTCATCTTGCAATTTGTGTTCTTCTCGGCCATTTCTTGCCAATCCGAGGAGCTAACGATCCCCTCTAAGCTCTAAACGTTTTCTTGCAGGTTAGGGCTATATCAGAATGTCACGTTTTTATGAACTATATACGCATAGCATGCGTTGTCATTTACGTAGAACTTATTGAGATTTATTCTCATAGGTGTCCTTATGGTGCAGGTGAACCCTAAACAGGTGAGGAAGACTTTCCTCCGTCAGATGATCACGCTGGTTGAAGAATGATGCACGTGGGAGTGTGCTGACGCAGTTGGAGCGACTTCGATCCGTGGGGATGTGTGTAAGTCTTTTGGGCTATTTTGGGTAGAAATACGTAAACAATATGTTTAGGTTGTTGTAAGGATTAGTTGAATTTGATGTTGATAATAGAATTGTTTTGATTTCACAATTTACTGGAACTGTTGGAGTTTTCTTTTAAACAGGAGGAAATGTTTAGTTTTCAAACGGAACCACGCGATTCGTTTTCAGGAAATTTACTTCGTTTTAAATGTTTTGAATCATATTTATAGTAAATGGTAAAATGAAGGATGTGAATGAGTGATTTTATGTTAAATGTTTTAGAATGTAAATTGACGTTGAAGTGTTTTGATAGGATAAATTGTATTGAAAAATGAAGGAGAAGTATAGGAGAAATGTGCAGGGAAATAGAAGCAAGCTCTTTGGAAAAATTTTCCAGAGAGCTGGGCGATTGATCGCCTAAAAAGGGGCGATCAATCGCTCCTTAAAAGTGAAACAAGCTCTCTGGAAAAAAATTCCATAGAGCTGAGCGATTGATCGCCCAAAAAGGGGCGATCAATCGCTGTTCACGTGAACAGTGGTACTGTTCATGTGAATAGTACTCGAAAATGAAAAAAAAAAATATATAAAAATAATAATATAATAAAAAAAAAATAATAATAATTGTTTCTTAAATGGTTTAAAACGTAGACTTCAATTTCGGTTTCGATTTCTATTTTGATTTCGATTCCGTCTTAAGTAAGTTATAAGTATAAATATATATATATATATATATATATATATATATATATATATATATATATATATATATATATATATATATATATATATAAAAATAATGTGGAAAAATAAGGGTACAGTGTTAGGGTCGCTACAGGTGTGCTCTTGTGCGGGTGTCTGTGATGGCCCAGGTTAGGGTGATAGTTGATTCCTTCCTGGCGAGTTATTGTGATGTCTGCTTGGGCCTAGGGTTGAGTGGTTGAGTCCCTCCTGGTGTGCTCTTGTGCGGGTGTCTGTAATGGCCCAGGTTAGGGTGATAGTTGATTCTTTCCTGGCGAGCTATTGTGATGTCTGCTTGGGTCCAGGGTTGAGTAGTCGAGTCCCTCCTGGTGTGTAACGCCCCGAGCTTTCTAAACTCAGTTCGTTACTCATAAACCCGAACATAACTAAGGAATTTTGGACCAAACTTAAAATTTCACTTGAAAGTCAAAACTCGATGTTCACTGAAATCACAACGTTACAATTCACAGCGGAAAAATCATTTGAAAACAAGCATAGATTAAACGGGGTTGTAAATCAATATCTGGAAATATCAATTAAAATAGTAGGAATTGGTTCGACCAAGACTTAAGCGTGGAAACGTGGAAATTATAAAAGGTCAAACGCATCTGCCGCTAGACGAGGTCAACAAAAAAAAGAAATAAACTGAAGACTTCCGCCGATGACGTCAGCTAGAAGAATCACTCTTCCAACTTCAGTCGATCGCAAAACGACAAGTTTTGCTACTCGCATCTACCAATGACGTTAGCTGGAAGAATCACTCTTCCAACTTCAGCCGATCGCAAAACGACAAGTTTTGCTACTCGTATCTACCGATGACGTCAGCCGGATGATTCGTTCATCCAGCCTCTACCGATCACAAGAAGACAAATCTTCCACTACATCATCCGATAGATTTAATACCCGACATCCACCAATCACTAAACGACAAAACTTCTACTACATCATCCGATGGATAAAATTACTCGACATCATCCGGTTACAAAACGACAAATTTTCTACTTATATCTTCTGATGGCTTCTACTGAAGACACCATCCGATGACTTTACTGAAGACATCTTCCGATAGACAACAGAACAACAACCCTACATCTGCCGATAGACTTCATCTACCGATAGATCAAAAATACTCAACGAAAACAGCATAGCAACATTTTCACTCAAACAAAGAAAACTCCGACTACCAAAAGAATTTGAGCATTTTACTAAAAATCGTTCAAACTATTTAAATCCAACAGAGTATCATTATCAGAAAAGTCTCAAATTGAATTCAAACATCAAAACTATCACTGTCATGGAAACTCGCGACATACTTAAATTGAATCATATAGCTCACTAAACCTTCTCATCCACTGACACCAGTTAAACCGCCCCATCAGTTGCCATATTGTTACTTAGATGCACTCCTCCAACCAGACTAGTCCTCAGCAAACTCAGTAAACACACCTGCTGTCACTTCTTCACCTACATCACAAAACTCATCTATTAGCCTAATGCTAAGTAAGTAAAGCAGTAATGAAATAAAATGCTGAAATATGAATTCCTAAACATGCAATTTCTACTTTCTCATCTCAGTTGTTCATGCATCGTTTCTGTTCAGATCCCCTTGTGAAATTGGGAGTTGGATCAACTCTCCCAAAGTATAAATATCCACTGTCTCATTAAGGGGCAGATTAATTCCCCTAACAGTAAATCTGATTCACATAGCTGTTTCCGATCCCCCTGTTCGATGGGAAGCGGATCAAATTTCCCAAAGTCTAAATATCCACTGTCTCATTAAGGGGCGGATTAATTCCCTTAACAGTAAATCTGATTCACATAGCTGTTTCATTATGTTCATTCTTTACCATGCCAACATGCATTCAAATTCATTTTCGTATACTTTTAAAACATGATGCATAACACACAGACACATTCAAATAAACATAATCATAATGTTTTGTGATGTAGGCTCGAAGGCACAAGCAAGCTTCACTTACCAGGTCTCCTGGAAATCGCTCTGCTGTAAGCTACCTTAGAAGTTCGCTCACCTAAGTTCATAACAGAACATCAATCAAACCTTTGCTAAACTTTACCAAAAATTAACCAGAGTGTTGTGAGTCAAGCCATAAATAAGCTCCTGCAATAGCTTAAAAGGATCGTTAGCTACTCCGGTGCTCGACCAAACCGAGTAATCTCAAGAACAGAAAACTAAACGGGCGAAAAACAGTAATAATCAGAGTGCTTTAGTGAGATTAGTGTCGTGCGAGTGAAGTGTGTGTAAGATGAAATGGCGTGGTCCAGTTAATTCAACAGAGACTTGCACAACCTCAAGTCGGTCAGCTAACTAATGTTTAGCTCTGACAGAACGCTTTTCCAGAGGAAGGCGTCGACTTGAGGAACCGGTTCTGTCCACCTCCTTCTTGTTTCCAGCCCTCGATAGGGAGGAGAGGAGAGTGGTGCTAGAGTTCAACAACAACCTCGGGTTGTTGAACTAGGAGGTTGTCTCCTGTTCGGCAAAGCCGAAGCTCGCCTGTCGGCGAAATTCCTTCGCGATTTCTCTCTTAGGGAAATGGTCTACTTGTTCTCATTACCTTAACCAAGTTTTACAGACACCAATTGTAATGATATATAATACCTAATGGCTGGAGAAACATTTGAAAATTGGCCGAGAACTGTTGAGGGCGCGGGAAGAAGAAGCAGACGCAATCGAGATTCCTCTGGCGCTAGGAATCGAGGGTAGCCCTGTTTCCATGTCAGCTCGCCGGTTTCCTCGCAAGGAATCTATTTCGACATAGGCGCAGAGGAAATTCGGGCCAAAAACAGCAATGGTCCCTTTTCATTCAAGTGCAGACGTAGAGCGAAAGGTTGCCGCTGGTTCTCTGGTTTCTCTTTTGCTGAGCTCTGGTTCACGAAAATGAAAGCTTCAACCGGTTTTCTTCATTAGCAGCAGCAGCTGGTTTGGTTCTCTTCAAGCAACAACAAGCGGTCCGGCTCTTCCTCAATGCACAGCAACTGGTTTTTCTTCTTTAACTCACTCCTTTGGTTCTCAAGCCAATTAAAACAAAACCAAGCCACATCTATCCTACCAAGCATCTAGCCCTAAATGCCTAACATGCATGATTATATAAAATCTTAACAAAAAGGCCAATGTTTGCCCAATAAGTTTTAAAATAAAAATACATATAAATCAATGCTTGGGAAGACAAATTCCCATATGAGCTTCTGGTTCTCCAAGCCTTGTCTCCCAAGCAATGACGTGCTTCGGTTGCTCCGGATCTTGAGCTTCCATCTCCCACTTTACATCGGTGAGTATGTCGTCCAAGTCGGTGTAAGAAATGTCACCTGCAAAAGAGTAAAGTGTGTAAGTACATAAATTAGATAAAGCATGTGATTGTACCTGTGATCGTGTGATGGGCCTACGGGGCACAACACAGAGGAACAAGGAAACCAGTTTGGAACTCTACTGCTTGCACATTTCCATTTATTCCCCAAGAACCCAAACCTACTCTCATCAACAGCATCTTTGAAATCCTCACATTGTACTCCCTCAGTTATCTAACTGCTAAAACGCAAGAGAATGAGGAAAAACGTACCTAAGTTGAAAGAGAATCGAGCAAGAAAATTGCCTAGAGAGCTCTGCTGCTTGAGTTGAAAACCGAGGGAGGAGAGTAGGGAAAGAGTGGTAGCTACAGTGCATTTAATTACAAAACCTATTTCCTTAAATAGGTTATCCATTATAAGTTCTCAATTTACCACTATGCCCTTACTTAGTCACTCATTAACCTAATTAATACTTTTCCTAAATTTTCTCCACAACATGCTTACTATTAAATAACGGATTAGAAATTGGTTTAATAGAACCGGGTGCTACATGGTGTGCTCTTGTGCAGGTGTCTGTAATGGCCCAGGTTAGGGTGATAGTTGATTCCTTCCTGGCGAGCTATTGTGTGTCTGCTTGGGCCAACTATCACCCTAACCTGGGCTATTACGGACACCCGCACAAGAGCACACCAGAAGGGACTCGACTACTCAACCCTGGGCCCAAGCAGACATCACAATAGCTTGCCAGGAAGGAATCAACTATCACCCTAACCTGGGCCATTACAGACACTCGCACAAGAGCACACCAGGAGGTACTCAACCACTCAACCCTCCTGGTGTGCTCTTGTGCGTAGGTTCCCGATGGCCCAGGGTTAAGCGGTTGTTGATTCTTTCTTGTGCAGGTTGTGGGTTAGTTGCACATATGTTGGGAGTCTTGTGCAGGTTGTGGGGCAGTTGTACATATGTCGGGAGTCTTGTGCAGGTTGTGGGTCAGTTGTACGTATGTTGGGAGTCTTATGCAGGTTGTGGGCCAATTGTACGTATGTCGGGAGTCTTGTGCAGGTTGTGGGCCAATTGTACGTATGTCGGGAGTCTTGTACAGGTTGTGGGCCAGTTGTACGTATGTCGGGAGTTTTGTGCAGGTTGTGGGGCAATTGTACGTATGTTGGGATTCTGATTCTGTTCCAAGTATTCTGATTTCTTCTGCCATTCATTCTGTAGTCCGATTCTAACTGTTTTCCCACTTTACTTTCAAATCCAGAGAATGTTTTCTCTCTCTGTAATGCTTTTAAGGGTTTGCTCTTAAAAGTTCAGTCTGTTTGGTTCAAAAAAAATATACGTCCCGTTCTTTGTTAAATGTCCCAGAGTGATGGCTCCTCGGCCCCGATCGGGTCGGGGTCGTCACACGATAGGTGCATAAATTCTAGTGTTGTTAATTGCCTTTATTGGCATTGTTTTGTTTAGAAAAGTTGTTCCAAGAATCACCTTTTGCTGCAAGTTTTTAACTAATAAAAAACTTGTTTCCAGACTAGTTTCATTATTACAAACAGAAACTTTTGATAATTTTTATTTGATTTTTAGTTTATTGCCACCTGCTGCTGCTGCAGTTAATGATTGAGTTGTTTTTTCAAAATATCAATAAGGAACAATACCTTCTTGAATACAATTAATGTCTGCTCCACTATCCACAAGAGCAGTGATATTTTGAATGGTAAAATCCTGATTGATTACTAAAGTAATCTTAATGAACCATTTTTTGAAAAATGACTCGATTAATACTGTTTAGAAAAGGATTTTCTTCTTTAGGAAAATCAGTATTGTTTTTTGGAGAATCAATAATGTTATCATGATAAGCCGTTATATCCTCTAGTTTAGAGAGACGGTTATCCACAATTATTTGATATTGATAATAATTGTTTCGAAGTTGAATTAATTCTTTTTTTTAATTCGTTAACTTCTCGGTTTAAATCTTGGATTTTTACGGGTTTTGAAACCAAAACATTTTCGAGATGATCAAATACTTCATTAAGACTGTAGTATTTTGAAGTCAAGAGTTTTTCGGGATCAATAGCTCTAGTTTTATCTTGAGAGTCTATTGTAGTTTGCATTATCATTTCCACTATTTTCTTTCTAATAGTAGGATCAGGAATTTGATCAGTAACTTTGATTATTTCCTGGTGAGATTTTGTTAAAACATTTATTGATAAATTTTGTACCATTTTGCAACAGGTATTGGTACAGTCATCTTCGGATGAGGAAGAAAATGATTCCTCATTGTCTGAAACTTCTTCCTCAGTAGAAGTTAGAAGTAACTTTGTTAATTAAAGGCGAAGACCTTCATCTAAACTTAATTCGTTCAACTTTTTCTTTGTTGAACATTTCAATGCATAATGACCATATTTGCCACATTTGAAACATTTATTTTCAGATTTGGATTTTTTAGAATTTTGATATCTTTTTGTAAATTATTTCTTTTTTTCTGATGCATAATCTAGTAACTTTTTACGTTTTTTCTTTCTTCTAGATTTATAATTTTCATGTCGTTCAGATTTTGGTTGTCCATGTTTTTTAGGGTAATTTATTGGAACATTATAAGTAAATTGCTCACAAAATTCTCAAATTTCTTTTTTCCTAGTTATTTTTTGTTTTTTTAATTGATTTTGCAACTTCATGTCGTTGCAAAGAGATAAGCCTTCTTGGACACAAAAGCTTATCAGATGATCATAGGTACAACTTTCCCATGGGATCATTTGTCCAAAATTTAAATCAAGTAATTTTTGCCAAATTTTTTTAACAAATAAAAGAGGTAAGCTATCTATGAATTTGGCCTTCCAATGTTCAGAATTAACATCTTTTCTTTGCATTCTTTGGTGATAAATACATCTTTATACCATCTAAAATGGGTTAAAGATGGACACCTAAGATTGTGTAATAATTCTCGTCCACATTCCTGACGCTGTTCAATGGCGCCAATAAAGTGAAGTATGATTGATTGGACGAGAGAATAAACACTATCCTCTATTGTCGTGGTTCTCTGCTGAGTATGTTGTTGTCCTGTAGTAGGATCAACAACTGATTCAACAATACTTTCAAGTTTTAAATCCTGAAGAATTTCTGTTTTTTAGGAGATAGATCAATAATTATCCCACCAACCTTTTAGGCTGCCTGTAAAACTATTAATAATAAAAATAGCAAATATCATTATCACTATTTTTTGATGTTTTACAGCACTTGATGTTGTGCCCCATAGGCCAATTACACGATCTCAGGCCCAAATCCATAATTTAACTAACACACTTGTCTTTTGTGTAGGTTATAGATCGTGTGAAGACTTGAAGGACATCGTGGCCTACTTGAAGTGGGAGACTAAATTTTGAGACGTTGACCAACCGAAGCACCTCCACATGGGAATTTTTCTTCCCGAGCTGTGATGTTTGTAATTTTTTTTTATTTAAAACTTATTGGCAAACGTTGGCATTTTTATTAATCTTTATATATGCATGCATGATTAGACATTTTAGGATTAGATGAATGTTAAGCTTAGTTGGTGGCTTGGCTTATGGTTTGGCCCACTTGACGTTGAAGGCATGGCTTGCCCAAATGAGGGCCCAAGCCCAACCAACTCAAAATCCTAGCCCACCATTAAGACTATAATAAATTCATGGCATTGGTGATTGTAATTTTTTTTGTTGATTTTATGAGCATCCTTGGATTTGTCTTCTCTCGATAGAAGAATCTTGGAGAAAGGAGCTTTCAAGGTAAGCTCTGTAACGCCCCGACTTATATAAACCCGGTTCTCTACTCGTAATACTGAACCATACTATGACATTCTGAGAAAATTTTAACTTTTCACTCAACGGTCAAAGTTTGACCTTTATGAACGTTAAAACTTGCAGCGGAAATTTCATTTGTATAAAACAACATTTATTAATTTAATTAAAATATTAAAGACAATTAGTTGGAAGAAAACAAAACAAAATAGAATACGTCCACCGCTGAAAAGTTCCAGCAATAGAGATAGAAACAAAAGACATCCACCGCTAAACAGTATCAGCGGCAAAAGCATAAATAATATAGTCTCAGCGGTAGAGACGGAAATGGAAGGCATCCACCGCTAAACTGTGTCAGTCGCACGACATGTCGACTACCCACAACCACCGCTCACGTCCACCAATCGAATCCTTCGAACGACAGTAACCCTCAGCATCCACCGATCACAAAACGACAAAAATATAATACTCACTCCTATGCTCACATCCACCGGTCACAAAACGACAAAATCTAATATTCTCTCCTACGCTCACATCCACCGATCACAAAACGACAAAAATCTAATACTCACTCCTACGCTCACATCCACCGATCACAAAACGATAAAATCTAATACCCACATCTACAGATCACAAAACGATAAATTATAATACCCACATCTACCGATGGACAACATCCACTGATAGACGATAACACTCAACATCCACCGGTGGACTACATCCACTGATAGACAAAAGAAAACACTCAACATAACAGCTTAACAACCATTTTCACTCTAACAAAGAAAAACTCCGACTAACAAACTACTTGTACATTTACTAAAAATCGTTCAAACAACATAAGCCCACAACTTTCTAAAAATATCCAACAAAGCAACTACCTCTAAACCAAATCAATGTTTTCATACTCAGAACAAGAAAATCATAAAGTTGTTAAAAACATCAGAACTATTATGTTATTAAAACTCTCTGCACACTTTATGTAACGCCCCGAGTTTTCTGAACCCGGTTTGTTACTCATAAACCCGAACATAACTAAGAAACTTTGGACCAAATCTAAAGCTTCGCTCGAAAGTCAAAATTTGACATTTTCTAATCCTCAAAACATTTAAAGACTTGCAGCGGAAATCATTTGAGCAAAAATAGAGTTAAATAAAACTATAGAACAATGCTTGAATAATCAGTTGGGATGTTAAGGAATAATCGACCAAAAGAAATAAAGGTTTAAATCGCGAAATACTTTAAAAGTTGCAAAAGTCAAACGCATCTGCCGCTGAACAAAGTCAATGGAAGAGGCTGAAACAGATAGCAGAAGGCTTCTTCCGGTGACGAAACTACAGAACATATTACTCTCATCCACCGATAGTTAAAGTACTCGACATCATCTGATAGGTTTAACAAACGACATCCACCAGTCACTAAACGACAAAACTTCTACTACATCATCCGAAGGATTTAATACTCGACCTCCACCAGTCACTAGACGACAAATTACATTCTACATCATCCGATGAATTTAACACTCGACATCCACCGGTCACTAAATGACAAATTACATTCTACATCATTCGATGGATTCCACTGAAGACATCGTCCGATGACTTCTACAAAAGACATCATCCGATGGCTTTTACAAAAGACGTCCTCCGATAGACCAAAAACACATATTTCCTACACACATCGACCGATGACGTCAGCCGGATGATTCCAATCCGCCAACATCTATCAGTGAACAAAACACACGACATCCACCGATGGACAACAGAACAACAACTCAACATCTACCGATAGACATCATCTACCGATAGAGAACAGAGCGACATTTCAAGTACTCCTTAGTATACAAACACAACTCTAACTACAGAAAGGAATTTACTCACTTCACTGAGACCATTCAGAAACA
This sequence comes from Begonia masoniana, assembly GCA_022432975.1. Taxonomy (NCBI): domain Eukaryota; kingdom Viridiplantae; phylum Streptophyta; class Magnoliopsida; order Cucurbitales; family Begoniaceae; genus Begonia; species Begonia masoniana. The sequence goes on from CM039502.1 coordinate 52,798,711, forward strand.
ATTCAAACCATTGCATTACTAAAAACCCAGTGAGTACCAACATTAAATCCCAACAGAATACTATTATCAGAAAAATCTCAAAACGTATTTAAAACAGTGAAACCACTACTGTCATGAAAACTCAACATACTTAAATTGAAACATGGTCAACAAAACCTTCACACCAACTTACATCAGTTAAACCGCCCCATCAACTGCCAGATCGTTGCAAAGTTGCACTCCTCCAACCAGTCTAGTCCTCAGCTAACTCAGTAAACACACCTGCTGTCGCTTCTTTACCTACATCACAAAACTCATCTATTAGCCTAATACTAAGTAAGTAAAGCAATAATGCAATGTAATGTTGAATCATAAATTCCTAAGTATGCAGTTTCTACTTTCTCATCTCAGTTGCATATGCATCGTTCTGATCTGATCCCTCTGTGAAATTGAGAGTTGGATCACTCCTCCCAAAATATAAATATCCACTGTCTCATTAAGGGGCGAATTACTTCCCTTAACAGTAAATCTGATTCACAATTGCTGTTTCTGATCCCCCTGTTCGATGGGAAGCGGATCAAGTTTCCCAAAGTCTATATCCACTGTCTCATTAAGGGGCGGATTAGCTTCCCTTACAGTAAATTTGATTCACATAGCTGTTTCATTATGTTCATTCCTTACCATGCCAATATGCATTCAAATTCATTTCGTATACTTTTAAAATATGATGCATGACATACTGACACATTCAAGTAAACAAAATCCTAATGTTTTGTGATGTAGGCCCCGAAGGCACAAGCATACTTCAATTACCTGGCTCTTGGAAATTGTCTGGTTGCTAGTTACTTCAGAAATCTGCTCACCTAGGTTCACAACAGAACATCAATCAAACCTTCACTAAACTTTGGCAAGAATAAAAAAAAAGTTCGAGGAATCCAGTTAGAAACTCTACTACTCGAGCATTCCCATTTATCACTAAACCTAACCTTCGCTCAATCTCAGCATCCTCAAAATCCTCACATTATACTCACTCAGGTATCTAACCGCTATATCATAAGAGAAATGAGTAAAACTTACCTAGGTTGAAGGAGAATCGGGCGAGGAAAATTGCCTAGGGAGCTCGACTGCTTGAGCTGAAAACCCGAAGAGGAAAAGTATGAAATGGTGGCGGCTACAGTGCATTAACCCAACCCTCATTACTTAAATACGTATCCACTTTTGAAAATTTGTAATTACTCTAATGCCCTTGTCTAGTCATACAACAACCATACTTTAATTATTACCTAATAAAGTGTATACCATTAATAAAAGAGAGCTGGTTCGATAGAATCGGGTGTTACAATCTACCCTCCTTAAAAGAATTTTGTCCTCAAATTCAGTACCTGAATAACTCTAGATGTTGGTCCATCATGTCTTGCTGGCGTTCCCAAGTTTTTTCCTCTATATTCTGGTTGTGCCACAAGACTTTCACTAGTGGAACCTCTTTGTTGCGCAACACCTTCACTGCATAATCCAAGATTCTTACTGGTTTCTCCTCATAGATAAGGGTAGGACGAATTTCAATACTCTGCTGTTCCACAATCTGAGATGAATCTCTTATGCACTTCTTCAACATGGATACGTGGAACACATTATGGATTCCTTCCATAGAGGTTGGTAGCTGTAACTGATAGGCTGTTTTTCACAATCCTTTTCAAGATTGAGAATGGTCCAATAAACTTGGGATTCAACTTTCCTCTTTCCCGAATCTCACAACTCCTTGAATGGTGATACCTTGAGGAAAACTTCATCACCTATCACAAATTCCAATTCTCTACGCCTGCAATCTGCATAACTTTTTTGTCGGCTCTGAGCTGCCAAAATTCTCTGTCGGATGAGGGCAACCTTCTCAATAGTTTGTTGCACGATATCAGGACCAAGAAACTGTGCTTCACCAACTTCATCCTAGTACAAGGTGATCTGCATTTTCGTCACACAAGCTTCATACGGTGCCATTCCTATTGTTGCCTGAAAACTGTTATTATAGGAAAACTCCACCAATGATAAATATTACTCCAAATCCTTGAAAATCCAATATGCAGGCACGTAGCATATCTTCTAATGTTTGGATGGTTCTTTCGGATTGTCCATCTGTCTGAGGGTGAAAAGCTGTGCTAAACTAAGCTGTGTTCCCATAGCCTTTTGCAAAACTTTTCCAAAACTTAGAAGTGAATCTAGAGTCTCGGTCTGAAACTATAGTACTTGGAACTTCCATGCAGTCTAACAACTTCATGCACATACAACTCAGCAACTGATCCATCGAGTAAGTCACCTTTATCGGTAGGAATGAGCTGATTTAGTTAGACGGTCAACTACCACCCAAATTGCATCGTGTCCCTTTGCTGTTTTAGGCAATCCCCCAACAAAGTCCATCGTTATTTGTTCCCATTTCTATTCGGGAACTGGTAAGGGTTGTAACATCCCTGCAGGTCTCTGGTGCTCAGCTTGTGACCTGTTGACAAACTAGGCACGATTCCACATATTCAGCAACATTTCTTTTCATACTTGGCCACCAATAATGTTGTCTAAGATCCTTGTACATCTTTGTACTCCTAGGGTGAACAGAGAACCTAGAAGAGTGTGCTTCAGGAAAAAATCTCATCTCGAAGTTCATTAATGGCAGGAACAAACCATCTTATTCCTAAACTTAAGGAGTCCATCGCAGAATAGTTTGAATCTTCTTCTAAATTTTTACACCGAACACCAGTTACGACAACTTTTAGTCCAATACGAGTGCAAATGACCGTCCGAAAAAATATAAAAAATTAACTCAAAAACTTTATTAATTTAAAAGTAGCAGAATTTTAACAACTCTGCTTTAAATCATTCAAGTTTTTTTTTTTTTTTAATCTATGTTCCCAATATGAGCCTGTCCTTTGTAATTATTCTTCTATTTTAGTTTCCTACGAAGAAAGACATTCTTAAATTAATATGTTCAAACTCTAAGTTGAGGGTTAAGGTTCCACTGAAATACACCCCATGACTAAATTTGCCAACAGGGGAAATTGTTTCCCAATCCAACATCTTTCTTCATTGTCAAAATCTTTTACAACCGTTTATTTATTACGTTCATCTAATCTATGTAGTTTTTTTGCCTTTTCAACATGAACCATTTTATTTTATAAATGGTTTTCTCCGTCGTTTGGGATTATCTCATTTCCTTTTGCCTCACATCTTAACAAATTTTGCTTGTTTTGATATTTTAAAGCTTTCTCCGTACCTTAAAGACCGATTACCATCACTAATTTTACTAATTCATTTGAATGACTCGTCTTGGGAGTTTGACACTTCGTTGTTGAGCTTCGTAATTTATTTTAGTAGAGTTGAATACGTCTTTATTTTTCCATTATGCGAACATCACCAATTGTTATCTCTTCCTTAGTCCCGTTACATTATAGCTCATATCAAGATCGGGTTTGATGTTGGTGACTGAGATTAATGTATTATTCTTAATGTTTTCCCCAATGAATATCAAAAAACAAGATTCTTGTAACACTTCTTTTAGATTCAAATCTCGATCGATTTTTCTCCCTTCAAATGTGCTACCAAGATAATTACAT
>CM039502.1:52802388-53088694 GCA_022432975.1 Begonia masoniana
GAAATATAGTCCATGTCCCCTACTATATATTCTTTACAATAAAGTGAGTGTAATTTTTACATGATTGATTATTATAGAAGTGGATCAGACTAAATTATATTGGTGTCTTATAAACTCTTCTGTTAAATGAAAGAATAATTAATTTTAGTAAACATAATGATGGTCATATATGCATGATGACTCCTATTTCATTTTAATTTATTCTTTGATTTACTCGGTACAATTTTGTATGAGTTGCATTACATAAATCTTGTATTTTGGGAATAAATTAAATGAGTAGCTGGGAATGCTAACATTGATACAATGAAATCCATAATACAAGATTCTCTTGTTTGTTAGTTTCAGGGATTGAATAATTAGTGTGCAAATTCATAAATGTTTGATTAATTATTCATCATATATCATGTAGTCAGGCTCAATATGTCATATTGAGAGGTGACCGGATTAAACCTAGCCTATTACAAGCTTACGAGAGGATTAATACATATGTAATGACTATATCAGGAACATTACTTTGAGTAAATGATACTTTATAGTTCTAAGAGTGCCCTCTATGGTCTTTAGTGGAATTACTCGATAGTTAATAATTGTGTTATTTAATAAAAGAGTTTATATTAATTAACAAATATTATTGGAGCTAGAACTATAGGTCCATCATCCCTCAGTCATCTTATATCACTATATAATTTCTATGTTACAAGAATAAATATATAAATGATTAATTATGATTAATCATTTATAGGCACTATGATAAATATTTTTTTTAAAAAATTAGTTTTTTATATATTTTGAATTCAAAATAAAATACTCATTTGATAGATATTTTAAGGGATTTATTTTGAATTCAAAATCAAGAATGGCGCAATCAGATGCGATTGATCTTCAAATTAATAAAGTCATAAATACAGTTCACTTTGCTGAGAACATATAGTCATGTCCCGACTATATATGTCGTTACATAAAGTGATTGTATTTTACATGATATGATTATATAGGAGTGGATCAGATAAAATTATATTGTTCTTATAATATCTGTTAAATGAAGAATAATTAATTTTATCATAATGATGGTCATATATGCATGATGACTCCTATTTCATTTTAATTTATTCTTTGATTTACTCGGTACAATTTTGTATGAGTTGCATTACATAAATCTTGTATTTTGGGAATAAATTAAATGAGTAGCTGGGAATGCTAACATTGATACAATGAAATCCATAATACAAGATTCTCTTGTTTGTTAGTTCAGGGATTGAATAATTAGTGTGCAAATTCATAAATGTTATGAATTAATTATTCAATCAAGATATAATGGTAGTCAAGGATAAAGATGTAATATGAGAGGTTAACGGATTTAATACCTAGCTCTATTACGAATCTTACTAGAGGATTAATACATATGTAATGACTATATCAAGGAACATTACTTTGAGTAAATATACTTTATAGTTCTAAGAGTGCAACTCTAGGTATTTAGTGGAATTACTCTATAGTTAATAATTGTGTTATTTAATATAAAGAGTTTATATTAATTAACAAATATTATTGGAGCTTAGAACTATAGGTCCATCAATCCCTCAGTCATCTTATATCACTATATAATTTCTATGTTACAAGAATAAATATATAAATGATTAATTATGATTAATCATTTATAGGCACTATGATAAATATGTTTTAATTCAAAATAGATAAATAGTTTTTTTATATATTTTGAATTCAAAATAAAATATCTCATTGGATGAGATAGTTTTAAGGGATTTATTTTGAATTCAAAATAAAGAATCTCATCAGATGAGATTTGATCTTCAAATTTAAATTGAAAGTAGTTATTTAACAAACTATCAAATCAGATTTTTGAAATTTGAATAAAAATAGATCTATCTGATCTACAAATTGACTTATAGTTTGTTTAATGTTTAAAAGTAGATCTGAATAATCTCATAAGATGAGATTATCTTGAAAAGTTATTTTCATAAATATATTCTAAAAACTGTTTTTAGATTATATGATTAATCGAAAAATTTGATTTATTAGATAAATCAAATGCAAATCAAATTAGATTTGATTAGATAAGATTTAATTTTTTTTAAAAAATTAGTTTTTTATTAAAATAAATCTAAAAATTAATTTTAAAACAGATCTATAAAATTGTCAAATGTGATTTGACAGAGGATGACTAAAAAAAAGGGAAAATAAGAAAAGAGAGCAAATCCCTAGAGAAAAAAGTGTGACCTTTCCATATTCGGTTTTAGAAAAATGTTTTCTAAGATCGAAGAGAGACGTCTCATGTGTTGAGAACACGTCTCTCCAGAAATATAAGAGTGTGTTATTCGTGTAAGAGGGGGGCCAACACGTCAGGAAATTTAAGTGTAAAGATCTTTAGAGAAGACTCGACGGTTTCAAAGTCTTAAAAAAAAACACCTGATTTTGAGTTAATGCTGTTTAAATTAGATAGGAGTACCTGAGTAAAAGCGTTACTCCAAGAGGTATCTTCTTTTATTATTTCACAATCTAAATCTGATAATTTTTTTCAATGTAAATTGTTTATATTTTGAAAAATTACATATTTCTAAAAAATAATTTCTTTTAGACTAACGATTCAATTTATGATTTTTTGATGATTTTAAAATAATTTTAAAGTCATAGGGTTATGCATGTCACTATTATTATGAATAATAGTGAATTCCGCTATGCATAGGAACCTCGAAAACCAATAAATAGTATCTTGTTGGTTTTCGAGGTTCCTACGCATGACAGAATTCACTATTATTCATAATAATAGTGACATGCGTTACCCTGTGACTTTAAAATTATTTTAAAATCATCAAAAAACCATAAATTGAATAGTTAGTCTAAAAGAAATTATTTTTGAAAAATATGTAATTTTTCAAAATATAAACAATTTACATTGAGAAAAATTATTAGATTTAGATTGTGAAATAATAAAAGAAGATACCTCTTGGAGCAACGGTTTTACTTAGGTACTCTCGTTTGATCTTAACAGTTTTAACTCAGGATCATGTGTTTTTCCCCAAGACTTTGAAACCGTCGAGTCTTCTCTGAATATCTTTACACTTAAATTTTCTGATGTGTAGGCGTCCCTCTTACAAGAATAACACACTCTTATATTTCTGGAGAGATGTGTTCTCAACACATGAGACGTCTCTCTTCGATATTAGAAAACATTTTTCTAAAACCGAATACGAAAAGGTCATACCTTTTTCTCTAGGGATTTGTTCTCTTTTCTTATTTTCCCTTTTTTTCAGTCGTCCTCTGTCAAATTACATTTGACAATTTTATAGATCTGTTTTAAAATTAACTTTCAGATTTATTTAATAAAAAAATAATTTTTTTAAAAAAAATAAATCTTATCTAATCAAATCTAATTTGATTTGCAGTTGATTTATCTAGTAAATCAAATTTATCGATTAATCATATAATCTAAAAACAGTTTTTAGAATATATTTATGAAAACAACATTTCAAGATAATCTCATCTTATGAGATTATTCAGATCTACTTTTAAACATTAAACAAACTATAAGTCAATTTGTAGATCAAATCTTATCTGATCAGATTTTCCAGATCTACTTTCATTTAAATTTGAAAAATCTAATTTGATGGTTTGTTAAATAACTACTTTCAATTTAAATTTGAAAATCAAATCTCATCTGATGAGATTCTTCAAATCTAATTCAAATCCCTTAAAACAATCTCATCTAATGAGATATTTTATTTTGAATTCAAAATATAAAAACTATTTATATATTTTGAATCACAATATATTCATTTGAGTGTCTAAAAATGATTAATCATTATTAATAATTTATATATTTATTCTTGTAACATGAAAATTAAATAGTGATATAAGATAACAGAGGGACCGATGGACTTATAGTTCTAAGCTCCAATAATATTTGTTAATTAATATAAACTCTTTATATTAAATAACACAATTATTAACTATAGAGTAATTCCACTAAATACCTAGAGTTGCACTCTTAGAACTATAATATAACACCCCCGAACCTACCCCGGCTCGGTGCGCTACTTTGCTAAGCTATCCCGCGTTTAAAACGACGTTTTAAAACAATTTTCGATAAATTAACGACTCGTTTTTGGGTTTGTCGAACCCTCGAATTTTGTTGGGAAACGTGCCCAAAATACGTTTAAAATACGTCCAAAAATGTCGGGTTAAAATATTTCCTGAAATTTTTACCACTCTATCCCGACACCCAAAACTTCATGACTCGTAAAAATCTAAAAAAAACACGACTCAAAATAGTCATTGAAACATATAGCAAAACAACCCGACGTTATTGACTTTTTAACAAAAACCGACAATATAACGCCTAAAAGTTTCTAATCCAAAACCTGAAAAACAAACAACATTTAAAGCCACAATTCAAACCCAATTTACTCCAGAATAAATCCACAATTTTCTACACTAAACAACTCTCACAAAATCAACCATAGAATCTCAAAATCTCAACCATAAACAACACCAGTATCACCCAATTCTATATATACCAATCCAGCCTAACCAACTAACCAAAACAACTCCAACTACAAAACAAAATATACACAAACTAACCACCAAATATCCAATCCCAACAACCACACACCCCCAAGAATCAGATCGAAGCGCCCCGACAAATGACCTGCACCGGCGAGCTCCGTGGATCTATGACTGCCTCTAGTCTTGATCCTCGCTCTCAAGCTCACCTGTGAAAGCGCCGTCACTTACACCACAGAACACGCACACACACGTAAGCTTACGCTTAGCAAGTAGGGATAACGAATGCAATTTTTTTTAAAAAAAACCCATGCACTATGCACAACCACACTCACACACAACCCTAACACATGCGATTTTTAACCCTCGATTGTGTTTGTTTCAACTTCTTTTTATTACTCTTTCACTGTTAGCACTTAACATCGAAGCGTTCACGGAACCTTCTGCTTAACATCGAAGCATTCACACAAATTTGCAAACAATATTCAAACAATGCAACTAACACAACAACGCAACGCAACAACTTAACACAACATAACACTACACGGCCAAACCATGCAACAGAATACAACAACGAAACTCAACAACCAACCAAACACACAAACACACAATTTCTTACCGTTCCGTGGTGTAGGCCCGAAGCCGAAAAAATTACAACCCATTACTTACCTGTTTGCTCGGATTCCAGTTGCTCACTTCTACCGGTTAATTCACTCGTTCGACGACCTAAAATAATGGAAGCTTAGCTTGATAAGTTATCAATACAATCTAAGGAAATTTTCTAACTAAAACTAACAATACTTAAAACACATTTCTCTCACAAAACTCAAAACCCGATTTTTAGACAATTTTGACCGTCCAACTTCAAACGGTCATAACTTTCTCGTTTTTCAACAAATTTCGACGTGCCACCCCAATTCGGAAACCTCTACATGTCTACTATCCATTGAAATACTCAAATCAACCAAACAAACACCTTGACCAACCCGAAAATACCAAAGACAGATTCGGCCATTGAGTGTTCACAACCGGTTTTTGTGTAACACTTCTCCAATCTTCATTTTAACTCCATAACCACCTAACCCAATTCATCCAACAACTAAACTATCAAATTTGGAAAGAAAACAAGAATCTAAACTCAATTTTCGGACTTCACTATTTAGGGTTTTCAAACCCTACACAATCTTCACCAAAACTACCCTAAAACCTCTAAAAACAATCCCTTAAGGTATAAAACTAAAAACCCCACTAATTTACTTCAAAATACCTTGAAAACTCTTGATGAGATGAAGCTTTGGAGGGGCTTCAATGGCGGCAAGAAATTCGTGAATGGCAAGAGGAAGAAGAGAGTTTTTTTGATATTTTATCCTTCACTTTCTTTTATTTATAAAACAATTTCTTTTACTTTTACTTTTACTTTTCCACCACACATTTGTTTAAAATTTGAATTTAACCCTCTCTTAAACTCCATTGATTTCCAACGTGATTGGCTACTCCTTTCACTCATTTTCTTCTAATTTTTTTATTTCATTAAATGATAAGTTTCTATTGGTTAAATTAATTTGACTTTTCAAAGTGTTTTGGTTTGAATTGTCAAACCATTTCTCTTCTACTTTCCAACGTGATCTAACTCTCCCACTCACCACCTTTTGACTTTATACTTGTCTCTTATTGGTTCATGCATGTTTTGACTTTTCAAACCATGAAATTTGCAATTCTCTTCCTTTGTTCTTTTGACTTGTCAAACCACTTATTCACTTTGCATTGTTTCTAAACCTTAAGTCACATACTTAGCATACCCTAGGTTACGCACGTTAGAAAAATTCCGGGTGTTACAATCCACCTTCCTTACAAAAATTTTATCCTCAAAATTTGACGTACCTTATTCTTCTTGAATTTAGTCACTCAAACTTTACCTTCTAGCTTCATGAGTTGCCTTCATGAGTTGTCACGCTGAATCTCAACTCTACTACTGCCTAAATAATTTATCTGGTGTTCCTACTAACCTTTTCCTACATCTCCAAGTTTTGACTTTACCTAATTCTACACTAAATCGACTACTCATACATCCTTGAATTCAATTCCCTAACTTAAAATCTAAGCTTTCGTAACTCTCCCAAACTCTCCCAAACCTAACTTACTTCTTCGCTTAAGTTTAACCCCTCCTAAACTTAATGACTTTGGCCGAAGCTATTTACAACATCAACGATTTCGACCTCGTTACATACAAGTCAAACTGTCAAACTTTCTAACAAAATTACTAACTTTCCCAACTCTATATGATACTATTCCAAATCTCGTTCCCAATTTCTCAACACCTAAAATTTTCTCAACGTTTATACAATATCTGATTTCACTCTGTTTTCTCCAAAACTTACTAACTAATCTACTCTCTTTTGCTCTACCAACTCGAGTTCTAACTATTCTTGTAACGCCCCGAGTTTTCTGAACCCGGTTCGCTACTCAATGCTCGAACATGACTAAGAAATTTTTTGATTAATTTAAATCTTCACTCGACAGTCAAAATTTGACATTTTTCTAAAAACTCAAAACATTTAAAAATTTGCAGCGGAAATTATTTGAACAACAATGGAGTTAAACAAAACTGTGAAATAAACATTGTTGAAATAATCGTTGGGAATGTTAAGAAACAGTAGGCAAATGGGAGATAAAAATTTAAACCGTGGAATACTTGAGGGGTCGCAGAAGTCAAACGCATCTGCCGATGGACAAAGTCTACGGAAGAAGCAGAAACAGGAAGTAGGAGGCTTCTACCGATGACGTCAGTTGGAAAATTCAGTTATCCAACATCTACCGTTCACAAAACGACAAGTCTTGCGCCTCGGATCTACCGATACGTGCTACTCACGTGGTCATTTAAAACATCTACCGATAGAGAATATCTACCGGTGGACATGTGCACCTCACATGACTCCTTAAAACATCTACCGATAGAGAATGTCTACCGGTAGCTTAAGAGCTCTACATTATCCGATAGGTAAATTACTCGACTCCTGCCGATGGACTAAACAACATGGCAGTAAACTTTACTGTAAACCGAGAAAGTTCCGACTATCAGAAGGACTTAAGCATTTTACCAAAAACTATTCAGAGACAATTTAAATCATTGCATTACTCAAATTCAGTAAAAACAGCATTTTAAAATCCAACAGAACACTAATGTCAGGAATTCTAAAAACTAATTCAAAAGGTTGCAACCACTACTGTCATGAAAACTCAATGTACTCAGATTGAATCATTATCAACTAGACCTTCACAACTGCTGACGTCAATTAACCCGCCTCATCAGTTTACCAGACCGGAGCTTGAATGTACCCCTCCAACCACATCTACTCATCTGTGCACACAGGAAATTCACCTGCAGTAACCTCTTCACCTACATCACAAAACTCATCTATTAGCCTAATGCTAAGTAAGCAAAGCAAAGAATGAAATATGTACTGAAATGTAAATCCTAAATATGCAGTTTCTACTTTCATGTTGCATTCGTTCACTGGTCTGATGATCCCTGATACAATGGGAGATGGATCAGTTTTTCCCAAGGTATGAATCCATATATTCAATTAAGGGGTGGATTAGTTCCCTTAACAGCTGATTTGATTCCTGATACAATGGGAGATGGATCAATTTTCCCAAGGTATGTATCCATATGTTCGATTAAGGGGCGGATTAATTCCCTTAAAAGTATATTGTTGCAATCTGTTCACGTCTCACCATGCTACTTCATGTAAATTCATTTTCGTTTTCTTTCAAAATATGATGCATGGCGACTGAAAAGAAACATACATTCATGCATACACAAATCCTACTGTTTTGTGATGTAGGCCCGAAGGCACATGCAAACTCTACTTACCTGGTCTCCTGGAAAAACTTGGTTGCAAGCTACTTCGAGTATTACTCGAACCTAAAACCATAGACAGAGCATACATTAAATTTCCTCTAATCTTCATTCTAAACCACTAGAAATCTAAGGGAAACTGTTTTGGAAACTCTAGTCATTGTGCATTCCCGATTTCAACTTAAACCGAAACCACCACTCGCTTACCGCCTTCTCAAAACCTCATTTATCATCCCTCCTACCAACGATAGATACAATGTAGCAAGAAATAGAAGCAAAACTCACCAAGTTCGGAGGAAATTGCTGGAGAAAGTCGAAGGGGGTCTCCTATCGCGTTCTACTAAGCTGAGGAGCTGAGAATGGAGAGGAAATGAAATAAAACAGTGGCGGCTACTTCAATAACATTTCCCTTAAATGCGTTAACCTTTATTACTATCAGATTACCATACTACCCTCCCTTAGTCATACATTAACCTAGTCATTAATCCTCCATAAAAATAATGTCTCACGATTTGATTAAATAATTAGATTGTGATTAAACCGGGTGCTACAATCTACCCTCCTTAAAAGAATTTTGCCCTCAAAATTCAGTACCTGAACAACTCAGGATGTTGGTCCATCATGTCTTGCTGGCGCTCCCAAGTTGTCTCCTCTATGTTCTGGTTGTGCCATAAGACTTTCACTAGTGGAACTTCTTTGTTGCGCAATACCTTCACTGCATAGTCCAAGATCCTTACTGGTTTCTCCTCATATGCAAGAGTAGAAAGAACCTCAATGTCCTGCTGTTCCACAATCTGATATGGATCTCTTACACACTTCTTTAACATAGAAACATGGAACACGTTGTGGATTCCTTCCATAGAAGCCGGTAACTGCAACAGATAGGCTGCACTCCCAACCCTTTTCAAAATTAAGAATGGTCCAATAAACCTGGGATTCAACTTTCCTCTCTTCCCGAATTTCACAACTCCTTTGAATGGTGACACCTTAAGAAAAACTTCACCACCTACTTCAAACTCTAATTCTCTTCGTCTTTTATCAGCATAACTCTTCTGGCGGCTTTGAGCTGTCAGAATTCTCTGTCGGATGAGGGCAACCTTCTCCACAGTCTGCTGCACAATGTCAGGACCAAGCAACTGTGCTTCACCAACTTCATCCTAGTACAAAGGAGATCTGCATTTTCGTCCATATAATGCTTCGTATGGAGCCATGCCTATTGTTGCTTGAAAACTGTTATTGTAAGAGAACTCAACCAATGGTAAATATTTACTCCAAGATCCTTGAAAATCCAATATGCATGCTCGGAGCATATCTTCTAAGGTCTGAATGGTTCTCTCGGATTGTCCATCTGTTTGAGGGTGGAAAGCTGTGCTAAAATTAAGCTGTGTTCCCATAGCCTTGTGCAAACTTTTCCAAAACTTAGATGTAAATCTGGAGTCTCAGTCTGAAACTATGGTGCTTGGAACTCCATGCAGTCTAACAACTTCGTGCACATACAACTCGGCCATCGAATATGTTATCTTCATTGGCAGAAAGTGAGCAGATTTGGTTAAACGATCAACTATTACCCAGATTGCATCATGTCCCTTTGCTGTTCTAGGTAATCCTATAACAAAATCTATAGTTATTTGTTCCCATTTCCATTCAGGAACTGGTAAGGGTTGCAATGTTCCTGAGGGTCTCTGATGCTCGGCTTTAATCTGTTGACAACACAAACATGATCCTACATATTCTGCCACGCTTCGTTTCATACTAGGCCACCAGTAGTGTTACTTAAGGTCTCTGTACATCTTTGTACTTCCAGGGTGAACAGAGAACCTGGAAGAGTGTGCTTCAGAAAGAATCTCATCACGGAGTTCCTTGATGGCTGGAACAAACCACCTATTTCTAAACTTGAGGATCCCATTAGCAGAATAGTTAAAATCTGATTGGTCCGTAGAATTCATGATTGACTTGTACTTGTTACACTCATCATCATTCGTCTGAGCTTCCTTTATTTTCTCTAGAATGGTAGGCTTTAAGGTTATGGTTGATAGTATAGCTGATACACTGGTTACTGCTTCTAGGTTAAATTTTTGGAATTCTGACTCTAAAGCTAATGGCATACTGAAAATCATAGATGGGGTTGATGTTGTTACTCTACTCAAAGCATCAGCCACGACATTTTCTTTGCCGGGATGGTATTTAATCTCAAAATCATAGTCTTTTACAAATTACAACCATCGACGTTGCCTCATGTTTAGTTCCTTCTGTGTGAAGATATACTTCAAGCTCTTATGATCTGAAAATATCTCACAAGATTGTCCATACAAGTAATGCCTCCAAATCTTAAGTGCAAATACAACTGCAGCTAATACTAAGTCATGGGTAGGGTAGTTCTTCTCATGTGTTTTCAACTGTCTAGAGGCATAAGCTATTACTTTACCATTCTGCATTAACACACCACCAAGACCAATTTTGGAAGCATCACAATAAATACTAAATTTACCATCTTCAGCTGGAAGGGTTAAAATTGGGGCATTGGTTAGTTTCTGTTTCAAGGTCATGAAACTATGTTCACATTCATCAGTCCATATATACTTCACATTTTTCCTGGTTAACTTAGTAAGGGGTGTAGCGATCTTTGAAAATCCTTCGATGAACTTTCTATAATATCCTGCTAGACCAAGAAAACTCCTGATATCTGTAGCATTCTTCGGTTGAGGCCATTCCTTAACCGCTCGAACTTTGGCTGGATCGACAGATATTCCATCTCCAGAGATCACGTGACCAAGAAAGTGAACTCTGTCCAACCAAAACTCACACTTGGAAAACTTAGCATAAAGTTGGTGCTGTCTAAGTACTCCTAACACCAAACTCAAATGCCTTGCATACTCATCCTTAGTTCTAGAATAGATCAGAATGTCGTCTATGAATACTATGACAAACTTGTCCAAATACTCGTGAAACACCCTATTCATGAGATCCATGAAGGCTGCTGGTGCATTTGTCAAACCAAAAGACATAACCAAAAACTCATAATGTCCATACCTTGTGCGAAAGGCAGTCTTTGGGATATCTTCAGATTTTACCTTCAGCTGGTAATAACCGGACCCAAGGTCAATCTTAGAGAAAACTCTTGCACCCCTAAGCTGGTCAAATAAGTCATCAATTCTCGGCAAAGGGTATTTGTTTTTGACAGTTAACTTATTCAATTCTCTATAATCAATGCACATACGCATTGATCCATCTTACTTCTTGAAAAAAAAGACAGGTGCACCCCACGGTGAAAAGCTTGGGCGTATGAACCCTTTCTCCAATAGATCCTCCAATTGTTTCTTTAATTCCTTAAGTTCAGTTGGAGCTAATCTATATGGATTTTTAGACACAGGCTCGGCTCCGGGGTAAATATCTACAACAAATTTAATTTTCATATCTGGCGGTAAACCGGGAAGGTCATCTAAAAACACTTCAGGGAAGTCTTGGACGATTAAGACATTCTGAGGATTTGCTTTTTCCACAAGCTGTGTGTCTAGAACACTAGCTAAGAAGCACAAATACTCTCTACACAGGGAAGGTCTAGTGCTAATAGTAGTCATCACAGACATTTCCTTACTCTTCTTTGAAGCTTGAAAGGTATGTTTCAACTTACCAGGGGGTTGAAAACTAACTACTCCAGTTCTACAATCAATTGTGGCGTGATGTTTAAACAACCAGTCCATTCCTAGGATTACATCAAATCCTATTATATTCATGATTATAAGATCAGTAGTTTGACTTACATTCCCAACTAACACATTACTGTCAAGCATCACCTGGTTAGAGTGCATGTGCTCACCAGAAGGTAATGCTACGTTAAACATATGTTCAGAAGAAGCAAACCGTACATCTAGCTTATCAGCAAAAGCAGAGGCTATAAAAGAATGTGTTGCACCCGAATCTATCAAAGTAAAAGCAGGTACAGAGTTGATCAATATAGTACCTGACACCACAGCAGGCTGGTCCTCTTCTTCTGACTCTACCATGGAAAATATTCTCGGCTTTATTCTAGCAGGGCCACTCTTCGACGTTGGCCAGTCTCTAACAATGTGTCCCTGCCTGTTACAGTTGAAGCATCGAAGGACTCTGGGCTTAGTGCAGTCTTTGAATGAGTGTCCAACCTCCTCACAGTTGAAACACCTTCCAGAAGTCCACCTACATTCCCCCGGGTGATTCTTCAAACATGTTGGACATTGGAGAAATTTCTTGACATTCTGCACTTTCCTTCCTGCTCCCTGGCTATTTTGGCCTTCACTTGGCCTCTTCGTTCCCCTTTGTTGGTGTGGCTGGTTAAACCTTTGCGGGGCCTCCTTTGGTCCAGCACATTTCCTTTCAGCCTCTTCCACTTCCAGAGCAGTGGACACCACCTCACTTAATGTCAAACCTTTAATTCCACAAAATTTAACTCCTCGGTAAATTTTTGGCTTCAGCCCATGCACAAATTTGAACACCTTATCCTCGTCCTTGTGAGCAAAGTGTCCAGCAAATCTGGACAGGGACTCAAACTGCCTACTATACTCGGCCACGGACCCTGTCTACTTCAAGTTCAGGAACTCCAACTTCTTCGCGGTCTGGACAGTACTGTTAAAATACTTCCCATAGAAAATGTCCTTGAATTGTGACCAAGACATCATCAAAACATCTGTGGTGGTCTCTATTGTTTCCCACCAGAGTTGAGCTTCACCAGCTAAATGAAAGGTTGCCAACGTGACTTTTTCTCCTTCTCCAATGTTGGCACACCTAAACATACTTTCAATCTTTCTAAGCCATCCTTCAGCAATAACTGGATCAGTTGACTGTCCATCAAACGTGGGTGGTCTTAGCCTCCTGAACCTATCTCCAGAATGATCACCACTAGAACCCGAGTTGGCACTTCCTTGTGCTTCTCGGTTCAACAACACACCTAACTGATCAGACTGTTGACGCACTATATCAGTCTGTTGGCGCATCAATTCTGTCAGCTGTCTGATTACACTAGAGTCCCCCTCACGTCTCGGACTTGGTATCTCTCTTGGTATCCTCGGTCTTCCTGGTCGTCTAGCCATTTTGCTAACTTTCTGAATAAAGTTAAATATGTTCATAAATACCTAATAGCTAAGGTTAACGTAAACACTTACAGTTGTTGGCGCACTTCCATGCAACGATTGGCACTGATGAGTAATCTTTTGAACGGTTTAACTGAATGTCTCTGATACCATACTGTAACGCCCCGAGTTTTCTGAACCCGGTTCGCTACTCAATGCTCGAACATGACCAAGAAATTTTTTGATTAATTTAAATCTTCACTCGACAGTCAAAATTTGACATTTTTCTAAAAACTCAAAACATTTAAAAATTTGCAGCGGAAATCATTTGAACAACAATGGAGTTAAACAAAACTGTGAAATAAACATTGTTGAAATAATCGTTGGGAATGTTAAGAAACAGTAGGCAAATGGGAGATAAAAATTTAAACCGTGGAATACTTGAGGGGTCGCAGAAGTCAAACGCATCTGCCGATGGACAAAGTCTACGGAAGAAGCAGAAACAGGAAGTAGGAGGCTTCTACCGATGACGTCAGCTGGATAATTCAGTTATCCAACATCTACCGTTCACAAAACGACAAGTCTTGCGCCTCGGATCTACCAATACGTGCTTCTCACGTGGTCATTTAAAACATCTACCGATAGAGAATATCTACCGGTGGACACGTGCACCTCACATGACTCCTTAAAACATCTACCGATAGAGAATGTCTATCGGTAGCTTAAGAGCTCTACATTATCTGATAGGTAAATTACTCGACTCCTGTCGATGGACTAAACAACATGGCAGTAAACTTTACTGTAAACCGAGAAAGTTCCGACTATCAGAAGGACTTAAGCATTTTACCAAAAACCATTCAGAGACAATTTAAATCATTACATTACTCAAATTCAGTAAAAACAGTATTTTAAAATCCAACAGAACACTAATGTCAGGAATTCTCAAAACTAATTCAAAAGGTTGCAACCACTATTGTCATGAAAACTCAATGTACTCAGATTGAATCATTATCAACTAGACCTTCACAACTGCTGACATCAGTTAATCCGCCTCATCAGTTTACCAGACCGGAGCATGAATGTACCCCTCCAACCACATCTACTCATCTGTGCACACAGGAAATTCACCTGCAGTAACCTCTTCACCTACATCACAAAACTCATCTATTAGCCTAATGCTGTAACACCCGACATTTCGGCCAGGTGATTTTCTGACCATTTTATTTATCACCCTTTTATTTAACCTTTATGATTTAAATTTGATGTTAAGACAAATTTATTACAAGTTGAGTAAAACTAGGTTGGGTGGCAGAATTGTAATTAAGATTGATGGATTAAGTATAAATAGAAAAAGGAAACCTTAAATCTCATTTAAACCTCACTGTAGCCGACACCCCTTCTCTCGGCGATTTCTTCTCTCCCGAGCTCCTGCTCTCTGTTACCGGCGTTCTCCCTCACTGACGACTATTTTCAGCCTGCATTTTCTCTGCAAGTTTGTACCCGAGGTATGCAATAGACAATGTAGCTATCTGTTAGTTTATCAGCTCTGTTTTCAGCTCAGCATCTGAACTTGGAGTTTATCAATGGCCATGCCGTTTTAGAACATTTTAGAATCCGAGAGTAGTAATGTCAACCCGAATAGATTCTGGTCATTTTAAGTAACCTAACTCAGATTTAATCAATAGTAGAACCTCTTTGTTCTATTTTGGATTTCAGATTCTGCACAGAGCTTTAGACTAAGGATTCGGAGATGACTCTAGCTATTAGATTCTAGGATGACCTATGATTAGAACTTTTAGGATTTTATTTAACTACTGTAATGTGAAATGTGTTAGGTGAAGAAGTTGAAGAGGAAGTGATCCAAGTTGCTAAGGAATCCAGGTAAGTGAATGTATTAAGCTTCCGGCCAATAGGGCCCTACATCAAAGGATTAAGTTAGATTTAGTGGACATTGTCTGCTATATGTTTGATGAAATGTCGATGGATATGGTTCTGTTATTCTCATGTACTCCCCTGTCTTAGTTCGATGATTAAGTGCATTTATGTTATGCATCATGTTTTACTTCTCAAGCATATGAAAATGTTTTGAAATATGTTTTCTCATGAATAAGGTAAGAAGATAAAACTGATGCAACGTGGTTAAGTGAGGGTTGGGGGTGGTTCGGCGTATGTCACAGTCCGCAGTAGGACATATGAATACGACCCGCAGTAGGGACCATGATCAAACTCACTGTCGAACCCCCTTTACCGGCACAAATCCTCCCTTAAACCACATAATATAATGAAGAATATGAATGATGAAAGGAATGATGAATATGAGCATGTCTACGAATGATGATTATGAACAATGAATACGAGATACGATTATGAATGATGATTAAGATAAGTACATGAAAAGAAAAGACTTATGAGCATGTTTTTCTCCAAGTTATGCATTCATGAACTCATAATAGTTTGCATTCCTTACTAAGCCTTAGGCTTACAGTTACACCTTATGATGTAGGTGAAGAAATATCAGGTGAGGAATTCAAAGTTGATGAAAATGTCTGAGCTAGGTTGCTGGAGGTGATCAGTGTGAAATCTGTGGCTGGATGGCAAATGAGTAACCCTGGTTAACGTTTTATGATTTAAGGATGTTTATAAGTTCTGAAGTTTAAGTAGTAATGTTTATGATTATGGAAGTCTAAGTATGATGACTTTACTTTCGAATTATTGAGTTCTGAGTTTGCCTGGTATGAGTACTGAATCTGAGGATATTTATGAGGATATGAAATGAATTATTAAGTCTTTCGCTGTATGAGTTCTAGTAAGTTTATGGTTCATTCCGCTTGAGTCCTGGTTATTAAGATTGAGGCTATGAAGTTTATGTTATCTAAAATCTAAGTCTGAGAAAAGCCAGGATGTCTTCTGCCGAGGGACGCTGGAGGAAAAATTGTTGTCTTCCGGCTGACGTCATCGGCAGGAGAAGTGTGATAGAAGTTGTATGAGTTTGCCTTCCGGCTGACGTCATCGGAAGGGGAAAGATGGTTGTCTTCCGGCTGACGTCATCGGAAGAGGAGAATTGTTGTCTTCCGGCTGACGTCATCGGCAGGAGAAGTGTGATAGAAGTTGTATGAGTTTGCCTTCCGGCTGACGTCATCGGAAGGGGAAAGATGGTTGTCTTCCGGCTGACGTCATCGGAAGAGGAGAATTGTTGTCTTCCGGCTGACGTGACGTCATCGGCAGGAGAAATGTGATGGAAGTTGTATGGGTTTGCCTTCCGGCTGACGTCATCATCGGAAGAGGAGAATTGTTGTCTTCCGGCTGACGTCATCGGAAGAGGAGAATTGTTGTCTTCCGGCTGACGTCATCGGAAGAGGAGAATTGTTGTCTTCCGGCTGACGTCATCGGAAGAGGAGAATTGTTGTCTTCCGGCTGACGTCATCGGAAGAGGAGAATTGTTGTCTTCCGGCTGACGTCATCGGAAGAGGAGAATTGTTGTCTTCCGGCTGACGTCATCGGAAGAGGAGAATTGTTGTCTTCCGGCTGACGTCATCGGAAGAGGAGAATTGTTGTCTTCCGGCTGACGTCATCGGAAGAGGAGAATTGTTGTCTTCCGGCTGACGTCATCGGAAGAGGAGAATTGTTGTCTTCCGGCTGACGTCATCGGAAGAGGAGAATTGTTGTCTTCCGGCTGACGTCATCGGAAGAGGAGAATTGTTGTCTTCCGGCTGACGTCATCGGAAGAGGAGAATTGTTGTCTTCCGGCTGACGTCATCGGAAGAGGAGAATTGTTGTCTTCCGGCTGACGTCATCGGAAGAGGAGAATTGTTGTCTTCCGGCTGACGTCATCGGAAGAGGAGAATTGTTGTCTTCCGGCTGACGTCATCGGAAGAGGAGAATTGTTGTCTTCCGGCTGACGTCATCGGAAGAGGAGAATTGTTGTCTTCCGGCTGACGTCATCGGAAGAGGAGAATTGTTGTCTTCCGGCTGACGTCATCGGAAGAGGAGAATTGTTGTCTTCCGGCTGACGTCATCGGAAGAGGAGAATTGTTGTCTTCCGGCTGACGTCATCGGAAGAGGAGAATTGTTGTCTTCCGGCTGACGTCATCGGAAGAGGAGAATTGTTGTCTTCCGGCTGACGTCATCGGAAGAGGAGAATTGTTGTCTTCCGGCTGACGTCATCGGAAGAGGAGAATTGTTGTCTTCCGGCTGACGTCATCGGAAGAGGAGAATTGTTGTCTTCCGGCTGACGTCATCGGAAGAGGAGAATTGTTGTCTTCCGGCTGACGTCACGGATGAGGTTTTAATGAACACGAGAGCTGCACGTGTTCATCGGTAGATGTCCATCACCGAGCGAGTTTTAATGGGTCACGTGTTAAGCTCATGCTCACCGGAAGATGTGAACTCTAAGCTTGTCGTTTAGCGATTGGCTGAAGTGCTTGCATGGCTCGCCGGCAGATGCTATGCACTTCATTAAAGTTACGTATTCAAAAAAAAAAAAGTACAAAAATGAATTTAAGTTTAAGTAAGGTCAAGAATTTCGTGACGGTCCTCCTCGGGTCGTTACAAATGCTAAGTAAGCAAAGCAAAGAATGAAATATGTACTGAAATGTAAATCCTAAATATGCAGTGTCTACTTTCATCCCTCAGTTATGTTGCATTCGTTCACTGGTCTGATGATCCCTAATACAATGGGAGATGGATCAGTTTTTCCAAGGTATGAATCCATATATTCAATTAAGGGGCGGATTAGTTCCCTTAACAGCTGATTTGATCCCTGATACAATGGGAGATGGATCAATTTTCCCAAGGTATGTATCCATATGTTCGATTAAGGGGCGGATTAATTCCCTTAAAAGTATACTGTTGCAATCTGTTCACGTCTCACCATGCTACTTCATGTAAATTCATTTTCGTTTTCCTTCAAAATATGATGCATGGCGACTGAAAAGAAACATACATTCATGCATACACAAATCCTACTGTTTTGTGATGTAGGCCCGAAGGCACATGCAAACTCTACTTACCTGGTCTCCTGGAAAAACTTGGTTGTAAGCTACTTCGGGTATTACTCGAACCTAAAACCATAGACAGAGCATACATTAAATTTCCTCTAATCTTCATTCTAAACCACTAGAAATCTAAGGGAAACTGTTTTGGAAACTCTAGTCATTGTGCATTCCCGATTTCAACTTAAACCGAAACCACCACTCGCTTACCGCCTTCTCAAAACATCATTTATCATCCCTCATACCAACGATAGATACAATGTAGCAAGAAATAGAAGCAAAACTCATCAAGTTCGGAGGAAATCGCTGGAGAAAGTCGAAGGGGGTCTTCTATCGCGTTCTGCTAAGCTGAGAAGCTGAGAATGGAGAGGAAATGAAATAAAACAGTGGCGGCTACTTCAATAACATTTCCCTTAAATGCGTTAACCTTTATTACTATCAGATTACCATACTGCCCTCCCTTAGTCATACATTAACCTAGTCATTAATCCTCCATAAAAATAATGTCTCACGATTTGATTAAATAATTAGATTGTGATTAAATCGGGTGCTACAATTCTCCCAAAACCACGCCGCTCAGAAATGTTTTTGCACATCTACAACCACCCTTGATTGAGTAATCTCCTAAGACAGTACCCCTTCCTTAAGGATCAACCAGTTTTCTTATCTGAGTATCTATCATAAAGTTTTAACTCAATTGTATTGGCTTTTCTAACTCAAAATAGGTCTCTAAACTTGCATCCTCGATCACCGGTCTAGTTTGATGCTATGGAACAAATTCTGTCATCTTATCCATTCAAGTATTTATCATAATAAGTAATCCTAAATCTCTTCTCTACACTTACGAAAGTCCGAACAGTACTCTACTACCCAACATTTAACTAACTTCACTTCCAAACTTGACTTCACTACAAAAACCACTACCACAAAATTCACACCACACTCTAGCCTATCAAATAAAATCAAATAAAAACGAAACTACCAATACCTTACCTGAGGTCATGGCTGGTCAACCTTACTATCTGGCTTGATCATGGCGAATATCCTCGGTTCCGTCTTAATCGGTCCCTTTTTGGCTGTAGGGCAATCCCTAACTAAATGCCCGGGCTCGTTGCAATTGAAACACCGTTTACTATTTGACTTTGAACAATCCCGGGAAACATGGCCAGTTCCAAAGCAATTAAAACACTTCCCTGCATATTGCCCACACTCTCCTGAATGATATTTCAAGCACTTTGGGCATTGTGGAAACCTTCTCTGCTTCTTCCTTTCTTGCTGATCACTTAATTCCCTGCCCAGCCGCTTTGTTCCTAGAAACTGGGAAATTGATCCTTCTCCGTTCACCTGAGCTGTAATATCCTTAAACATCCTTTTCGGGGTTTCAGTAGATCTAGTTAATTTCTCAGTAGCCTCCTCAACCTCTAATGCTTTCGCCATCACTTCAGTAAATGATATTCCCGCAATTCCAAAGGTCTTTACTAACATATAAATTTCAGGTTTAAGACCCTGCATGAACTGAAAAATCTTATCTTCCTCCCGACTGATCATGTGGCTGGCAAACCGAGACAACAGTTCAAATTGCTGAATATAATCTCCCACCGATCCAGTCTGCTTCAGTTCCATGAATTCCATCCTCTTTGCAGCCTGGGCCGTCTGGTTATAGTATTTATCGAAGAACAAGTCTTTAAATTCTCTCCAAGTTAAGCCTTGAGGACCGATGGTAGCCTCCATCGACTCCCACCAACTCTAGGCATTGTTGGTCAGATGGAAAGTGGCACACTTGACTTTGTTTACATCTTCAACTTCAGCAACTTTAAACATATTCTCAATAGTATGAATCCACCTGTCTGCAGCTGTGGGATCTGTCAATCGGCCTTCAAAAGCTGGAGGATGCAGCCTCCGAATCCTGTCCCCACTAGAACCATCACCAGCGCTTACCAGTCCTCCCGACCCGATCAAAGATCCAACCAATTCTGCTTGTCGTGTAACCAATTCAACAAGCTGCTTAACAGATTCCTCAAGTGGATTTCTGGGCGGTTCGGCTTCATTTCTAGGTCTCCCAGGTCGTCTAGGGTTATGCATTATAACTTAATCCTGCACAGGATTTAAAACAATCTAAC
This sequence comes from Begonia masoniana, assembly GCA_022432975.1. NCBI lineage: Eukaryota > Viridiplantae > Streptophyta > Magnoliopsida > Cucurbitales > Begoniaceae > Begonia > Begonia masoniana. Next base: position 52,822,922 of record CM039502.1, read on the forward strand.
TTAGATATAAGCTAACTAAAGGAGAAAATACTTACAGTCGGTGAAGCACGTTGCAGGACGGCCGGCATTGTCGGGTAATTCTTTGAACGTTTCGACCACTAAAGCTCTTATACCAACTTGTAACACCCCCGAACCCACCCCGGCTGGGTGCGCTACTTTGCTAAGCTATCTGCGTTTAAAACGACGTTTTAAAACAATTTTCGATAAATTAAAGACTCGTTTTCGGGTTTGTCGAATCCTCGAATTTTGTTGGGAAACGTGCCCAAAATTTGTTTAAAATACGTCCAAAAATGTCGGGTTAAAATATTTCCTGAAATTTTTACCACTCTATCCCGACACCCAAAACTTCATGTAGCAAAACAACCCGACGTTATTTACTTTTTAACAAAAACCGACAATATAACACCTAAAAGATTCTAATCCAAAACCTGAAAAACAAACAACATTTAAAGCCACAATTCAAACCCAATTTACGCCAGAATAAATCCACAATTTTCTACATTAAACAACTCTCACAAAATCAGCCATAGAATCTCAAAATCTCAACCATAAACCACACCAGTATCACCCAATTCTATATATACCAATCCAGCCTAACCAACTAACCAAAACAACTCCAACTACAAAACAAAATATACACAAACTAACCACCAAATATCCAATTCCAACAACCACACACCCCTAAGAATCAGGTCGAAGCGCCTTGACAAATGGCCTGCACCGGCGAGCTCCGTGGATCTCCGACTGCCTCTAGTCCTGATCCTCGCTCTCAAGCTCACCTGTGAAAGCTCCGTCACCTACACCAAAGAACACGCACACACACGTAAGCTTACGCTTAGCAAGTAGGGATAACGAATGCAGTTTAAAAAAAAAAAAAACCCCCATGCACTATGCACAACCACACTCACACACAACCCTAACACATGCGATTTTTAACCCTCGATTGTGTTTGTTTCAACTTCTTTTCATTACTCTTTCACTATTAGCACTTAACATCGAAGCGTTCGCGGAACCTTCTGCTTAACATCGAAGCATTCACACAAATTTACAAATAATATTCAAAAAATGCAATTAACACATCAATGCAATGCAACAACTTAACACAACACAACACTACACGGCTAAACCATGCAACACAATACAACAACGAAACTCAACAACCAACCAAACAAACACACAATTTCTTACTGTTCCGTGGTGTAGGCCCGAAGGCAAAATAATTACAACCCATTACTTACCTGTTTGCTCGGATTCCAGTTGCTCACTTCTACCGGTTAATTCACTCATTCGACGACCTAAAATAATGGAAGCATAGCTTGATAAGTTATCAATACAATCTAAGGAAATTTTATAGCTAAAACTAACAATACTTAAAACACATTTCTCTTACAAAACTCAAAACCCGATTTTTAGACAATTTTGACCGTCTAACTTCAAACGGTCATAACTTTCTCGTTTTTCAATGGACTTCGACGTGCCACCCCAATTCGGAAACCTCTACATGTCTACTATCCATTGAAATTCTCAAATCAACCAAACAAACACCTTGACCAACCCGAAAATACCAAAGACAGATTCGGCCATTGAGTGTTCACAACCGGTTTTTGTGTAACACTTCTCCAATCTTCATTTTAACTCCATAACCACCTAACCCAATTCATCCAACAACTAAACTATCAAATTTGGAAAGAAAACAAGAATCTAAACTCAATTTTCGGACTTCACTATTTAGGGTTTTCAAACCCTACACAATCTTCACCAAAACTACCCTAAAACCTCTAAAAACAAATCCTTAAGGTATAAAACTAAAAAAACCCCACTAATTTACTTCAAAATACCTTGAAAACTCTCTATGAGATGAAGCTTTGGAGGGGCTTCAATGGTGGCAAGAAATTCGTGAATGGCAAGAGGAAGAAGAGAGTGTTTTTGATATTTTATCCTTCACTTTCTTTTATTTATAAAACAATTTCTTTTACTTTTACTTTTCCACCACACATTTGTTTAAAATTTGAATTTAACCCTCCCTTAAACTCCATTGATTTCCAACGTGATTGGCTACTCCTTTCACTCATTTTCTTCCAATTTTTTTATTTCATTAAATGATAAGTTTCTATTGGTTAAATTAATTTGACTTTTCAAAGTGTTTTGGTTTGAATTGTCACACCATTTCTCTTCTACTTTCCAACGTGATCTAACTCTCCCACTCACCACCTTTTGACTTTATACTTGTCTCTTATTGGTTCATGCATATTTTGACTTTTCAAACCACTTATTCACTTTGCATTGTTTCTAAACCTTAAGTCACATACTTAGCATACCCTAGGTTACGCACGTTAGGAAAATTTGGAGATTCTTTTTTCTCAAAAGAAGTAGATTTTAGACTTCGAGAATTTTTTATTGTGGTACTTAATTTCTCCAGACAGATCTCGATATCGAAACGAGACCACCATTTTACGAGGAAATTCCGCTGGAGTTTTGGTAATCATAGATGGTCTTTGTTAACCTCTACTTTCCACTACCAAATCCAATTGATCTGGAATTCGGAACAAAACCAAAGTAAATCTTGGCCAATGAAAGTTTATTTCCGTTTTGATAAAAATGGATGATACTTCATCCAGGAGAAAAAGTTATTCTGAAGAGATTTTGGGAAAATGCTGATTTCAAGAGAATGTGATTCCCACCAGTGGAGAAACTAGCTGGGAAACTTATCCTCAGTTTTTAAAATATTTGGATTGATGGTGAAAAACAATGAATGAGATCTCACCGAGTTTTGATAATAAAACATATATGACCATGCGTTGATATAGTCCCAATAATTGAACTTGTGGTCATTCTTTAATGTTCTGGTTGCAAACACTGATTGTAACGCCCCCGAACCCGCCCCGGCTCAGTGCGCTACTTTGCTAACCCAAACCGTGTTTAAAACGACGTTTAAAATAATTTTCGATAAAATTTTGACTTGGTTTTTGTTTTTTTTTGAACTCTAAAAAATACGTAGAAAAACATTTATAAAATACGTACAAAAGGTATCGGAAAGTATAAGGTTCAAAATGGGTTGAAATAAGCGTCGAAACAGTAAAAATTTGGGTTTCAGTCGACACCTCAAAGTAGTGGTCGACCCCAAAAAGGTTCTGGTTTCAGTTTGCTCTGAGATCGGTCGACACCTTTCATCAGGGGTCGACACCTTGTCTGGCACTGGTCGACACCTTGCATCAGGGGTCGACACCTTGTCTGGCACTGGTCGACCACTGCTAAAAGGGTCGACACCTAATTGCCTCTTGTTTCATTCATGAAGGAAAGCGGTTGACACCTTGCCTAAGGTGTTGACCCCTTGACGGGTTCTAGTCTACCCCTGCAGCACAATCCCCCAGCCCAGCGCCAGCCTTAACCACCAGCGCACCTCTTCCACTTTTTCTCAATTTTCTTTGAGGCATACACCTTCAAATCACCTAAAAATTTACGTACACATTCCCGACATCCCCAACTCCGTGCCCCATAAAAAATCTCAGAAAACCGACTTAAAATGGTTAATAAAAAAATAGAGAAAATAAACCCGACGTTGTTTATTTTAAAACCAAAACGAGCGACATAACAGCCTAAAATTCTATAAACCAAAACCGGAAAACATATATTTTCAAACTACCAATATTTATACACAAACCAGTCCTCAAAACACTGATCACAATAATCTAAAAATACTTACAAAACTATCTACATCAAACTCCCACAAATTACCCGAGAAAGTGGTCGTGACGCCCTGACAATAGCTCGCACCGGCATACTCCATTCATCACCAACTGCTGCTTAGTCCTGGGCTGTCTCATCTACCTCACCTGAGTAAATCTCGCAACCTACACCATAGAACACAAAACATAAGCCTAATACTTAGCAAGTAGGGAAAAATGCACTTTAAAACAATGCATGCTCGACTCAACCCTAGGATGCAGTTTCTAAACACTCTGTTGTTTTCTTTTTATTCAGGTTTCATTTCTCTTTCACTTGCATGTGAATCAAGTAGGCACACGTCCTAATACAATCCAAGACGGCCACACCTTGACCCACGGAGCAAGATCGGAGGCACACATCCTAAACAATCTGGGACGGCCATACCGAATCTCCTCCCCTATCGATCGTAAAATCCTCAGTGTGCCTTCAAGCACAAACAGGTCGAGGCATTCATACTTCCGACACTGTAACGCCCCGAATTAAATAACCCAATTCGTTATTCATAAAACTGAACCACACTATGACATTCTGAGAAAATTTCAAATTCACTCAACGGTCAAAATTTGACCCTTATAATGTTAAAACTTGCAACGGAAATTCATTTGTATAAAACGACATTTATTAATTAATTAAAATATTAAAGACAATTGGTTGAAAGAAAACAAAACAAAACAGAACACGTCCACCGCTGAACAGTTCCAACGATAGAAATAGAAACAAAAGGCATCTACCGCTAAATAGTGTTAGCGGCAGAAGCAGAAACAAAATAATCTCAGCGGTGGACGTAGAGACAGAATACGTCTTCTACTAACGAACACCCACCGCTCACATCAGTCGAACGACACGTCGACTACACACATCCACCGGTCACGTCAGTCGAACGACGCGTCGACTACACAAGTCCACCGGTCACAAAACGACAAACTCTATTACTCACATCTACGCTCACATCCACCGGTAAGCTACATCCAACGATAGACAACATCCACCGGTGAACAGTAACACTCAATGTCCACTGATAGACTACGTCCACCGATAGACAACATCCACTGATAGACAACATCCACCGGTGAACAATAACATTCTAAACAAAAGAACAACTCTGCCTACTAAAAGAACTTGTAAATTTCAACAGCAGCTATTCGAAACAACATAGATCCACAACTTTATAAATCCAAAATGACAATCTACAAGTAAAACCAAATCTTGTTTTCATAATCAGAAAAACTCCAAAATTATTAAAAACATTAACTCTAACTGTCATAAACATTCTCAGCATACTTAAACTGAACCATTGTCAACTAACTTTCACCCTTGCTGACATTAGTTAAACCGCCCCATCGGATTATCAAATCGATGCGTGAATGTACTCCTCCAACCAGCCTAGTCCTCAACATACTCAGAGAACCCACCTGTTGAAACTTCTTCACCTACATCACAAAACTCATCTATTAGCCTAATGTTAAGTAAGTAAAATAACAATGAAATGATATGCTGAAACATAAATCCTAGACATGCAGTTTCTACTTTCACATCTCTGTTGCATTCACGTTCTTTCTCTAATTGATCCCTCGGTTCCATTGGGAGTTGGATCATTTTTCCCAAAGTCATACATCCTCTTCATAAATTAAGGGGCGGATTAGTTGCCTTAACAACTGATTTGATCCTAAATTCCATTGGGAAGCGGATCAATTTTCCCAAAGTCATACATCCTCTTCATAAATTAAGGGGCGGATTAGTTCCCTTAACAGCTGATCTATTACATTCTGTTCATACCTTGCCATGCCATTACATGTAAATTCATTTTCGTGTTCTTTCCAAAAACATGATACATGACATACAGAAAACATTCAAACAAGCATAAACGTACTGTTTTTGTGATGTAGACCCGAAGGCACACACATACTCCACTTACCTAGTTTCTTGGAAAAGCTTGGTTGCAAACTACTTCGGGTTTTGCTCAAACCTATAGCTGTAGACAGAGTATTAGTTAAGCTTCATTCTAAACTATCCTTAAATCTACCAGAACTCATAAAAAAACTAGTTTGGGAACTCAGATCATCAAGCATTCCTGATATGCCCCAAACCCAAACTAACTCTCACTTACACCATTCTCAAAACTCGCATTTAAAATCCCTTCTAACATCGATAGCTACAATGTAACAAGAATTCGAAGTAGAACTCACCTAGCTTGGAGAAAATGGGAGGGAAAATCACCGAGAGAAACTCTGCTTAGCTGAGCTGAATGCCGAGAAAGGAAAATGAGAAAATAGTGGTGGCTAAACCTAAGTAAACCCTCCCTTAAATACGTTATCCACTATAGATCTCCATTTACCATTATGCCCTTACTTAGTCACTCATTAACTTAATCAATATTTCTCCCAATTTCATTCATAAAGTGTACACTATTAGATGACAAGGTAAAATCGGTTTGATAGAACTGGGTGTTACAATCTACCCTCCTTAAAAGAATTTTGTCCTCAAAATTCAATACCTCAATAATTCTGGATGTTCGGTCCATCATGTCCTGTTGGCGCTCCCAAGTTGTCTTCTCTATGCTCTGGTTATGCCATAAAACTTTCACCAGTGGGACCTCTTTGTTGCGCAACACCTAAACAGCATAGTCAAGGATGTTTATTGGTTTCTCCTCATAAGCAAGAGTTGGATGAATTTCAATGTTCTGCTGTTCCACAACCTGAGTTGGATCCCGCATACACTTCTTTAGCATAGAAACATGGAACACATTGTGAATCCCATCCATAGAAGTTGGTAACTGTAATTGGTAAGCTGTCTTCCCAATCCTCTTCAAGATTAAGAATGGTCCAATATATCTGGGGTTCAACTTGCCTCTCCGTCCAAATCTCACAACTCCCTTGAATGGTGATACCTTAAGAAAAACTTCATCACCAACTTCAAACTCTAATTCTCTACGTCTCCTATCGGCATAGCTTTTTTGTCAGCTTTGAGCTGTTAAGATTCTCTGTCGGATGAGGGCAATCTTCTCCACTGTTTGCTGCACAAAATCAGGACCAATTAATCGCGCTTCACTAACTTCATCCCAATACAAAAGAGATCTGTATTTTTACCCATACAATGCTTCATACGGTGCCATACCTATGGTTGCCTGAAAACTGTTGTTATAAGAGAATTCCACCAGCGACAAATACTTATTCCAAGATCCTTGAAAATCTAATATGCATGCACGAAGCATATCCTCCAACGTTTGGATGGTCATTTCAGATTGTCCATCTATTTGAGGGTGAAAAGTTGTGTAACACCCGAGTTTTCGGGTTTCCGCTCCAAGGCTATTTGGTAAATAAGTAAATTAGGTCCGTTTTGCGAGCGGATAGTTTTATTAGGACCCTAGAAATTTACGGGAATTTGTAGAAGAATAAGTGAAATTTTAGAAACCCAAATCGGGAAGAGTAATGCTAGAGTTCCCGTTTTAGCCTTTTAGTATATTAATTCGTAAAAATAGCAAAATAAGTCTGTTTTGTGAACGGTGAGTTTTGTTAGAACTCTAAGATTAAATTGGAATATTTGGAGAAATAAGGAAGTTGCAGAGAGACCGAGTCGATAGACTAATTAAAGGAATAGTTTTAGTTTATTATAATTATAGTTATTATTATTATTAATTTAATAAATAAAGAAAAAAAAAATAGATAAAACAACAGAATGGCCCGAAGGCCATTCTGTTGTTCGAGCTCGAGCCCGAGCTCTGCGAGCGAACAGGGGAGGCGACGAGCGTCGATCTCCGACCAAAACCGCCGGCGTTTCGACGCCCTCCGGCCAGACGACGGCGACGGCCAGTCTCCGGCCTGACTCCGCGCACGAACCGACCAGGTGAGCTCGGTTTTCTCCTTTTTCGGTTCGGTTTAAGGCAGTGAGTAGTGAGCTCGATTGAGCTCCGATCTCCGGCCAATTTCGGTCACTTCCGGCGTGGGTTTGCCAACCCTAGGGCCGGCTATTGATGCTTGGCCGCGGAATGCCCAATTTGGGCGAAAATACAGTGAGGCCGAATTAGGGCTTAGGGTTTTCTTAATTGGAAACTTCGATTTTAGGTTAGTTTATGTTAATTGGATGTTAGGAGGATAGATTGGTGAAGAAATTGATAGAATTTGATGAAAAATCAAAAAGGGGAATTTTGGGAAAAAGGGGCAGATTCGGGTTTTGCCCAAATTGACCTAGTTTCGGTCATTTGTTTTGAAATTCCTTTTGGAAAATTAAAATAGGTTATTAGAGGAGTACGTGGCCGCTGGAATCGTTCGATTCCGATAACCGACGCAAAAGTTACGCGCGTTCGAAGTTTTAGGTCGGTTTTTACCGAACCCAAAATTAGTGGCCCGTTTAGTTAGATTTTAGTTAGATTAAGCTATAAATAGTAGTTTAAGATGTTTTTAAGAAAATAAGAGTTTAGTTATGCCCGAATGAGAAAATAGAAATTTTAGGAAAGAATTTCCTAAATTAGGAGATTAGTTTAAGTTTGAAATTAGTTTAATTAGAATTGATTTTAATGTACCTTATTTATGAAATGCTTTAGGTGGAGACGACTTTTGGACGGTGCTCGGCTTACTACGGACGCCAGGTAAGTGAGCGTTAGGCTTTCCGGCCACTAAGGCCTTACGTCGTACAATGTTGATAATGTTGATTGTTTTTTATGAGAGTGATTGTAGAGGTTGGTGGAAGATGGGTAGTTAAGGAAAGAGTGATAGTTAAGTAATGCCTTAGTTATGTTGTAGTGCTCATGTGATAGGTTCTTCCTTACGTGTATGTCTCCTCATGTATCATGTTTTCTTAAAGTGCATACGAACTGTTTATGAGCATGTTTTTACGATGATTGAATGAAAATGATTTAAAGATGATATGTGTTCTCACGGGAAAATGAATGATGAATGTTCTCACGGGAAAATGAATGATGTATGTTCTCACGGGAAAATGAAAGATGATATGTGTTCTCACGGGACTATGTTTTCACGGGACTATGTTTTCACGGGACTATGTTTTCACGGGACTATGTTTTCACGGACTATGTTTTCACGGGACTATGTTTTCACGGACTATGTTTTCACGGGACTATGTTTTCACGGACTATGTTTTCACGGGACTATGTTTTCACGGACTATGTTTTCACGGACTATGTTTTCACGGGACTATGTTTTCACGGACTATGTTTTCACGGACTATGTTTTCACGGACTATGTTTTCACGGACTATGTTTTCACGGGACTATGTTTTCACGGACTATGTTTTCACGGACTATGTTTTCACGGGACTATGTTTTCACGGGACTATGTTTTCACGGGACTATGTTTTCACGGACTATGTTTTCACGGGACTATGTTTTCACGGGACTATGTTTTCACGGACTATGTTTTCACGGGACTATGTTTTCACGGGACTATGTTTTCACGGGACTATGTTTTCACGGACTATGTTTTCACGGACTATGTTTTCACGGGACTATGTTTTCACGGGACTATGTTTTCACGGGACTATGTTTTCACGGGACTATGTTTTCACGGGACTATGTTTTCACGGGACTATGTTTTCACGGGACTATGTTTTCACGGGACTATGTTTTCACGGGACTATGTTTTCACGGGACTATGTTTTCACGGACTATGTTTTCACGGGACTATGTTTTCACGGGACTATGTTTTCACGGACTATGTTTTCACGGACTATGTTTTCACGGGACTATGTTTTCACGGGACTATGTTTTCACGGGACTATGTTTTCACGGACTATGTTTTCACGGGACTATGTTTTCACGGGACTATGTTTTCACGGGACTATGTTTTCACGGGACTATGTTTTCACGGGACTATGTTTTCACGGACTATGTTTTCACGGGACTATGTTTTCACGGACTATGTTTTCACGGGACTATGTTTTCACGGGACTATGTTTTCACGGACTATGTTTTCACGGGACTATGTTTTCACGGGACTATGTTTTCACGGACTATGTTTTCACGGGACTATGTTTTCACGGGACTATGTTTTCACGTACGGACTATGTTTTTCACGGAACAAGAAAAAGGTTTTTTTTACGAAATGAAATGAAAATGTTTTACGAAAGTCATGCATATATGTAATGTCATGTTTAGCACGCTCCTTACTAAGCATTAGGCTTAGTGTAGTTATTGTATGATGTAGGTGACAGGTGTGAAGGTGAGAGCTTCTCTTGATGACAAAGAATAGGGGGTCGACGGATGGTGCTCGTGGCGACGGGGTGTGTTTTGGCTTGATGATCCGATGGCTTGAATGATGTATGTCGTATGGTTGTGAGTTAGCCTTGTTGGTTAGTAGGTCTACGTGTCGGTTTGTTTATAAAATGTTTAAGTATATGGATTAGAGGTTTTGATAGAAAATTGTATGAAAGTCGAGTGTTGATGTATATGTATGAAAATGTTTAAGTATATGGATTAGATGCTTTGATAGAAAATGTATGAATAGTCGAGTTTTGATGTATATGTAGTGGTAGTAGATTGTTTAGAATGTAGAGTCTTAATTTTAGAAACATACTGGAACTGTTTGGGTTATTTTTTTTACAGGTAAGGATACGCTCGATTTTTAGAGCGATCCACGCAGTTCGATTTCTCGAATTTGTCCGAAATTGTAGATTAGATTAGTGTCATGTTTTGATGATCGAGGAATGAGTGATTTTAAGGGATTTCAACAATCCGAGACTTCAATTTAATGGTTTAGAAGTCGAAACGTTATGAGTGATATAAAAAGAAAAATTTACGTGGTTACGAGAGTTTAAAGTTAAGGTTACGTTAGGGTTAGTTTGTTTAAGGGTTTTGGGTTATGTTTAAAGTAAAAATGAAAAAGTTTATGAGAAAATACGAGGGCTTAGGTAACGATTATGTCACGGCAAGTCCGTGGCGGCCCTGATCGGGTCGGGGTCGTCACAAGTTGTGCTAAAGTTGAGCTGTGTACCCATAGCCTTATGCAGACTCTTCCAAAACTTCAAAGTAAATCTAGAGTCTCTGTAACGACCCCAGTTGGAGTCGTCACGTACTTCATAACTTTCATAGAACATTGACTCTAAATTATACTCTGTACATTTTTTTTTTAAGCTAATTGCAAAACTGACAGAACTCGACTTTTCCGTAAAGTAGTTAGCACAATTCATCATAGAGTAGAGTGACTAAACACAGACATTAATCCATAATATAATCGGGCAGAAGGAAGAAAATGCCTCCCCCCCAGATCACTCGTGAACGATTAAAACATCATCCGGTCTCGAACATCCATTGCTAGATGTTCTTATTTACACTACATCGTCCGGTGGTCATGTGCGCCTCTCGTGACCAGTTAAAACATCATCCGGTCACTAAACGACAAGAAAACACTCACATCATCCGGTCACTAAACGACAAGAAAACACTCACATCATCCGGTCGCTAAACGACAAAAACGTGTTTATACCATCCGGTGGAGAACTCTCTACATCATCCGATGAAATAAGGGTTTATCATCCGGTCACTAAACGACAAACATCATCTACATCATCCGGTGAATAACTACACTTCCTCCACCGGTCACTAGATGACAAAATAGCATTTTTCCTCTTCCGGCGAAGAAATACTCTACATCCACCGGTCACTGGGCGATGAAATAACACTTACATCATCCGGTGACCTGAATACTCTACATCTGCCGATGATGTCAGCCGGATGATTACCTTATCCAGCTTCTATCATGCGGCAAAAAACACTGCAATCATCGAACGACTTCATCCAACAGAAAATACCACAACTCATTCAGATTTTTAACCTAGGTAACTATAAACTTTAATGAGTAAGAATCATAGACTCATTCAGAATGCATATAGCGGAAGACTTAAGCAACAGATCATTTAATAATCCCTATAATCATTCCCAGACTCAGTGGTCAACCAGACAGTTTCAAAACTCAATGTTATAAAATAATCCCATCCTACTTAAACTACCATATTCTTTATCATACTGAAATCATAAGAGCATTAACCAGGGGTCATAATCGCCTCTCCAGTCCCGCACTGTCACCTTGAGCTCTCACCAGCTACCAGTCTTAAACTTCTTCATTAAACTTGGTATCCTCACCTGTAAATTCTTCACCTACACCATAAGGTTTAACTATAAGCCTAATGCTTAGTAAGGAATGCATGCTGACAGACATACATGAGTGTACAAATTAAAGAAACATAAGTTCGTATGTCTTTCCTCATTCGTATTCTCTTTCATCTTTTACATAGCATGTATTAAGGGGTGGGGGGGGGGGGGAACGAGGGAGAAAGACAGGGGTACATAATCATTGGCCAGTCGGGCAATCATAGTAACGACTAGCTCGGCCTCCACCGGCGGGAGAATTCGCGAACAATCGTGCAGTATTAACTCGGCCTCAACCAGCGTGAGGATTCGCGAGTGTTCCTGCCAATCCGGTCTCCACCAGCGGGAGAATTCGCGAACCGTAATTAACATCAACTCGGCCTCCACCAGCGGGAGAATTCGCGAGTCTTACTTAGCATTAACTCGGCCTCCACCAGTGGGAGAATTCGCGAGTCATACTTAAGCCTTGTGAACATATCATAGTCATTTTCCCCCGTTCTATGCTTAATCATGCTTACATTTGTTTTTCATGTTCTTGACTCAATCATAAACTTGCAAATAATGCATGGACACGAATTTCACAGAGGAATGTCATACTATAAGAACGAGTAGAAACATCATGTAACTTAACATCTTCTTACTCAAATACTTCATATCATGGCAACTACTAGTTATAATCATCAGACAAACATTTCAACAATTTTTCCTAGTATCCTTGCGGTGTAGGGCCCTAGTGGCCGGAAATCTTAATACATCCACTTACCTGGTCTCCTTAGCACTTGAGCTCCCTTCTCTTCAAACTTCTTCACCTAAACATTTACATTGCAGTAGTTAAAACAAAATTCTAGTAGTTCTAATCTCGAGTTATCCTAAGATCTAATAGCTAAGAGTCCTTCCCGAGTTCTTAGTTTAATACTCAATGTAACCCGAAATCTCAAAATCAAAACAGACGGATTCGATAATGATAACTCAGGGTTGGTTGTTTTAAATGTCCAGAATCGATTCAGAATGACATTACCAATCTCGGGTTCCAAAATGTTCTTATTAATATTCGGCCATTGAAGAATCCAAAATTCAATACAGAGCTGGAAAACTGGGCTAATAAACTAACAGATAACCACATTGTTAAACCCGTACCTCGAGCACAAAGTAGCCGAGAAGCAGCAAGGAAACCGATCGCCGAAGGAGGGATTTCCAGCTGACAGAGAGATAGAGCTTGGGAGAGAAGAAATCGCTGGAAGTTGGGGATGTCGGCTACAGTGGTTTAAATGAGGTTTGAATCCTTTCCTTTTTCTTTAAATACTGGCCTCAACTTCCAATATTACCATATTGCCACTCAACCTAGTTTAAAACCCACATGTAATTGATTAAACTTGTCATAAAATTCTAAACCGCGAAGATTAAATATTCATGACCGTTAATACAGTTAGGAAAGTTACCTAGTCGTATCTCGGGTGTTACATCCACCCCTCCTTAAACAAAATTTTCGTCCTCGAAAATTGCTCAAACAAATAACTCCGGATATTTGTCTAGCATGTCTTGCTGTCGCTCCCATGTGGCTTCTTCAATGCCGTGGTTTGTCCATAAAACTTTCACCAGTGGAATTTCTTTATTCCTCAGAGTCTTAACTGCATATTCCAATATTTGTACCGGTTTCTCTTCATATGCCAGTGTCGGCACCAACTCAATGCCTGTTGGTTGAATAACTTGTGTCAGATCTCGTATGCATTTCCTTAGCATTGACACATGGAAGACATTATGAACTTTATCCAATGATGGGGGCAATTGCAGTCTGTAAGTTGTGCCACCAATTCTATCCAAGACAGGGAAGGGTCCAATAAACCGTGGAGTGAGCTTTCCTTTCTTGCCAAATCTTAGGACTGCTTTAAATGGTGAAATCTTTAAGAACACTTCATCTCCGACTGCAAACTCAAGATCCCTTCTCCTTCGATCAGCATAACTCTTCTGTTGACTTTGCGCAGTCATCATCCTTTTCCTGATAACAGAAATCTTATCCGACATCTGTTGCAGAATATCGGGTCCAAGAAGTTTTGCTTCACCAACCTCATCCCAATATAGAGGTGACCTACACTTCCTACCATACAGTGCTTCATATAGTGCCATACCAATGGTGGACTGATAACTGTTGTTGTAAGAAAATTCAACCAAAGGTAGATGTCTGCTCCAAGTCGTCTGAAAGTCCAACACACATGCTCTCAACATATCCTCAAGTATCTGAATAGTCATCTCTGATTGGCCATCTGTCTGTGGGTGTAAAGCAGTGCTGAAGGATAACTTTGTACCCAATGTACCATGCAAACTTCTCCAAAATCGAGAGGTAAATCTGGGATCACGATCAGAGACAATAGATACGGGGATTCCATGTAATTTAATGATTTCTTGCACATAGAGATCAGCAAACTGGTCCATTGTGTAAGTTGTCTTTACGGGTAAGAAATGGGCTGATTTTGTCATCCTATCGACAACAACCCAAATACAATCATGTCCTTTAGTTGTCTTAGGTAATTCTAAAACAAAATCCATAGTTATGTGTTCCCACTTCCATTCGGGAATAGGTAAAGGCTGGAGGGTACCTCCTGGGCGTTGGTGCTCGGCTTTAACCTGTTGGCATACCAAGCATGACTCTACATACCTAGCAACATCCCTCTTAAGGTTAGGCCACCAGTACAATGTTTTCAGGTCTCGATACATCTTGGTGCTGCCAGGATGTACAGAAAAAGGAGACGAATGTGCCTCGGCCAAGATCAATTTACGTAGTTGCTCATCACAAGGGATATACCATCGATTTCTAAATCTTAGAATACCATTCTTGGAAAGGCTAAACTTGGAGGTGGTGTCCTTCAACCGGTTCATCATTCTGTTATTCCTCTGAATCCTCCTGTTGCGCTTCTTTGATCTTTTCCAAAATCAATGGTTGAATGGTCAACTCTGCAAGTAAGGTTGACAATTCTGGAACTATATCCAATTCAAATTTCTGAACTTCAGTCCTCAAAGGCAAAGACATAGCTGATACAACGGGTTGCATAGTTGTTGACGTCCTACTCAATGCATCAGCTACAGAATTAGCCTTGCCCGGGTGATACTTGATCTCAAAATCGTAGTCCTTAACAAATTCCAACCAGCGTCTCTGTCTCATGTTCAACTCCTTCTGTGAAAAGAGGTACTTCAGACTTTTATGATCAGAAAACACCTCACACTGTTGTCCGTATAGATAGTGTCTCCAAATTTTCAAGGCAAAAACAACAGCAGCCAATTCTAAATCGTGGGTGGGGTAATTCTGTTCATAACCCTTCAGCTGCCTAGAGGCGTACGCTACCACTCTACCCTCTTGCATCAAAACATAGCCCAAACCAACTTTAGATGCATCACAGTATACACTAAACTTCCCTTCTTCGGTTGGAAGAGTCAAGACACGGGCTGTTGTTAACTTCAGTTTCAACGTCTGGAAGCTATCTTCACAAGCTTCTGTCCAAGAATACTTATTGTCCTTCTTTGTCAAGTTCGTCAGAGGTTTGGCTATCATCGAGAATCCCTTGATGAACTTCCTGTAATAGCCTGCCAACCCAAGGAAACTACGGACTTCGCTGGCATTCTTAGGTTAAGGCCATTCCTTTACTGCCTGGATTTTGGTCGGGTCGACAGATATGCCTTTAGCAGAAACTACATGGCCAAGGAATTTAACCTTATCTAACCAAAATTCACACTTAGACAGCTTGGCATAGAGTTGGTGCTCCTTCAATGTTGTCAAAACTACTTTCAAATGTTCTGCATGGTCAGCTTCAGTTCGCGAGTATATCAAGATATCATCTATGAATACAATTACAAACTTATCCAAATACTCACGAAACACTTGGTTCATTAAGTCCATGAAGGCTGCGGGTGCATTTGTCAATCCAAACGACATGACCAAGAATTCGTAGTGTCCATAACGGGTTCTGAAGGCTGTCTTTGGTATATCTCCTTCTTTAACCTTCAGTTGGTAGTAACCCGACCGCAAGTCAATCTTTGAAAACACTTTAGCTCCTTGTAATTGATCAAACAGATCATCAATTCGGGGCAAAGGGTACTTATTCTTAATTGTCAACTTGTTTAACTCTCTGTAATCTATGCACATTCTAAGGGAACCATCTTTCTTCTTAACAAATAGGACAGGCGCACCCCAAGGGGAACTACTAGAGCGTATAAATCCCTTGTCTACTAATTCCTGTAATTGGACTTTTAACTCCTTTAGCTCAACAGGTGCCATCCGATAAGGATTCTTAGATACGGGTAATGCCTCGGGGTATGTATCAATTACAAACTCTATTTCTCTCTCAGGTGGTAATCCAGGTAAATCGTCTAAGAATGCCTCAGGGAACTCTCGAACTATGGAGATGTCCTGTAACTCTACTTTATTCTTCACTCGGGTATCCATTACACTAGCTAGGTAACATTCACAACCACCTTTCAATATCCGTTGAGCCTCTAGTGAAGTTATAATCGGTATTTTACTTATCTTAGGAATAGCCTGGAAGGAATAATGATTACCGTTTGGGGGTCTAAAATCAACTACTCCAGATCTACAACTAATCGTGGCATAATGCCTAAATAACCATTCCATTCCTAATATCACCTCATACCCTTTCATGTCAATAACAATTAATTCCGCATAGAGTTTCTTATCCCCTAAGGACACAATGTCTCCCTCAACAATCTGTTCGGAATGTAGAGATTTCCCTGATGGTAGCATAACACTATATGACTTTTTAGCTGGTAAAGTTCCTATGTTATGATTGCATACAAACAATGTTGATATAAACGAGTGTGTGGCTCCTGTATCTATAAGTGTGTAAGCAGCAAAACCACAGATCATAATGGTACCTGTTATGACTGTATGCGGCACTGTACCCTCATCTTCCAACATAGCATAAACTCTGGGTACAACTCTTGCGCGGTTCGGGTCTGGCGGCATGGGGCAGTCTCTGACTAGGTGTCCAGCCTTATCACACCTGAAACAGTGGCCAGAGAGCAACTTGCACTCGCCAGGATGGTTCTTCTGACAAGTGGGGCATAAGGGTGCCAGAGGTCTCTTTCCTTTTCCCTGGTCATCATTTGGATTGAAGGGTCTCTTTATATCCTGCTGTTGTTGTTGAGGTCCCCTGTCCAGTTGCGGTTGCCATCCTCTGTTCTGACGTGGTGGCGGCTGAGCTTCCTTAGTGATCCTTCTTGGCGGCTCACGCTGTGCATAAGTTGTTATCTCAGCCTCCTCCAGTTCCAAGGCCTTAGCTGTCACTTCTCCAAAGGACACATTGTGTATTCCAGCAGTCTTCACTCTCATAAACAGACTCGGTTTCAATCCTTGAACAAATTAGTGGATCTTGTCCTCATCATCCTCTACCATTTGAGGTGCAAACCGAGATAAAGCCTTAAACTTACATATGTAATCCGTCACAGAGCCAATCTGGCGTAAACTCATGAATTCCTTCTTTTTACTGGCCCGAACAGTCCTATTGAAATATTTGTCAAAGAAAGCAGTTTTAAACATCTCCCAAGTTATGGCTCCTGTACCAACAGTGCTCTGGATGGAGTCCCACCAATGCCTTGCATCCAATTCTAGGTGATAAACAGCATAGGTGACCTTGTCTCCTTCGTCAACCTTTGCGTACTTAAACATGTCCTCTATTTTCCTGATCCATTCCTCAGCATAAACATGATCTGAAACTCGTCCCATTAAACACCGGGGGTCAAAGCCGGTGAAAACGCTCGTCACCATGATCTCGAGTTGCATTAGTGCTAGAATTTCCTTGTTCTTCCCTGATAGCTACAAGCTGTTCAATCTGGCGAGGATTGGCGAATGACCAACTCTAGTTAACTGAGCAATAGTGGTACTGTCCACGTTATCTTCCCTCTGTTGACCTCTTACCATCTTGGAATTCCTAAACAAATAGTTATAAATATATCTTAACTTAGTGACATTTATTGAAATCATAAATACTTACAGTTGCTGGAGAGTACTCAAGTGACAGTCAGTGCTGGAAGGCAGTCTGCAGAATCGATTTTAGAACCTGGTTTTTGCTCTGATACCATAATTGTAACGACCCCAGTTGGAGTCGCCACGTACTTCATAACTTTCATAGAACATTGACTCTAAATTATACTCTGTACATTTTTTTTTAAGCTAATTGCAAAACTGACAGAACTCTACCTTCAAGAACTCGACTTTTCCGTAAAGTAGTTAGCATAATTCATCACAGAGTAGAGTGACTAAACACAGACATTAATCCATAACATAATCGGGCAGAAGGAAGAAAATGCCTCCCCCCCAGATCACTCGTGAACGATTAAAACATCATCCGGTCTCGAACATCCATTGCTAGATGTTCTTATTTACACTACATCGTCCGGTGGTCATGTGCGCCTCGCGTGACCAGTTAAAACATCACTAGAACACTAACGACAAGAAAATACTCACATCATCCGGTCACTAAACGACAAGAAAACACTCACATCATCCTGGTCACTAAACGACAAGAAAACACTCACATCATCCGGTCGCTAAACGACAAAAACGTGTTTATACCATCCGGTGGAGAACTCTCTACATCATCCGATGAAATAAGGGTTTATCATCCGGTCACTAAACGACAAACATCGTCTACATCATCACTAAACGACAAGAAAACACTCACATCATCCGGTCACTAAACGACAAGAAAACACTCACATCATCCGGTCACTAAACGACAAGAAAACACTCACATCATCCGGTCACTAAACGACAAGAAAACACTCACATCATCCGGTCACTAAACGACAAGAAAACACTCACATCATCCGGTCACTAAACGACAAGAAAACACTCACATCATCCGGTCACTAAACGACAAGAAAACACTCACATCATCCGGTCACTAAACGACAAGAAAACACTCACATCATCCGGTCACTAAACGACAAGAAAACACTCACATCATCCGGTCACTAAACGACAAGAAAACACTCACATCATCCGGTCACTAAACGACAAGAAAACACTCACATCATCCGGTCACTAAACGACAAGAAAACACTCACATCATCCGGTCACTAAACGACAAGAAAACACTCACATCATCCGGTCACTAAACGACAAGAAAACACTCACATCATCCGGTCACTAAACGACAAGAAAACACTCACATCATCCGGTCACTAAACGACAAGAAAACACTCACATCATCCGGTCACTAAACGACAAGAAAACACTCACATCATCCGGTCACTAAACGACAAGAAAACACTCACATCATCCGGTCACTAAACGACAAGAAAACACTCACATCATCCGGTCACTAAACGACAAGAAAACACTCACATCATCCGGTCACTAAACGACAAGAAAACACTCACATCATCCGGTCACTAAACGACAAGAAAACACTCACATCATCCGGTCACTAAACGACAAGAAAACACTCACATCATCCGGTCACTAAACGACAAGAAAACACTCACATCATCCGGTCACTAAACGACAAGAAAACACTCACATCATCCGGTCACTAAACGACAAGAAAACACTCACATCATCCGGTCACTAAACGACAAGAAAACACTCACATCATCCGGTCACTAAACGACAAACATCGTCTACATCATCCGATGAAATAAGGGTTTATCATCCGGTCACTAAACGACAAGAAAACACTCACATCATCCGGTCACTAAACGACAAGAAAACACTCACATCATCCGGTCACTAAACGACAAGAAAACACTCACATCATCCGGTCACTAAACGACAAGAAAACACTCACATCATCCGGTCACTAAACGACAAGAAAACACTCACATCATCCGGTCACTAAACGACAAGAAAACACTCACATCATCCGGTCACTAAACGACAAGAAAACACTCACATCATCCGGTCACTAAACGACAAGAAAACACTCACATCATCCGGTCACTAAACGACAAGAAAACACTCACATCATCCGGTCACTAAACGACAAGAAAACACTCACATCATCCGGTCACTAAACGACAAGAAAACACTCACATCATCCGGTCACTAAACGACAAGAAAACACTCACATCATCCGGTCACTAAACGACAAGAAAACACTCACATCATCCGGTCACTAAACGACAAGAAAACACTCACATCATCCGGTCACTAAAAAACACTGCAATCATCGAACGACTTCATCCAACAGAAAATACCACAACTCATTCAGATTTTAACCTGGTAACTATAAACTTTAATGAGTAAGAATCATAGACTCATTCAGAATGCATATAGCGGAAGACTTAAGCAACAGATCATTTAATAATCCCTATAATCATTCCCAGACTCAGTGGTCAACCAGACAGTTTCAAAGCTCAATGTTATAAAATAATCCCATCCTACATAAACTACCATATTCTTTATCATACTAAAATCATAAGAGCATTAACCAGGGGTCATAATCACCTCTCCAGTCCCGCACTGTCACCTTGAGCTCTCACCAGCTACCAGTCTTAAACTTCTTCATTAAACTTGGTATCCTCACCTGTAAATTCTTCACCTACACCATAAGGTTTAACTATAAGCCTAATGCTTAGTAAGGAATGCATGCTGACAGACATACATGAGTGTACAAATTAAAGAAACATAAGTTCGTATGTCTTTCCTCATTCATATTCTCTTTCATCTTTTGCATAGCATGTATTAAGGGGGGGGGGGGGGGAAACGAGGGAGAAAGACATGGGTACATAATCATTGGCCAGTCGGGCAATCATAGTAACGACTAGCTCGGCCTCCACCGGCGGGAGAATTCGCGAACAATCGTGCAGTATTAACTCGGCCTCAACCAGCGTGAGGATTCGCGAGTGTTCCTGCCAATCCGATCTCCACCAGCGGGAGAATTCGCGAACCGTACTTAACATCAACTCAGGCCTCCACCAGCGGGAGAATTCGCGAGTCTTACTTAGCATTAACTCGGCCTCCACCAGTGGGAGAATTCGCGAGTCATACTTAAGCCTTGTGAACATATCATAGTCATTTTCCCCCGTTCTACGCTTAATCATGCTTACATTTGTTTTTCATGTTCTTGACTCAATCATAAACTTGCAAATAATGCATGGACACGAATTTCACAGAGGAATGTCATACTATAAGAACGAGTAGAAACATCATGTAACTTAACATCTTCTTGCTCAAATACTTCATATCATGGCAACTACTAGTTATAATCATTAGACAAACATTTCAACAATTTTTCCTAGTATCCTTGCGGTGTAGGGCCCTAGTGGCCGGAAATCTTAATACATCCACTTACCTGGTCTCCTTAGCACTTGAGCTCCATTCTCTTCAAACTTCTTCACCTAAACATTTACATTGCAGTAGTTAAAACAAAATCCTAGTAGTTCTAATCTCATGTTATCCTAAGATCTAATAGCTAAGAGTCATTCCCGAGTTCTTAGTTTAATACTCAATGTAACCCGAAATCTCAAAATCAAAACAGACGGATTCGATAATGATAACTCAGGGTTGGTTGTTTTAAATGTCCAGAATCGATTCGGAATGACATTACCAATCTCGGGTTCCAAAATGTTCTTATTAATATTCGGCCATTGAAGAATCCAAACTTCAATACAGAGCTAGAAAACTGGGCTAATAAACTAACAGATAACCACATTGTTAAACCCATACCTCGAGCATAAAGTAGCCGAGAAGCAACAAGGAAACCGATCGCCGAAGGAGGGATTTCCAGCTGACAGAGAGCGAGAGCTTGGGAGAGAAGAAATCGCCAGAAGTTGGGGATGTCGGCTACAGTGGTTTAAATGAGGTTTGAATCCTTTCCTTTTTCTTTAAATACTGGCCTCAACTTCCAATATTACCATATTGCTACTCAACCTAGTTTAAAACCCACATGTAATTGATTAAACTTGTCCTAAAATTCTAAACCGCGAAGATTAAATATTCATGACCGTTAATACAGTTAGGAAAGTTACCTAGTCGTATCTCGGGTGTTACAGTCTCGGTCAGAAACTATAGTGCTTGGAACTCCATGCAGTCTAACAATCTCATGCACATACAATTCAACTAGTTGGTCCATCGAGTAGGTCATCTTTATGGGCAGAAAATGGGCAGATTTGGTTAGACGATCTACTATCACCTAAATTGCATCATGTCCCTTTGTTGTCCTAGGAAATCCTACCACAAAGTCCATCGTTATTTGTTCCCATTTCCATTCGAGAACTAGTAATGGTTGCAATGCTCCTGCAGGCCTCTAATGTTCAGCTTTAACTTGTTGGCAAACTAAACACAATCCTACGTACTCGGCCACACTTCTTTTCATATCTGGCCACCAATAATGTTGTTTAAGGTCTCTGTATATTTTTGTACTACCAGGATGAACAGAGAGTCTAGAAGAATGAGCTTCCAAAAGGATCTCTTTTCGAAGTTCTTTATCTGTTGGAACAAACCATCTATTCCGAAACTTGAGAATTCCATCAACAGAATAGTTGAAATCCGACTTATCGGTAGAATCCATGCATGACTTATACTTATTGCACTCAGCATCAATCGCTTGTGCTTCCTTTATTCTTTTCAAAATAGTAGGCTTCAAGGTTATGGCAGAGAGCATAGCTGACACACTGGACACAACTTCCAAGTTAAATCTTTAAAACTCTGCCTCTAAAGCTAACCGTATGTCGAGAATCAATGCTGAGGCTGAAGTCGTCACTCTACTCAATGCATCAGCCACTACATTCTCCTTGCCGGGGTGGTATTTAATCTCAAAATCATAATCCTTGACAAATTCTAACCATCGACGTTGCCTCATATTTAATTCTTTCTGTGTGAAGATATATTTCATACTTTTATGGTCCGAGAATATTTCACAAGATCGTCCATACAAGTAATGTCTCCAAATTTTCAATGCAAACACAACCATAGCTAATTCCAAATCATGTGTAGGATAATTCTTCTCATGTGTTTTCAGCTGTCTAGAAGCATAGGCTATTACCTTTCCATCCTGCATCAAAACACAGCCAAGTCCAACCTTAGAAGCATCACAATAAATGCTAAACTTTCCATCTTCAACAGGAAGTGTTAATATTGGGGAATTGGTCAGTCTCTGTTTCAAAGTTCGAAAACTATTCTCACATTCCTCAGTCCACACATACTTCATGTTTTTTCTTGTTAACCGAGTGAGGGGTGTTGCAATCTTCGAGAATCCTTCAATAAATTTTCTGTAATATCCTGCTAATCTAAGGAAACTCTGAATATCAGTGGCATTCTTCGGTTGGGGCCACTCTTTAACTACTTGAACCTTGGCTAGATCGACAGATATTCCATCACCCGAGATCACATGACCAAGAAAGTGAACTCTGCCCAATCAAAACTCACACTTGGAGAATTTGGCATAAAGTTGGTGCTGTCTTAGTACTCCCAATACCAAGGTCAGGTGTCTTGCATGCTCATCATTAGTACGTGAATAGATTAAAATATCATCAATAAACACTATGACAAATTTTTCTAGATACTCGTGAAACACTCTATTCATGAGATCCATGAAAGCTACTGGTGCATTAGTCAATCCAAAAGACATAACCAAAAACTCATAATGTCCATATCTTTTGCGAAAGGCTGTCTTAGGAATATCTTCTGATTTGACTTTCAATTGGTAATAACTAGACCTAAGGTCAATCTTAGAGAAAACTCGCGCACCGTTAAGCTGGTCGAATAAATCATCAATCCTTGGCAATGGATACTTGTTCTTGATGATTAACTTATTCAATTCCCGATAATCCATACACATACGCATTGATCCATCCTTCTTTTTGACAAAAAGAACTGGTGCACCCCATGGTGAAAAGCTTGGGCGTATGAACCTTTTTTCCAATAGTTCCTCTAACTGTTTCTTCAATTCCTTAAGCTCTGTGGGTGCTAATCTATAGGGATTCTTAGATACAGGCTCGGCGCCTGGGTAAACATCTACAACAAACTAAATTTTCCTATCTGGCGGCAAGCTAGGAAGGTCATCTAGAAATACTTCTGGAAAATCTTGGACAACTAAGACATTCTGAGGACTTGCTTTTCCTACTAGTTGTGTGTCTAAAACACTGGCCAAAAAGCACAAATACTCCCCGCATGGAGAAGGTCTAGCGTTGACAGAGGTCATAACAGACATTTTCTTACTCTTCTTCAAAGCTGGAAAAGTATGTTTCAAACCACCAGGGGGTTGAAAGCTAACTATTCTAGTCCTACAATCTATTGTGGCATAATGCTTAAACAACCAATCCATTCTTAGGATTGCATCAAATCCTATTATATCCATAATAATAAGATCAGCAGGTAGACTCACGTTCCCTACTAACACATGACTGTCAAGCATCACTTGGTTAGAGTGCATGCGTTCACCAAAGGATAATGCAACATTAAACACATGCATAGAAGGGGTAAACTGTACATCTAACTTAACAGCAAACGCAGATGCTATAAAGGAATGTGTCGCACCATAATCTATTAAAGTAAAAGCAGGCACAGAGTTGATCAATATAGTACCTGACACCACAGCAGGCTGGTCTTCATCACCCGACTCCATCATGGAGAATACCCTCGGTTTCAACATAGCAGGGCCATTCTTTAAGGCTGGGCAGTCCCTGTTGATATGACCGACTTTGTTACAGTTGAAGCATCGGGTGATTCTAGGCTTTGGTCAATCTCTGTACGTGTGTCCAACCTCCTCACAGTTGAAACACTTTCCCGTCCCAAATCTACACTTGCCCAGGTGACTCTTCCAACATTTCGGGCATTGGGGAAACTTCCTGGTATCCGGTACTTTCCGTTCTATTCCTTGGTTACTCTGGCCTTCACTAAGCCTCTTCATTCCTCTCTGCTGTTGGGGCTGGATGAACTTTCGCGGGGCTTCCTTCGGTCCAGAACACTTCATTTCAGCTTCTTCCACCTCCAATGCTGCGGACACAACTTCACTGAATGACAGCCCTTTAATACCACAAAATTTGACTCCTCTGTAAATTTTCGGCTTCAGTCCATGTACAAACTGAAACACCTTATCCTCATTCTTGTGAACAAAATATCCAGCAAACCTGGACAGGGACTCGAATTATCTACTGTACTCTGCCACAGACCCTGTCTGCTTCAAGTTTAGAAACTCTACCTTCTTTGTGGCCTGGACTGTGCTGTTAAAATATTTCTCATAGAAAATCTCCTTGAACTGAGACCAGGACATAGCCAGAAAATCAGTGGTGGTCTCTATTGTTTCCCACCAAAGTTGAGCATCCCCAGCCAAATGGAACGTTGCCAGAGTGACTTTGTCTCCTTCTCCGATGTTGGCACATCTGAACATGCTCTCAATTTTCCTAAGCCACTCCTCAGCAACAATCGGATTGGACGATTTTCCATCAAGTGTGGGCGGCTGTAGCCTCCGGAATCGGTTTCCTGAATGCTCACTGCTGGAACTAAAGTTGGCACTTCCTTGTACTTCTCGGTTTAACAATACTCCCAACTGATCGGACTGATGACGAACCAAATCGGTCTGCTGACGCACCAAATCCGTCAACTGGCTAATTAGACTAGGATCCTCCTCACGTCCCGGATTTGGTATTTCTCTTGGTACTCTTGGTTTTCCTGGTCGTCTAGACATCTTACTAGATTCCTGTAATTACACTCTTAAATATCTAATAGCTAAGGTTAACATAAACACTTACAGTTGTTGAAGTACTTCCATGCAACGATTGACACTGATGAATAATCTTTTTAACGGTTTAACTGAATGTCTCTGATACCATACTGTAATGTCCCGAATTAAATAACCCGATTCGTTACTCATAAAACTGAACCACACTATGACATTCTGAGAAAATTTCAAAATTTCACTCAACGGTTAAAGTTTGACCCTTAAAATGTCAAAACTTGCAGCGAAAATTCATTTGTATAAAACGATATTTATTAATTAATTAAAATATTAAAGAAAATTGGTTGAAAGAAAACAAAACAAAACAGAACACGTCCACCGCTGAACAGTTCCAGCGATAGAAATAGAAACAAAAGGCATCCACCGCTAAACAGTGTTAGCGGCAGAAGCAGAAACAAAATAATCTCAGCGGTGGACGTAGAGACAGAATACGTCTTCTACTAACGAACACCTACTGCTCACGTCAGTCGAACGACACGTCAATTACACACGTCCACCGGTCACATCAGTCGAACGACGCATCGACTACACACGTCCACCGGCCACAAAACGACAAACTCTATTACTCACATCTACGCTCACCTCCACCGGTAGGCTACATCCACCGATAGACAACATCCACCGGTGAACAGTAACACTCAACGTCCACCTATAGACTACGTCCACTGATAGACAACATCCACCGGTGAACAATAACATTCTAAACAAAAGAGCAACTCTGCCTAATAAAAGAACTTGTAAATTTCAACAGCAGCTATTCGAAACAACATAGATCCACAACTTTATAAATCCAAAACGACAATCTACAACTAAAACCAACTCGTGTTTTCATAATCAGAAAAGCTCCAGCTGTCATAAACATTCTCAGCATACTTAAACTGGACCATTGTCAACTAACTTTCACCCCTCGGACATTAGTTAAATTGCCTCATCTGATTGTCAAATCGATGCGTGAATGTAATCCTCCAACCAGCCTAGTCCTCAGCATACTCAGAGAACCCAACTACTGAAACTTCTTCACCTACATCACAAAACTCATCTATTAGCCTAATGCTAAGTAAGTAAAACAACAATGAAATGATATGCTGAAACATAAATCCTAGACATGCAGTTTCTACTTTCACATCTCTGTTGCATTCACGTTCTTTCTCTGATCTGATCCCTCGGTTCCATTGGGAGTTGGATCATTTTTCCCAAAGTCATACATCCTCTTCATAAATTAAAGGGCGGATTAGTTCCCTTAACAGATGATCTGATCCTAAATTCCATTGGGAAGCGGATCAATTTTCCCAAAGTCATACATCCTCTCATAAATTAAGGGACGGATTAGTTCCTTAATTACACACGTCCACCGCTGAACAGTTCCAGCGATAGAAATAGAAACAAAAGGCATCCACCGCTAAACAGTGTTAGCGGCAGAAGCAGAAACAAATAATCTCAGCGGTGGACGTAGAGACAGAATAAACGTATTGTTTTGTGATGTAGACCCGAAGGCACATACATACTCCACTTACCTAGTTTCCTGGAAAAGCTTAGTTGCAAACTACTTCGGGTTTTGCTCAAACCTATAGCCGTAGACAGAGTATTAGTTAAGCTTCATTCTAAACTATCCTTAAATCTACCAGAACTCATAAAAAAACTAGTTTGGGAACTCAGATCATCAAGCATTCCTGATATGCCCCAAACCCAAACTAACTCTCACTTACAGCATTCTCAAAACTCGCATTTAAAATCCCCTTTAACATCGATAGCTACAATGTAACAAGAATTCGAAGTAGAACTCACCTAGCTTGGAGAAAATGGGAGGAAAAATCGCCGAGAGAAACTCTGCTTAGCTAAGCTGAATGCCGAGAAAGGAAAATGAGAAAACAGTGGCGGCTAAACTTCATTAAACCCTCCCTTAAATACGTTATCCACTATAGATCTCCATTTACTATTATGCTCTTACTTAGTCACTCATTAACCTAATCAATATTTCTCCTAATTTTATCCAATAGTGTACACTATTACATGACAAGGTAAAATCAGTTCGATAGAACCGGGTGTTACAGACACGTTACGTAATTTAGCATAGCATCTCTAGTAGAATCCCTCTCGGGTTCTCCAACGAGCCACTTGCCCGACGAGGCTATTCTACTCGAGACCAAGTTGCATATTCATTTTCATATTTTACATTTCATTCTCACAACTCAAACATGCCAAACACATGGTTTCGTAGTTAGAAAACAATGATGCTCGACAAGCAAAGCAAAACACAACAAACAAGAAAACAATCCCTACCGTTCCATGGTGTAGGCCCCGAAGGCAACAAAACACGCATCCACTACTTACCTGATTGCTCAAGAAAAGTTCTGTAACTTCATGCCGCTACATTACTCGTGCAATTACCTAACAAATAAGAAAAATTAACTTAGTAACACAATAGGGGATTCTAAAGAAATTAACTAAACCAAACTAACACTAACTTTTCAAACTAACCATTCAAATCTGATTTTTGCACAATATCTAGCATCCAACTTCAAACGGCCATAACTTTCTTATTTTTCAACGGATTTTGACGTGCCACCCCAATCTATAAACCTCTACACATCTAATATCCATTGAAATACTTAAATTAATCAACCAAACAACATGGCCAACTCGAATTCACAAAAAAGAACCGGCCCTCTTAGTTTCCACAACCCGATTTTTCACAACTTCCATCAAATCACCTAAACTCACCCCTCTAACATTTAACACACTAAATCTAGAGAGAAAACTAACCAAGAACCACCATTTTCGGAGCTCACCTCTTAGGGTTTCCAAACCCTAATCAATCTCCACCAAAACTCAATAAAAACACCAATAAACTTCACCTAAATGTATAAAAACCAAAACCCATTCAATTTTTACCTTTAAACACCTTGAAAAATTGAAGAGAAGGAGGAAGATGGATCGGCTATGGAGGACTTAGAGCTTGGGAGAAAATCGTGGGAGAGAAAAGTGAAAGAGAAGACAAACCATTTAACCATTAAAACCTCAACTTTTTCCTTCTTTTAATTTTTCTCCTCCCAAGTTCTTAATTTTATAAAATGGCCACACCCTTCCTTGCTCCATGCCTTCCAACGTGAGCCCTCCTCCTAATTAACTCTTCCTTTTAATTTTTTATTTCATTTATTCACTAACATCCTATTGGTTCAAATATACTTTGAATATTCAACCTCCCCTTTTTGACTTTTCAAACACTTTTTGGTTTGAATTGTCAAACTCTTTTCTTCTCTTTACTCTCATGAATTCCAACGTGAAAAGCATCCTTAAAACCACACATTTTTAACCTTTTTAATACCTTAAATTCTTAGCTTTAATTTACACTAACACTTAATATTAACTACCCTAACCACCTAATCCAAGGGTTGCGTTACAGGAAATACCTAGTTGTTACACTGATAGTCCCCATTCTTGTGGATGAATAATTCTGATACTATAACACTTTGAATGTGTTATGGGGGATTTAATATTTCCTTCATCATGATAGTGATGAAAAATTTGTACGGATTTGGTTTCAACAAGGATTGCCTCATAAAAATAACGAGGTTTTCTTTCTGCTAATGCATAATGTAAAGAACCAAGATATCGTTCTTTAAGATACCAAGCATATTTTTGGATCAATGATAAATCTTTCTCTGAGAGAGTCAAGAAAGATTCAACCATTCTCTTTTTGATATACTGTGGTCCACTTTGCAGGACTTCTTTAGCAGTCTTTTTGGATTTTGATTTGATTTTGATGTTTCCCCTGATTTGGGAGAATTGGATGATTCCCCTAAAATGGAAAAATCAAAATCTTAAAGCATTTTTGACTTGCGACTGCGGCCACGGCCTCCACCTCTACCCCTCATGGGGGACTGCATCTTGTAAAAATGTTCGAGTAAGAAAATCTGGTAAAGAATTGTTAGTGCCTTTGATATATTCTATAGAAAAATCAAAAGCAGATAATTCAGATTGCCATCGTGCGAAAATTTGTTTTGAAACCAAAATTTTCACATCCTTTGATAAAATAAATTTAACAGAGGAGCAATCAATTATGAGAATAAATTTTTGATTAAGCAAATCATCTTGAAATTTTGAAATGCATTTAACAATGGAAAGCATTTCTTTTTTTACAGTTGAATAATTTAATTGGGTTGGTTTCCAAAAACCTGAGGAAAATCGAATTAATTCTTCTTTATTTGTTTTTGGATTTAGTTGTTTTAAAATTCCTCCGAAACCTATATTCGAGGCATCGGTTTCAACAATTTTATTCCAAGAAGCATTTGATAAACATAAACATGGTAAAGTCTTATCTTTTGATTCTATTCGCTTTACTGCTTTTGTATGATCTTGAGTCCACGGAGGTGGATTTTTCTGCAATCGTTTGTACAATATAAAAGTATCTTGGGCAAGATTTTGATAGAAATTTGTAACGCCCCCGAACCCACCCCGGCTCGGTGCGCTACTTTGCTAACCCATACCACGTTTAAAACGAAATTGAAATAATTTTCGATAATTTTTCGACTCAATTTTTGGGTTTTCTGAACCCTCGAAAACGGTTGGAAAACGTGTGTGAAATACGTGCCAAACATGTCGAAAAAGGTCGGGTTAAAACTGTAACGCTCCCGAACCCGCTCCGGCTCGGTGCGCTACTTTGCTAACAAATCCCAAGTTTAAAATGACGTTTAAAATAAAATACGATAAAAATTCGACTCAATTTTTGGGTTTTGCTCAAAATTTGTTGGAAAACATGCACAAAATACGTGCAAAACATGTCGAAAAGGATCAGGATAAAACATAGTAGAAATAGGAAATTTTTTAAAAAAATAAAATTTTGTGTGCTGGGCGGTTGCGTGCGCATCGCGCGCCGCAGGTGCCGATCGATCGGCGCTAGGCGCAGCGCGCATACGTGCACCTTGCGCGCCCACCTTCGACCTTCTCCCACTTTTCTTCATTTTTCTTCAAACCACTCACATCCAAACCACCCAAAATTTACCCCACATGTTCGCGACACTCCCGACTCCTTGACACGTAAAAATCTCGGAAAACCGACTCTAAAATATTAACAAAAACGTGAAGACAATTGAAAACCAACGTCGTTTTCTCTATGAAAAATTGTGCGGCATAACCATTGAATTTTCTAAAACCGAAATCCTGAAAATCAAACGGTTTCTTTACACGTTATCAAACACTATGTTTATACAACCAAAACCAACGAAACAACCAAATATCACACACCGTTTTTATACAACCAAAACCAACGAAACAACCAAATATCACGAATCCACAATAGTTGAAAACTAACTACAATCCAAAATACCGTTCCACCCACATTCTTCCGAAGATCATGGTCAAGACGCCCCGACAACTGCCTGCACCGGCATACCGTGTACATCACCGACTGCGTCCCAATCCTAGCTTTCCTCATAGCTCTCGCCTGTAATGACATCGCCACCTACACCACATAATACAAAATGTAAGTCTAATTCTTAGCAAGTAGGGAACAATGCAGTTTAAAACCATGCACAATGCACCACAACACTCACACACAACCCTAACACATGCGATTTTTAACCCTCGGTTGTGTTCGTTTCATTTTCTTTTCATTACTCTTTCACTTTCACGTGGGAGTCAAGAGGATACCAATCCTATCGAGATGGTCACGCATTGACCCCGCAGAGCTAAATCCAAGGCACACATCGTGTTCACACACGGGATGGCCATACACGATCTTCACCCAGTCATGGCCGCATGACCTTCTAGTGCTTTCCCACTAACATTGAGGCGTTATACTCGGTCGCTGAACCTTCTAGTGCTTTCTTAGTAGCACTTAACATCGAAGCGTTCACGGAACCTTCTACTTAACATCGAAGCGTTCCCCTTTTACGTATTTTATTCCACATTTCTTTTGTAGAATCCCTCTCGAATTGCCCTATTTCATGCATCGTATATAAACGAGGCGACTCTATCAAAAGAGCGCATTGCATTTCATATCTTCTTATCTTTTACATTCCACTCTCACCGTTTACAAACAATGCTCAAAACACGTGTTTTCGTAGTTGGAAAACAATGATGCATGACACACAGTGCTCAACACAAAACAAAACATAACAACAAGCAAACAATCCCTACCGTTCCATGGTGTAGGCCTGAAGGCAAAACACATACACTCCACTACTTACCTGGACTCCCGCACGTGCTTGTTCCCTTCGACTAGACTAAAAGCTCGCTCGTCAAGCTAGCACGTTAAAGAAATAACTTAGCAATAATCTAAAAATTCTAAACTAAGTCCAATCAACACATTTAACAACAATTTAAACAAAACAATCACAAAAACCCGATCGATCGGCATCCTCTCGGGTGCCAGACCAACAACTGCCGATCGATCGGCGCTGGGCGCAGAGCGCGCCTAGCTCGTGCCTTGCGCGCCAACCTTCGACATTCTCTCTTTTTTCTTCATTTTTCTTCAAACCACACACTTCCAAACCACCCAAAATTTACCCCACACGTTCCCGACACTCCCGACTCCTTGACACGTAAAAATCTCAAAAATTGACTCTAAAATATTAACAAAAACATGAAGACGGCGTCCCGCGCGAGAGTGAGGTGCCGATCGATCGGCGCAGAGTGCCGATCAATCGGCGACCTCTCAGGTCGCCAGCGCGCTACAAGGACCAAAGTGCCAATCGATCGGCACTAGGCATTGCACGCACCCAGCGCGCCTTCTGCACGTAACTTCCCTTCCCAGCGTGCCCCTCACCTCCACCAGCGCACCTTTTTATTTCTGTGATGACCCAGATGTGTAAGTATGTGTACGATGGCTGCACGAACCGGAACCCAGATGGCGGTACGTCTACGCGGGCGAACCGGAAGGTGACGGGTCGTAAAAAGGGGGTTGTCACAATCCCACATCGCTTGGGGAAGTATGTGGAAATGAAACATATGTTAAGATACCCTCCCAAGATAGCAAGACGCGTTTTTTAGCACAATTGACAACGGATCCCATAAGAAGTCCGAAGTTAAAAGTGTTTCGGCGAGAGTAGTACCAGGTTGGGCGACCGACTGGGAAGTCCTCGCCAAACAAAGCCGTGAGGGGAGGATATTGGGGTACTGCCCAATCCTCAGAGCGGACAATATTTTGCTGGGAAAATGGGTCGTTTCAACTTCTTCTCAATTTTCTTCCAAGCCAAACTTTTCCAAATCACCCAAAATTTTTACCAGATATTCCCAAAATCCCCGACTTCATGACCCGTAAAAATCTTGGAAAATTGACTTAAAACGGTTAGAGAAAATGTAGAGACAAGTAAACCCGACGTTGTTTATTATACGAAAAAAAGAACAGAGTAACGACTGAAATTTTATAAAGCCATCACCCTAAAATCAAGCCTTTATAAAACTATCAAATCCCTATTCACAAGTGTTTCGAAAACCATTAAAATTCACACCAGATAAAATCCAATCAGACCAAATCTAAAATCCCCAAACCACACATTCTCGAAGACCCAGGTCGAGGCGCCCTGACAACTGCCTGCACCGGTGTGCCCCGTGAATCTCTGACTGCTCCTAGGCCTGATCTTTCCCATCACCTCACCTGTATATACCTCGTCACCTACACCACAGAACATAAAAAGTAAGCCTAATGCTTAACAAGTAAGGAATAATGAATGCAAACAACACACAATGCAACCAATCCTATCACATGTCGTTTCTAACGCTCAGTTGTGCTCATTTCTTTATCATTGCATTAACTTATTTATAAGCCATGTGAATCAAATATGTACACATCCCATGACTGTCTAAGATGGCCACATATTGATCTAGCTAAGCAAAACCGGATGACACGCTTCCCATGACCGTCTAGGAAGGCCACCGATTTTGCTTTTACTTCCCCGCATCGGTCGTAGAATCTTATGACCGTCTAGAAATTCATACTCCCTATAACGCCCCCGAACCCACCCCGGCTCGGTGCGCTACTTGGCTCATTCTAACCCCGATTAAAACGACATTTAAAATAATTTTTGATAAAAGTACAACTCTACAAAGTTAACAAAAACAAAAAAACAGTTGAAAACCGACGATGTTTACTTTTCAAAAAAAAAATTGAGCAGTATAACGATTAATTTTTATAAACCCCAAAACATAAAAAAACGGACACAGCGGAATTTAAAGCTAAGTCTCCCGAAGCTCTCTTATGTCATACCTAGCTGTATAACTCATTAATTTCCCTTAATCCTAACCGTTAAGCACCACGGCGTCATCCCCGAAAATTTTGACAAAGTAATGCCTGAAAATGGCGCCTCCAAAATGCTAGGTACCTGCAAATGAATCAATTCTCAACCAGATCTAGAATACTCTTACTCAACTATCCAGCATACGAAATCTCCAAATAGCAGTAAAGAGGGAAACTAAATTACGAACATCCCTAAGTGAAGAAAATTCACAGTATAGAGCGACACATCACCCTTAACTATGACTATATACAACAAATACAAATAGCTATACCATAACTTTCAAAAACATCAACCAAAAAGAGTTACGCATTCCCATCATTCCACAAACAGACATCTACAATAAACCACCAAAATACAAAGCCCCACACCTCCCAAAGACCATGGTCGAGACGCCCCGACAACTGCCCGCACTAACATGCCCTGTGCGTCGCCGACTGCTCCCTAGTCCTGGCTCCCTTATCTAGTTCACCTGTAACTCTGTCAGTCACCTACACCACAGAACACACACACACACGTAAGCTTAAACTTAGCAAGCAGGGGATAACAAATATAAACATGCACAATGCACACACAACCCTCACACAACCCTAACACATGCAGTTTCTACACCTTTCATTGTTTCGTTTCATTTTCTGTTGCATTTCTACTATTTACTCATGCACATTAACGACGAGATGTTAAACCCTCTAGTGCTCCGCTTGCACGTTAACGACGAGGCGTTCAACTCCCTAGTGCATGCTCTAGCACGTTAACGACGAGGCATTTAACTCTCTAGTGCATACTCTAGCCCGTTAACGACGAGACGTTAAACCCTCTAGTGCTCCTCTTGCACGTTAACGACGAGGCATTTAACTCTCTAGTGCATACTCTAGCACGTTAACGACGAGACGTTAAACCCTCTAGTGCTCCTCTTGCACGTTAACTGACGAGGTATTTAACTCTCTAGTGCATATTTTAGCCTGTTAACGATGAGACGTTAAACCCTCTAGTGCTCCTCTTGCACTTTAATGACGAGGCATTTAACTCTCTAGTGCATACTCTTGCACGTTAACGACGAGACGTTAAACCCTCTAGTGCTCTTCTTGCATGTTAACGACGAGGCATTTAACTCTCTAGTGCATACTCTCACATGTTTCTTACTTAGCACTCACCTCATGCATAAACTCATTCTTTCGTTTTAAAAGAAAACAACCATTACACAACTCATTCCCACACTACTCAATAAAAAGAAAACAACACAACCTTCAAACATACATTACTCAAGAGAAAAGAAAACAACACAACCAACAAACATTCCCACACTACTCAATAGAAAACAACACAACCAACAAACAATAATACCCTAATAGTAAACCTACTATTAAATTTCGTACCCTAAGTTACTATCTCCTCAATTTTCAAATTCCCCTCTATGTTACTATCTCATCTTACACCTATTTACCTCAAATCATCATGACACTTCATTAGTCATTCTAACATCACCCACATACTCCGAATTCTCACTACTTAAATCTATTTAATATTTTATCAAAGTATTCTACGAGTTCTTAAAAAATTTGTCCAACTTCTAATTCAATCATCACCATACACTCTCAAAGTCTTAAGTTTGGTGTATACCTACTTCGACTCCAACCCATAACCACTACTCAACACTTTTATAAATCCCTATCCCCATAATTTTTCTTCTCAAATTCATATTTCCAGGTGTTCGTTTTATGGTTCATCAATGAGGATTTCTTAATCCATTCTCTCCAAACTAATCCTCATAGCTACATTCACTGTTCTGAATCTTATCCACAATAATCTCGATCATTCCTCAAGGATTGTCAACTCTCTATGTGTAACATCCGGTTCTATCAGACCAGTTCTCTATTCTTTTTTTAAATTAATGGCACACTTTAAAAGACCATAATAAAAGTAGGGTTAATGGGTGAGTAGGCAAGGGCATAAGGGTAATTGTAAATTTAAAAGTGGATAACGTATTTAAGGAGAGAGGTTTCGATTTAATGCACTGTAGCCGCCACTATTCTGTTTATCATTCCTCTTTCGGCCTTCAGCTCTCCAGCAGAACCCTTTTTAGCGACTCTCTTGCTCGATTCTCTTTCAACCTAGGTAAGTTTTCCTCATTTTTCTTATATTTTAGCAGTTGCGTAACTGAAGGAGTACAATGTGAGAAATTTCGAGGATACTGTGATTGAGAGTAGGTTCGGGTTTTGGTGATAAATAGGAATGCACGGGTAGCAGGGTTTCAAACTGGTTTCCTCAAACTTCTGATTGATTCATGGTGAAGTTTAGTGAAGGTTTGATTAATGTACTGTTATGACTTTAGGTGAGCGAGCTTCTAAAGTAGCTTACAGCCGAGCGATTTCCAAGAGACCAGGTATGCTTGTGCCTTCGGGCCTACATCACAAAACAGTAGGATTGTGTATGGTTGAATGTGTTTGTATGTCATGCATCATGTTTTGAAAGTATGCGAAAATGAATTTACATGAAATGGCATGGTAAGGAATGAACAGACTGTAACAGTTGTTAAGGGAACTAATCCGCCCCTTAATCGAGAGAGAGGATGTATGACTTTGGGAGAAGTGATCCAAATCCCAATTTCACAGGGGGATCTGAACAATTTGTTAAGGGAACTAATACGCCCCTTAATCGAGATAGAGGATGTATGACTTTGGGAGAAGTGATCCAACTCCCAATTTCACAGGGGGATCAGATCAGAAACGAATGCATATACAACTTAGATGAGAAAGTAGAAACTGCATGTTTAGAAATTTATGTTTCAGCATTTCATTTCATATTTGCTTTACTTACTTAGCATTAGGCTAATAGATGAGTTTTGTGATGTAGGTGAAGAAGTGACAGCAGGTGTGTTCTCTGAGTTTGCTGAGAACTAGGCAGGTTGGAGTGGTGCATTCATGCACCGATCTGGCAACTGATGGGACAGTTTAACTGGTGTCAGTAGATGAAAAGGTTTAGTGAACCATGATTCAATTTAAATATGTTGAGAGTTTTAGTGGCAGTAGTGGTTTTGATGTTTTGAATACAATTTGAGACTTTTCTGATAATGATACTCTGTTAATTTTAATAGTGGTTTTTACCAAATTTTAAAGTAGTACACGGATTTATGTAGTTTTGAATGGTTTTAGCAAAATGCTCAAGTCCTTTTTGGCAGTCGGAGTTTTCTTTGTTTATAGTGAAATTGTTGCTATGTTGTTTTCGTTGAGTGTTTTGATCTATCGGTAGATGATGTCTATCGACAGATGTTGAGTATTTTTTATCTATCGGTAGATGATGTCTATCGGTAGATGTTGAGTATTTTGATCTATCAGTAGATGATGTCTATCGGTAGAAGTCGAGAGTTTTGTCTATCGGTGGATATAGTCCATCGGTGGATGTGAGTATTAGAATTTGTCGTTTTATAATCGGAAGATGTCTTCAGAAGAAGCCATCGGAAGATGTCTTCAATAGATGTCATCGGTAGATGTCTTCGGTATAAGTCTTTAGTAGCTTTGTCATTTTGGTAATCGGATGATGTAGAAAGAAATTTGTCGTTTTGCAATCGGTAGATGTGAAGTGAGGATTTTTGTCGTCTAGCGATTGGAAGACGTAGTTTGTTCTATCGGCAGATATGAGCTGAGAATGTTTGTCGTTTGTAAGCGGTGGACGTCGTCTGCCGAATTATTTCAATCGCATGGATATCACGTGGTTTGTGCGGTAGTGGTATTTTGTCGTTTAGTGACCGGTCGAGGTGTTCTGTTCTGTTTGTAAGTAAAAGACTTTTGTCGTTTAGTGATCAGTCGATGTGTTCTGTTTTCTCTTCTCTTTCAGCCAATTGTCTTGAATATTTTAACTATTTAATAAATATTGTTTTTATACGATGATTTTTCCGTTGCAAGTTTCAACGTTTTAAGAGTCAAATCTTGATCATTGAACGAAATTTTAAAATTTTCTCAAAAAGCCATAGTTCGGTTCAATATTTTGTGTAGCGAACCGGATTCAGATAACTCGGGGCGTTACTCTATGACTCTAATTTAGGTTATTCTAAACTATACACCCCAACGTTCAAGAATCCCTACAAGGATTGACTTCACTATAATTAACTATCACTTACCTTATAAAATTTTCTAACTTAAACTTTCGTATAGGTCCTCTAATTTAACATTGGGCAGTCTATAGAGCTCTAACTCTTTAAAGCATCTATCGTAATCAACAGCCCTAAATTTCTTTCATGTCGTTACTTCTTCCTTACTAGAGTTTTAACGGTATCTCACCAACCAACATCCAACTAACTTTACTTCCCAACCTAGCTTTAATACGACAGTTGCTACCACCAAAATATACGTCACACCCCAAACTATCCAATTAAACTTCCATAATTCTCCTCGTATGAATTTTCTTTCATTCCTATCTAATATCCTCTAAATTCCTCAGCTTCACACAGAATACTAAATTCTTAATTCTCTATTATAATTAAGTAATCTCCTCACTTACCTCTTCCTAAGTCCGTTGAACACTTAGAGCTCAACTTTTAGTTTACATTCCATGATTAAGTTTATCAACTCTTAAGCTTATCAACTCTAGCCTAAGCTATTTACACATCAGCAGTTTCAACTTTGTTACGTACGAGTTGAACCTTTGCACTGTCTAACTTATCCTATTCTCATTGCTCTCAAACATTTTTCATGCGAGTTTCCGTTATTCCTTCAAATCGTACCTTACTAAATACTTAAGACCTCTTATGTAATGCCACTTCTAATATCTTTCCCAAGTTCCTCAACACTATTCTACTCGGAAGTCTCCCAAAATTTACTAATTACCCTACTCTCTTTTGCTCTTCCAACTCGGGTTCTAAATATCCTCCTAACTCGCCCAACAACCTCCTTGTTTGTGAACTTGTTAAAGCTCACTTAACACCATTAATGTCACGACCCTTACCCGTATAATTTTTTTTTTTTTTTTTTTTTATAAGTACAAACTTTAATAACTTAGCGTTTAAGCGGAAATATACCTTTAACCCAGAACAGTTTAAGTCTAAAAGTTAAACCATTTAATTAGGACCTAAAAACAATTGAATTAGAACTTAAAACAATGCATTAAAACAATTATAAACAGAAGAAAACAATCGGCCAACGAAGCAGGGGCAAAACAGGGATGGCGATCCCATTACACAGGGGCGACCGAACTGCCAAAGGATAGGCGTTCGTGCGCCCCATGCACAACCGCACGATCGGCCAACATTGGCCGATCGGGCGCCCCTTCGATGGCCACCTGTGATCGGGCGCCACTCTTTCCGCACCCGATCGCGGAACTCTCTGGAAAACCAGAGAGTTCCGCGACCAGTCGCTACCCCTTCCGCGACCAGTCGCCCGCCACATATCTTTCTTTCCTTCCTTTCACGCCCTGCTCACCAATTTCTCACACAACACTTATATACATTTCAGCATTCACATTTCCTTCATCTTTCTTCATCACTTACCATTACAATTTCACAAATCACACTTCTATACAATAATTGTATAGACACTCTACTGCCAGCTTCACTAATTACGCGTAAATTAACTCAAACACATTTAAAAACATAACCACCTTTCATGAAAACGAACCGCATGGTTCCATTTAAAACATTTACATTTTCCTACCTGTTTTTAAAACCATCAAAACACCACAAAACATTCTACAAAACACTTTTCGTCATCTATACAGTCTCCAAACATCTTAATAACATATCTAAACATTTACAAAATCTGTACGATTAACCATTAACTCAAAAACGTCACTAAAGACCCTCAAAAACTTTTAACCGTGAGTCCCAAACCTAGCCAAAACACAAGCCGCCGCCACGAGCTCCACCTATCGACCGCTACACTTGATCATCGTAAGGTGGTTCCTCACCTTCGTTCTCGTCACCTACATCATACAATAGCTACATTAAGCCTAATGCTTAGTAAGGAGCGTACTAAACATAACATCACATATATATGCATGACATTTGTAAAACATTTTTCGTTTCATTTCTTTAAACCATTTTCTTACCCCGTGAGAAACATACGTCTTGCCCATTAAGAAACATAAGTCTTGCCCCGTAAGAAACATACACAGTGAGAATTATACATTTGACGCGTGAGAAACATACCCGTGAGAATCATACTTTTGACGCGTGAGAAACATATATCATTCACATATTCGTTCATTCATTTAACCTTTCATAAAACATGCTCGTAAATAGTTCGTATGCATTTTCGTAAAACATGATGCATGAGGGGTAACATACATAAGGAAAACCTATCGAACGAGCACTACCTAATTCACTAAGGCACTACTTAAACTACCCGCCTTTCCTCAAACCCCTATACCCACCTTTTTATCACAACAAACATCATCAACATTGTACGACGTAGGGCCTTAGTGGCCGGAAAGCCTAACGCTCACTTACCTAGCGTCCTAAATATGCCGAGCACCGTCCTTTGAGCTTGAGTTACCTAGGGCATTTAACA
Source organism: Begonia masoniana (assembly GCA_022432975.1). Classification (NCBI taxonomy): domain Eukaryota; kingdom Viridiplantae; phylum Streptophyta; class Magnoliopsida; order Cucurbitales; family Begoniaceae; genus Begonia; species Begonia masoniana. The sequence goes on from CM039502.1 coordinate 52,863,168, forward strand.
ACAAACCATTAATATCGACTCACGAACATCAAATCTAACAATTTGTTTTCTCGAGCTAGGACAAATTCTTCTAAAAACTCTAATTCACCTCGTTTAGGCATTTTATCGAGCACTTGGTGCTCACAAACTTCAAAACCTCCATTAATGTCTTTCAACCACATTTCCAACAACCTAACTTTACATTAAACCTCTACCAACACCATTAATCAACTCCAACGACTTAGATTTAACACTAAACACCAACAATGAGTGATAAATAACAACCCTAACTATTTCTAACACAAACCCCTAATTTTCTTTACAAACCCTAACTCGAAATCACTCCAAAACGACAAATAAACTTAACCAAAACGTAGAGCTTACCTAGCACGTTGTTTTGTTGAAGAAACTTGGAGGAGAAATCGCCTAAAATGGACGAGAAATCGAACGATGGAAATGGCGATGGAGAGGAGGAAGAAATCGCCAAAGAGAGAAAAGGAGAGGTTTCGTGCGTGGAGAGGAGAAGTGAGAAAGAGAGAGAAGACTTAGGTTTTTAATAGATTTTGACTTTGACATTTACTTAAATGCCCTTTGTAGATTTCCTAACCTAAACCATTATTTCGGCTATCTGTTTAATTTCTCCGAAATTCCCTTATTCCTCCAAATATTCCTATTTATTCTTAGGGCTCTAACGAAACTTCTCGTTGGTCATTTGGACTAAATTTAATATTTCTACGAATTTAATACTCTATAATGCTTAAAATATTAAAATTCGAAACTTAAGGCCCGAAATTCCTAAAACGAATTTCTCGGGTGTTACATCCTACCCTCCTTATTTAAAATTTTGTCCCCAAAATTTCGTACCTGAACAAATCTGGATATCTGTCCATCATGTTCTGTTGTCGCTCCCACGTCGCTTCCTCTACGTTTTGATTTCTCCACAGTACTTTAACAAGAGGGATTGACTTATTACGCAGGACTTTAACTGAAGACTCCAAAATCTGTATCGGCCTCTCTTCATACGTCAAAGTTGGCCGTATCTCAAGATTAACTGGTTCTACTACATGCGTAGGATCCCGTATACACTTCCTTAACATCGACACGTGGAAGACATTGTGTACGCCCTCCATAGACAATGGTAATTGAAGCCTATACGCTGTAGCCCCAATCCTTTCTGTTATCTGAAACGGTCCAACAAACCGTGGATTTAACTTCCCTCTTTTACCAAAACGTACTACGCCCTTGAATGGTGAAACCTTCAAAAACACTTCATCACCAACTACAAACTCCAAATCTCGTCTTCTTCGATCAGCGTAGCTCTTTTGGCGACTCTGTGCGGTCTCCATTCTATGTCTAATCAAACCAACCTTTTCGGACAATTGTTGCAAAATCTCAGGGCCGATCAATCTAGCTTCGCCCACTTCATCCCAATACAGCGGCGACCTACATTTTCTGCCATAAAGCGCTTCGTATGGGGCCATACAAATCGTGGACTGATAACTATTATTATAAGCAAACTCAATCAATGGTAAATATCGGCTCCACGACGACTGAAACTCTAATACACATGCCCTCAGCATATCTTCGAGCACTTGAATCGTCCTTTCAGACTGTCCGTCGGTCTGTGGGTGGAATGCCGTGCTGAAAGCCAATTTGGTACCCATGGTGCTTTGTAAACTTTTCCAAAATCTCGAAGTAAATCTGGGATCCCGATCTGAAACAATCGACATAGGGACCCCGTGCAATCTAATAATCTCCTGGATATAGAGTTTTGCAAATTGATTCATTGTGTAAGTCATTTTTACAGGCAAGAAATGAGCCGCTTTTGTCAATCTATCAACAACGACCCATATACTATCGTGCCCCTTTACTGTCCTCGGCAATCCCACTACGAAGTCCGTTGCTATCTGATCCCACTTCCACTCGGGAATCGGTAGTGGTTGCAACATCCCACCTGGTCTTTGGTGCTCTGCTTTCACTTGTTGGCACACTAGGCAAGACTGCACATAATTGGCCACATCACGCTTCATATTCGGCCACCAATAGTGCACTCTCAAATCTCGGTACATCTTAGTGTTACCTGGATGAACTGAAGACATCGATGAATGTGCCTCGGACATAACTAATTTCCTCAACTCTTCGTCTTTCGGAACGTACAATCGATCTCGAAATCTCAGAGTACCATCCATTGAATAACTGAAATCAGAAGGTACAACTGACAACTTTGCTACTATAGCCATCTTTTCTTCTGTATCAAGCTGTTGAGCCTCTTTTATCTTGTCCAGCAAGGTAGGCCGTATAGTCAAATCAGCAAGTAGGGCTGAAAGTTCTGGAATTATCTCGAGTTTAAATCCTTGCATCTCCTTTCTCAGTGAAGCTGACATACCGAAAGCAACCGACTCCTCTGTTCTAGGCATTCTGCTCAGAGCATCTGCCACTGTATTTGCTTTTCCGGGGTGATACTTGATTTCGAAGTCATAGTCTTTCACAAATTCGAGCCATCTCCTCTGTCTCATATTTAAATCTTTCTGTGTAAACAGATATTTTAAACTTTTGTGATTTGAAAACACTTCACACTTCTGCCCATAGAGGTAGTGCCTCCATATCTTTAACGCGAATACTACCGCTGCCAGTTCTAAATCGTGCGTTGGGTAATTTTCTTCGTAACTTTTCAATTGCCTCGAAGCATAGGCAATGACCTTTCCTTCCTGCATCAACACGCATCCCAAACCGACTTTTGACGCGTCACAATAAATACAATACACCCCATTCTCCACTGGTAAAGTCAGTAAAGGCGCTGTGGTCAACTTTCGCTTCAAGGTCTGAAAGCTTTCTTCGCACGCCTTAGTCCACTCATATTTTACTTCTTTCTTTCTCAAATTCGTTAAAGGCTTAGCAATTACCGAAAACCCTTGAATAAATTTCCGATAATACCCTGCTAGGCCAACGAAACTCCGCACGTCACTTGCATTTTTCGGTCGAGGCCATTCTTTTACCACTTGAATCTTGGCCGGATCCACCGAAACGCCTTCCTTTGAAATCACATGGCCTAAGAAATTCACTTGGCTCAACCAGAATTCGCACTTAGAAAGCTTAGCATACAACTGGTGTCGCTTCAAAGTAGTCATAACTGCTTTTAAGTGTTCTGCATGCTCTTCGTCGTTTTGGGAATATACTAAGATGTCATCAATGAATACTATCACGAACTTATCCAAGAATTCCCGGAATACTCGATTCATGAGATCCATAAACGCGGCCGGGGCATTGGTCAAACCGAAGGACATCACCATAAACTCATAGTGACCATAGCGCGTTCTGAAAGCAGTCTTTGGTACATCCTCAGCTCTAATCTTAAACTGATAGTACCCAGAGCGTAAATCAATCTTAGAGAATACTGTGGCCCCTTGCAACTGGTCAAACAGATCGTCTATCCTTGGTAACGGATATTTGTTCTTTATAGTCAGCTTATTCAACTCGCGATAATCCACACACATTTGCAAAGAGCCATCTTTCTTTTTCACGAATAAAACCGGAGCGCCCCATGGAGAAACTGCTCGGTCGGACAAAGCCCTTGTCTACTAGCTCTTTCAACTGGATTTGCAATTCCCTAAGTTCAACTGGCGCCATCCTGTAAGGATTCTTGGACACTGGCGCCGAACAAGGAATAATCTCAATTGTAAACTCCATTTCTCGATCTGGAGGCAAGCCAGGCAATTCGTCCAGGAATACCTCCGCAAAGTCTGTAACAACTGGAATGTCACACAACTTCAACTTCTCTTGCATGCTTACTTCTTCAACGTTCGCTATAAACCCAAAGCATCCATGGTTCATTGAGTTCAAAGAACTTACAGGCAAGCTGGGTAGCTCGTCGAGGAATACTTCGGTAATATCTTCCTCCACCACCATGTTATTCAACCTTAGTTCTTCTCGTTTCCTTACATCCACAATACTCGCCACAAAATTGAAACATTGAGGTTTTGTGGAGTACCGGGCACTCATTGACAGAACAAGAGGCATATCACCAGATCGGAGGGTCGCTGTAAAATCATAACTTTCCCCACTCGGAGGTCTAAAACCCACTACTCCCGACCTGCAATTGATTGTGGCATAGTGCCTGAACAACCAATCCATGCCCAGAATTACATCATACCCCTTCATGCATATAACAATCAGGTTTGCATACAACTGCCTACCACCCACAAATATGACTTCACCCTCAATAGCTCGATCTGAGTGTAGATACTCTCCGGAAGGCAACATTACACTATAACTATGATCAGCTGGGACGACATTTAACTTCCACTTAACTGCATAATTCTGTGCTATGAAGGAATGGGTTGCCCCAGTGTCAATCAAAACATGAGCCGTGTTTCCACAAACTAGAATAGTACCTGTAACAACCGATGGCTGAGCCGCTTCCTCGGCCTCAATCAAGGAAAAGATCCGGGAGGGACCGCCCGGTGGCTTCCTACTCGGCTCCAGGCAATCAGCAGCTTTGTGGCCTGTCTTATCACATCTAAAGCATCGTCCGCTGTGCAACTTGCACTCCCCGTAATGGTTCTTTAGGCAAACAGGGCATGTAGGAGCTTGCGACGCCCCTTGTGGACGTTTACCCTTATCTTGAAGTCTTGGCCTCTCATTGGCTCGTTTGACACCACGTTGTGCTTGTGGCTGCCATCCCTGATTCTGTTGTTGCGGTCGTCCTTCTCTACCAAACCTCCTCGATGCTTCTCTTTGTCGCTGAAGCTTCATCTCAATGTCATCTAGTCCGAGGGCTCTTTCCACTATCTTATGGTAGGGTACATCTTCATCATCCACAGTCATCACACCCTTCTGAATTTCCAGTTTCAAACCTTGTACGAACTAGTGAATCTTATTCTCCTCCTCATAAATCATATACCCAGCATATCGAGATAATGAATCAAACCTCCGTACATATTCAGCCACCGTCCCTGTTTGGCGTAGCTGCATGAACTCCACCTTTTTACCAGCTCGAAGGGTGCGACTGAAATACTTGTTGTAGAACACAGTTTTGAACCTTTCCCACCTCATAACTCCCACATCGGTAGTCGCTTTAATTGTATCCAACCAAAACATTGCATCCTTCTCTAAATTAAACGATGCACACGTCACTTTGTCGGCCTCCTCCACTTTTGCATAGGCAAACATACTCTCTATCTTGCGAATCCACTGTTCAGCACTTGTGGGGTCCGGAGACTGACCATCGAAGGTAGGGGGCCTAAGCCGTCTGAACCCCACTACACCTTGATCCTGTGAATTACTTCCTTGTCCATTTCCATTTCCCTCTCGATTTAGCAAAGGCCCGATCTGATCTGACTGTTGCTGCAATATGTTTATGAACCGGTCCATAGGGTTTTCTGGAGGCGGTCTAGGTGCTCTCGGCATTTTCTCATTCCTAAACATATTAGACAACATAAAACAATAAACATCTAGGAATCATACTTAAAGTTAAATACTTACAGTCGATGGAGAGTCCTCGTACGGTGGTGTGTTTGGCAGGCACATCACAAAATCGCTTTTAAAACTCTATCTCTTTGATACCATAAATGTCACGACCCTTACCCGTATAAATTTTTTTTTTTTTTTTTAATAAGTACAAACTTTAATAACTTAGCGTTTAAGCGGAAATATACCTTTAACCCAGAACAGTTTAAGTCTAAAAGTTAAACCATTTAATTAGGACCTAAAAACAATTGAATTAGAACTTAAAACAATGCATTAAAACAATTATAAACAGAAGAAAACAATCGGCCAACGAAGCAGGGGCAAAACAGGCGACCGAACGCCAAAGGATAGGCGTTCGTGCGCCCCATGCACAACCGCACGATCGACCAACATTGGCCGATCGGGCGCCCCTTCGATGGCCACCTGCGATCGGGCGCCACTCTTTCGGCGCCCGATCGCGGAACTCTCATGAAAACCTGAGAGTTCCACGACCAGTCGCTACCTCTTCCGCAACCAGTCGCCCGCGACATATCTTTCTTTCCTTCCTTTCACGCCCTGCTCACCAATTTCTCACACAACACTTATACACATTTCAGCATTCACATTTCCTTCATCTTTCTTCATCACTTACCATTACAATTTCACAAATCACACTTCTATACAATAACTGTATAGACACTCTACTGCCGGCTTCACTAATTACGCGTAAATTAACTCAAACACATTTAAAAACATAACCACCTTTCATGAAAACGAACCGCATGGTTCCATTTAAAACATTTACATTTTCCTACCTGTTTTTAAAACCATCAAAACACCACAAAACATTCTACAAAACACTTTTCGTCATCTATACAGTCTCCAAACATCTTAATAACATATCTAAACATTTACAAAATCTGTACGATTAACCATTAACTCAAAAACGTCACTAAAGACCCTAAAAAACTTTTAACCGTGAGTCCCAAACCTAGCCAAAACACAAGCCGCCGCCACGAGCTCCACCCATCGACCGCTACACTTGATCATCGTAAGGTGGTTCCTCACCTTCGTTCTCGTCACCTACATCATACAATAGCTACATTAAGCCTAATGCTTAGTAAGGAGCGTACTAAACATAACATCACATATATATGCATGACATTTGTAAAACATTTTTCGTTTCATTTCTTTAAACCATTTTCTTGCCCCGTGAGAAACATACGTCTTGCCCCGTAAGAAACATAAGTCTTGCCCCGTAAGAAACATAAGTCTTGCCCCGTAAGAAACATACACGTGAGAATTATACATTTGACGCGTGAGAAACATACCCGTGAGAATCATACTTTTGACGCGTGAGAAACATATATCATTCACATATTCGTTCATTCATTTAACCTTTCATAAAACATGCTCGTAAATAGTTCGTATGCATTTTCGTAAAACATGATGCATGAGGGGTAACATACATAAGGAAAACCTATCGAACGAGCACTACCTAATTCACTAAGGCACTACATAAACTACCCGCCTTTCCTCAAACCCCTATACCCACCTTTTTATCACAACAAACATCATCAACATTGTACGACGTAGGGCCTTAGTGGCCGGAAAGCCTAACGCTCACTTACCTGGCATCCTAAATATGCCGAGCACCGTCCTTTGAGCTTGAGTTACCTAGGGCATTTAACAACAAACCATTAATATCGACTCACGAACATCAAATCTAACAATTTGTTTTCTCGAGCTAGGACAAATTCTTCTAAAAACTCTAATTCACCTCGTTTAGGCATTTTATCGAGCACTTGGTGCTCACAAACTTCAAAACCTCCTTTAATGTCTTTCAACCACATTTCCAACAACCTAACTTTACATTAAACCTCTACCAACACCATTAATCAACTCCAACGACTTAGATTTAACACTAAACACCAACAATGAGTGATAAATAACAACCCTAACTATTTCTAACACAAACCCCTAATTTTCTTTACAAACCCTAACTCGAAATCACTCCAAAACGACAAATAAACTTAACCAAAACGTAGAGCTTACCTAGCACGTTGTTTTGTTGAAGAAACTTGGAGGAGAAATCGCCTAAAATGGACGAGAAATCGAACGATGGAAATGGCGATGGAGAGGAGGAAGAAATCGCCAAAGAGAGAAAAGGAGAGGTTTCGTGCGTGGAGAGGAGAAGTGAGAAAGAGAGAGAAGACTTAGGTTTTTAATAGATTTTGACTTTGACATTTACTTAAATGCCCTTTGTAGATTTCCTAACCTAAACCATTATTTCGGCTATCGGTTTAATTTCTCCGAAATTCCCTTATTCCTCCAAATATTCCTATTTATTCTTAGGGCTCTAACGAAACTTCTCGTTGGTCATTTGGACTAAATTTAATATTTCTACGAATTTAATACTCTATAATGCTTAAAATATTAAAATTCGAAACTTAAGGCCCGAAATTCCTAAAACGAATTTCTCGGGTGTTACACTTAACACCCTTAATCCTAATTCCTACCGGGTACCTTTCTATAATAGATATTCATTTTCGATATGTTTTATGCGTTACTCTAAACCTCAGAACATTATCTTAATTCAAGAGGCTAGACTTTTCTCTACTTAATCAACCTCTAGGTTTCTAAGTTATTCTAAAAGTGCTACACTCCCCAATAATCACTGAGATTTCACATTCACCACCTTGCCCTGATCAATCACATCCTCTAAAAGTGCTACGGCAATAACTACTTCCCATACACTCTTAACAATTTACTTAAACTAGACACCCAAACATAGTCAACATCTAAATACTCCCCAAGAGTTTGTTAACCTTGGGTCCCAATTCTATCTATCCCAATTCTATCTCACATAAGATGTAACTCTCTAAGAGAAACAAATCCTATGTGTATCATCATTACAATCACCCTAGATTACCTCATTCTAAGGTCTGTCTCGCCTCACATTCAACCCACTGTGTCCTCACCCATTTAATACTATGACACAACTCACACATGACACAACTCAACTCGGGTTGACCATACCTCTTTTTCTCACCTTCTTAGGTTATCAGTCTTACATTCCCATCCTAAGATTCTCTAATTTCTATATGCTCAATTCTATGGATGTTACCTTGTCCGTTTCATTTTTTCAATAAATTTCTAGCTATTCGAACGATCAGTTCATTACGTCTATAAATTGGCTCAAAGGATCCACCTAGGTTGTCTTGGTACTCTCCGGATTTTCTAATCCATTACAGTTCCAAAACAAACAGGGTTAAAACAATATAATCTTAAATATAAACTAACTAAAATTAAAGAAATACTTACAGTCGGTGAAGCATGTTGCATGGCGGCCGGCATTGTCGGGTAATTCTTTGAACGACTCGACCATTTTGCTCTGATACCATCTTGTAACGCCCCCGAACCCACCCCGGCTTGGTGCGCTACTTGGCTCATTCTAACCCTGATTGAAACGACGTTTAAAATAATTTTCGATAAAAGTATGACTCTACAAAGTTAACAAAAACAAAAAAACAGTTGAAAATCGACGATGTTTACTTTTCAAAAAAAATTGAGTAGTATAACGATTAATTTTCATAAACCCCAAAACATAAAAAAACGGACACAGCGGAATTTAAAGCTAAGTCTCCCGAAGCTCTCTTATGTCATACATAGCTGTATAGACTCACTAATTTTCCTTAATCCTAACCGTTAAGCACCACGGCGTCATCCCCAAAAATTTTGACAAAGTAATGCCTGAAAATGGCGCCTCCAAAATGTTAGGTACCTGCAAATGAATCAATTCTCAACCAGATCCAGAATACTCTTACTCAACTATCGAGCATACGAAATCTCCAAATAGCAGTAACGAAGGAAACAAAATTACGAACATCCCTAAGTGAAGAAAATTCACAGTATAGAGCGACACATCACCATTAACTATGACTATATACAACATATACAAATAGCTATACCATAACTTTCAAAAACATCAACCAAAAAGAGTTACGCATTCCCATCATTTCCACAAACAGACATTTACAATAAACTACCAAAATACAAAACCCCACACCTCCCAAATACCATGGTCGAGATGCCCCGACAACTGCCCGCACTTACATGCCATGTGTGTCGCCGACTGCTCCATAGTCCTGGCTCCCTTATCTAGTTCACCTGTAACTCTGTCGTCACCTACACCACAGAACACACACACACGTAAGCTTAAGCTTAGCAAGTAGGGGATAATAAATATAAACAGGCACAATGCACACACAACCTTCACACAACCCTAACACATGCAGTTTCTACACCCTTCGTTGTTTCGTTTCATTTTTCGTTGCATTTCTATTATTTACTCATGCACGTTAACGACGAGACGTTAAACCCTCTAGTGCTCCTCTTGCACGTTAACGACGAGGTGTTCAACTCCCTTGTGCATGCTCTAGCACGTTAACGACGAGACGTTAAACCCTCTAGTGCTTCTCTTGCACGTTAACGACGAGGCATTTAACTCTCTAGTGCATACTCTAGCCCGTTAATGACGAGACGTTAAACCCTCTAGTGCTCCTCTTGCACGTTAACGACGAGGCATTTAACTCTCTAGTGCATACTCTAGCACGTTAATGACGAGACGTTAAACCCTCTAGTGCTCCTCTTGCACGTTAACGACGAGGCATTTAACTCTCTAGTGCATACTCTAGCACGTTAACGACGAGACGTTAAACCCTCTAGTGCTCCTCTTGCACGTTAACGACGAGGCATTTAACTCTCTAGTGCATACTCTAGCCCGTTAACGGCGAGACGTTAAACCCTCTAGTGCTCCTCTTGCACTTTAACGATGAGGCATTTAACTCTCTAGTGCATACTCTAGCATGTTAACGATGAGACGTTAAACCCTCTAGTGCTCCTCTTGCACGTTAACGACGAGAGATTTAACTCTCTAGTGCATACTCTCACATGTTTCTTACTTAGCATTCACCTCATGCATAAACTCATTCTTTCGTTTTAAAAGATAACAACCATTACACAACTCATTCCCACACTACTCAATAAAAAGAAAACAACACAACCATCAAACATACACTCAAGAGAAAAGAAAACAACACAACCAACAAACATTCCCACACTACTCAATAGAAAACAACACAACCAACAAACAATAATTCCTACCGTTCCGTGGTGTAGGCCCAAAGGCGACAAAACACACAATCCATTACTTACATGGCGTCCTAGCTCGCTTAGGATACTCGGTTCCCTGTCCACCTACGGCTCGACCTACGACAATTATTCAAACTTTATTAATATCAAGCTTACATTTACCAATTTACTCTCAAATTACCATTTCTAGCCTAAGCCAACTAAAACCTAACTAAACGGCTCACTAATTTGGGTTCAGTAAAAACCAACCCGAAACTTTGGACGTGCATAACTTTCGCATCGGTTATCAGAATCGAACGATTCCAGCGGCCACATACTCCTCTAATAACCTAGTTTAACCTGCCAAAAAGAAATTTAAAACAAACGACCACAACTAGGTCAAAAAGGGCAAAACCCGATTCTGCCCCTTAACCAGAAAATTCCCCCATCTCGGTTTTCCATCAATTATCCTCCGTTTCCTCACCAACCAACCACATATACCCGCAATTAGCATAAATTATTCAAAATCCCAAGACTATACACAGCAAAAACCAAAACGCCCAAATAGGGCTTGCTTCCTTTCGCCCAAACAGGGCTCTTGTAACGCCCCGAGTCATCTGAACCCGGTTTGCTACCCATAACACTGAACCGAACCATGACGACTTGATGCTAAAATTTAAAAAAAAGAGATTTCGCTCGACAGTCAAAATTTGACTTTTTCTAAAAATTTAAAATATTTAAAACTTGCAGCGGAAATAATTCTAAACAGCAATGTAGTAAAACAAAACTATAAATCATGGTTTGAAATGTTAAGAGGCAATCGGTAGTTTGGAATTAAAGTTTAAAACTGTGGAATACTAGGAGAATTCGCGGAAATCCAACGTATCTGCCGATGAGCAAAGCCAACGGAAGGAGCAAAAAAATGAAAACAAAAAGGCTTCTACCGATGACGTGCCCAAACAACGCATTACCATCTGCCGATGACGTCAACGCAACACCATCTGTCGATGAAGTCAACATAATTTCATCTGCCGATGAAGTCAACATAACTTCATCTGCCGATGAAGTCAACATAACTTCATACACAACTTCATCTGCCGATGAAGTCAATCTGCCGATGAAGTCAACATAACTTCATCTGCCGATGAAGTCAACATAACTTCATCTGCCGATGAAGTCAACATAACTTCATCTGCCGATGAAGTCAACATAACTTCATCTGCCGATGAAGTCAACATAACTTCATCTGCCGATGAAGTCAACATAACTTCATCTGCCGATGAAGTCAACATAACTTCATCTGCCGATGAAGTCAACATAACTTCATCTGCCGATGAAGTCAACATAACTTCATCTGCCGATGAAGTCAACATAACTTCATCTGCCGATGAAGTCAACATAACTTCATCTGCCGATGAAGTCAACATAACTTCATCTGCCGATGAAGTCAACATAACTTCATCTGCCGATGAAGTCAACATAACTTCATCTGCCGATGAAGTCAACATAACTTCATCTGCCGATGAAGTCAACATAACTTCATCTGCCGATGAAGTCAACATAACTTCATCTGCCGATGAAGTCAACATAACTTCATCTGCCGATGAAGTCAAATTCATATTGCCGGCAGATTTCCATCTTCCGATAGACAAACGCACGACATCTACCGATGACGTCAGCCGGATGATTCCTTCATCCAACATCTGCCGATCGCTAGACGACAAAACCTACACAACATCTTCCGATAGACAACTTAACCATGACTCAACATCTACCGATAGACATCATCTACCGATAGCGAACAAACAACATTTCATCAACTCCTCGTTATAAAACACTACTCCCAACTACAGAAAAGGATTTACTTACTCTACTGAAATCATTAAAAAACGATTCAACCATTGCATTACTCAAAATTCCAGCAAGTATAACATCTAGACCCAACAAGATACGGTTATCAGGAAGGAAAACTCAAAACATGTTCAAAACTTTGAAATCAATTCTGTCATGAAAACTCAACATACTCAGACTGAATCTTTAACTACTAGTCCTCCACACTGACAGACATCAGTTAAACCGCCCCATCAGCTGCCAGAACATTGAATAGGTGCACTCCTCCAACCCGGCTAGTCCTCAGTTAACTCAGTAAACACACCTGCTGTCACTTCTTCACCTACATCACAAAACTCATCTATTAGCCTAATGCTAAGTAAGTAATGCAAAATGAAATGAATTACTGAAACATAAACTCCTAATCATGCAGTTTCTACTTTCTCATCTTAGTTGCTCATTCATCGTTTCTGATTCAGATCCCCCTGTGAAATTGGGAGTTGGATCAACTCTCCCAAAGTATATATCCACTGACTCATTAAGGGGCGGATTATTTCCCTTAACAGTAAATCTGATTCACATGTTCAGATCCCCCTGTGAAATTGGAAGTTGGATCAGCTCTTCCAAAGTATATTTATATCCACTGTCTCATTAAGGGGCGGATTAATTCCCTTAACAGTAAGTCTGATTCACTTTGCTGTTTCATCACATTCAATCCTCTCCATACAAATATGTATTCAAATTCATTTTCGTATACATTTTGAAAACATGATGCATGGCATACAAACACATCCAAGTAAATACAAACCTAACGTTTTGTGATGTAGGCCCGAAGGCACAAGCAAACATTACTTACCTGATCTCCTGGAAATCACTCGATTTCAACTACTCTGGAAGCCTTGCCCACCTAGTTTCATAAGTAGAATACCGATTAGATTACCACTAACTGTATCCTACATCACTCAGAAACCTAAGGAGCTAGTTTGGAAGTTCTGGTCATCATACACTCTCAGCTCAGTACTAAATCCCGAACTCCATTCATTCACAATATCGACATAACACACACACATTGCGCTCCCTCTGCTATCTAACCACTGAAATCTCAAGTGAACGAAAGGAAAACTTACCTAGTTAAGGAATGAGGATCGGTAAGGAGAATCGCCTGGAGTTCTGCTGAGCCTGAGCTGAATACCGAGAAAGGAGAAATGAGGAAATAGTGGCGGCTAAACCTCATTAAACCCTTCCTTAAATACATTTTCCACTTTTCAAAATGCTAATTACTCTTTTGCCCTTGCATAGTTATTTATTAACCTAATCATCATTTTCTCCCAAATCCTCACATTATAAATGGTTAGTTAAATTCGGTTCAATAGAACCGGGTGCTACAATCTACCCTCCTTAAAAGAATTCTGTCCTCAAAATTCAGTACTTGAATAATTCCGGATGTTGGTCCATCATGTCTTGCTGGCGCTCCCAAGTTGTTTCCTCTATATTCTGGTTGTGCCAAAGGACTTTCACTAATGGAACCTCTTTGTTGCGCAATACCTTCACCGCATAGTCCAAGATCCTTACAGGTTTCTCTTCATATGCCAGAGTGGGGAGAACTTCGATACTCTGCTGTTCCACAATCTGTGATGGATCTCTAACACACTTCTTTAGCATAGACACATGGAACACACTGTGTATTCCATCCATAGAAGCCGGCAGCTGTAACTGATAGGCTGCTCTCCCAACTCTCTTCAAAATGGTGAAGGGTCCAATAAATCTGGGGTTTAACTTTCCTCTCTTTCCAAACCTCACAACTCCCTTAAAAGGTGACACTTTAAGAAAAACTTCATTACCAACATCAAATTCCAGTTCCCTTCGTCTTTTGTCTGCATAGCTTTTCTGTCGGCTTTGAGCTGTCAGGGTTCTTTGACGGATAAGAGCAATCTTCTCCACTATCTGTTGCACAATTTCAGGACCAATCAGTTGTGCTTCCCCAACTTCATCCCAATACAATGGTGATCTGCACTTTCGTCCATACAATGCCTCGTATGGTGCCATACCTATGGTTGCCTGAAAACTGTTGTTGTAAGAGAATTCTACTAAGGATAGGTATTTGCTCCAAGAACCTTGAAAATCCAAAACACATGCCCGGAGCATATCCTCTAATGTTTGAATGGTTCTTTCCGATTGTCCATCAGTTTGAGGGTGGAAAGCTGTGCTAAAGTTTAGTTGCGTTCCCATAGCCTTGTGCAGATTTTTCCAAAACTTAGATGTAAATCTGGAGTCTCGGTCTGAAACTATAGTGCTTGGAACTCCATGCAGTCTAACTACTTCGTGCACATACAACTCTGCCAGTTGATCCATCGAGTATGTTATCTTTATCGGCAGAAAGTGAGCAGATTTGGTTAAACGATCGACTATTACCCAGATTGCATCATGTCCCTTTGCTGTTCTAGGTAATCCTATAACAAAATCCATAGCTATTTGTTCCCATTTCCATTCGGGAACTGGTAAGGGTTGCAACATTCCTAAGGGTCTCTGATGCTCGGCTTTAATCTGTTGACAACACAAACATGATCCTACATATTCTGCCACACTTCGTTTCATACCAGGCAACCAGTAGTGATGTTTAAGGTCTCTGTACATCTTTGTACTTCCCGGGTGGACAGAAAACCTGGAAGAGTGTGCTTCAGAAAGAATCTCGTCACGAAGCTTCTTAATGGCAGGAACAAACCATCTATTTCTATACCTAAGGATCTCATCGGTAGAATAGTTAAAATCTGACTTGTCCTTAGAATCCATGCTTGACTTGTACTTGTTACACTCATCATCGTTCGCCTGAGCTTCCTTTATTTTCTCAAGAATAGTAGGCCTTAAAGTTATGGTTGAAAGTATAGCTGATACATTGGTTACTGCTTCTAGATTAAACTTTTGGAATTCTGTCTCTAAAGCTATTGGTATGTCTAGAGTCAATGCAGAGACGGAATGAGTCACTCTACTCAAGGCATCAGCCACTACATTGGCCTTACCAGGGTGGTATTTAATCTCGAAATCATAATCTTTGACAAATTCTAACCACCTACGCTGCCTCATATTCAGTTCCTTTTACGTGAAAATGTATTTCAGGCTCTTATGATCTGAAAATATCTCACAAGATTGTCCATACAGGTAATGCCTCCAAATCTTAAGTGCAAATACAACTGCAGCTAATTCTAAGTCGTGTGTAGGGTAATTTTTCTCATGGACCTTCAACTGTCTAGAGGCATAAGCTATCACTTTCCCATCCTGCATTAACACACAACCTAGACCGATCTTGGAAGCATCACAATAAATGCTAAACTTACCATCCTCGACAGGGAGGGTCAGAATTGGAGCATTGGTCAGCTTCTGCTTCAAAGTTTGAAAACTATGCTCACAATCCTCAGTCCACACATATTTTACGTTCTTCCTAGTTAATCGGGTAAGAGATGTCGCAATCTTTGAGAATCCTTCGATAAACTTCCTGTAATACCCAGCCAATCCAAGGAAACTTCTGACATCCGTAGCATTCCTCGGTTGGGGCCATTCCTTAACTGCCTGGACCTTAGCTGGATCCACAGATATGCCATCTCCAGAGATGACATGTCCTAAAAAGTGAACTTGGTCCAACCAAAATTCACACTTGGAAAACTTGGCATAAAGTTGGTGCCTTTTCAGTACTTCTAACACTAAACTCAAATGTTTTGCATGCTCGTCTTTAGTGTTAGAATAGATTAGAATGTCATCTATGAATACAATGACAAACTTGTCCAAATACTCGTGAAACACCCTATTCATGAGATCCATGAAGGCTGCTGGTGCATTTGTCAGACCAAAAGACATAACCAAAAACTCATAATGTCCATACCTCGTGCGAAAAGCAGTCTTTGGGATATCCTCAGATTTAACCTTCAGCTGATAATAACCGGATCTAAGGTCAATCTTAGAGAAAACTCTTGCACCCCTAAGCTGGTCAAATAAGTCATCAATTCTCGGCAAAGGGTATTTATTCTTAACAGTTAACTTATTCAATTCTCTATAATCAATTCACATGCGCATAGATCCATCTTTCTTTTTGACAAAAAGGACCGGTGCACCCCATGGTGAAAAGCTAGGGCGTATAAACCCTTTCTCCAACAGATCCTCCAATTGTTTCTTTAACTCTTTGAGTTCTGTTGGTGCTAGTCTATATGGATTTTTAGACACAGGTTCGGCTCCGAGGTAAACATCCACAACAAATTCAATTTCCCTATCTGGTGGCAAGCCCGGAAGGTCATCTAGGAATACTTCAGGGAAGTCTTGGATGACTAAGATGTTTTTGGGACTTGATTTCTCTACCAGTTGTATGTCTAAAACACTAGCTAAGAAGCACAAATATTCTCTGCATAGGGAGGGTCTACAATTGACCGAAGTCGTTACAGTCATTTCCTTACTCTTTTCTGAGGCTTGAAAGGTATGCCTCAAACTACCAGGGGGTTGGAAACTAACTATTCCAGTCCTACAATCAATCGTGGCATAATGCTTAAACAGCCAATCCATTCCCAGAATTACATCAAATCCCATTATATCCATAATGATGAGGTCAGCAGGTAGACTCACACTTCCTACTAACACATCACTGTCAAGCATCACTCGGTTAGAGTGCATGCGTTCACCAGAGGGTAAGGTAACATTAAACACATGCATGGAAGGGGTAAACTGTACATCTAATTTAACAGCAAATGTAGATGCTATAAACGAATGCGTTGCACCAGAATCTATCAAAGTAAAAGCAGGCACAGAGTTGATCAATATAGTACCTGACACTACAGCAGGCTGTTCCTCACCCGACTCCGTCATGGAGAATATTCTTGGTTTAATCATAGCAGGACCACTCTTAGGAACTGGACAGTCTCTGCTAATATGGCCGACTTTGTTACAATTATAGCATCTGGTGACTCTAGGCTTCGAACACTCTTTGAACGTATGTCCAACCTCCTCACAGTTGAAGCACTTTCCCAAGCCCAGTCTACATTCTCCCGGGTGGTTCTTCAGGCACTTTGGACACTGGGGAAATTTCCTGACATTTTGCACCTTTCCCCCTGATCCTTGGCTATTTTGGCCCTCACTTGGCCTCTTCGTTCCCCTTTGCTGGTGTGGCTGGTTAAACCTTTGCGGGGCCTCCTTTGGTCCAGCACACTTCCTTTCAGCCTCTTCCACTTCCAGAGCAGTGGACACAACTTCGCTGAACGTTAAACCTTTAATGCCACAGAATTTGACTCCCCGATAAATCTCCGGCTTCAGTCCATGCACAAATTTGAACACCTTATCCTCGTCCTTATGAGCAAAGTGTCCAGCAAACCTGGACAAGGACTCAAATTGCCTACTATACTCTGCCACCGACCCTGTCTGCTTCAAATTCAGAAATTCCAACTTCTTTGCGGTCTGGACCGTGCTGTTAAAATATTTCTCATAGAAGATGTCCTTAAACTGTGACCAAGTCATGGTCAGAATGTCAGTGGTGGTTTCAACTGTTTCCCACCAGAGTTGAGCTTCGCCAGCCAAGTGAAATGTTGCTAACGTGACCTTATCTCCTTCTCCTATGCTGGCGCACCTAAACATGCTCTCTATCTTCCTAAGCCACCCTTCAGCCACAACAGGATCAGACGACTGTCCATCAAACGTGGGTGGTCTTAGCCTCCGGAATCTATCACCGGAATGCTCGTTGCTAGAACCCGAGTTGGCACTTCCTTGCACCTCTCAGTTCAGCAGTACTCCTAGTTGCTCGGATTGTTGGCGCATTAATTCTGCCTGCTGTCGCACTAGATCTGTCAACTGTCCGATTACACTAGAATCTTCTGCGCTTCCCGGAGTTGGTGTCTCTCTCCACACCCTTGGCCTTCCTGGTCGTCGGGACATTTTGCTATATTCCTGCGCAGGGTTAACTATTTTATAAACATCTAATTACTAAGGCTAACATAAACACGTACAGTTGTTGGAGTACTCCCATGCAACGATCGGCACTAATGAGTAATCTTTTGAACGGTTTAACTGAATGTCTCTGATACCAACTTGTAACGCCCCGAGTCATCTGAACCCGGTTTGCTACCCATAACACTGAACCGAACCATGACGACTTGATGCTAAAATTTAAAAAAAAGAGATTTCGCTCGACAGTCAAAATTTGACTTTTTCTAAAAATTTAAAATATTTAAAACTTGCAGCGGAAATAATTCTAAACAGCAATGTAGTAAAACAAAACTATAAATCATGGTTTGAAATGTTAAGAGGCAATCGGTAGTTTGGAATTAAAGTTTAAAACTGTGGAATACTAGGAGAATTCGCGGAAATCCAACGTATCTGTCGATAAGCAAAGCCAACGGAAGGAGCAAAAAAATGAAAACAAAAAGGCTTCTACCGATGACGTGCCCAAACAACGCATTACCATCTGCCGATGACGTCAACGCAACACCATCTGTCGATGAAGTCAACATAATTTCATCTGCCGATGAAGTCAACATAACTTCATCTGCCGATGAAGTCACATAACTTCATACACAACTTCATCTGCCGATGAAGTCAACACAAATTCATCTGCCGGCAGATTTCCATCTTCCGATAGACAAACGCACGACATCTACCGATGACGTCAGCCGGATGATTCCTTCATCCAACATCTGCCGATCGCTAGACGACAAAAACCTACACAACATCTTCCAATAGACAACTTAACCATGACTCAACATGTAATATCCCGCTTTACGAGATATTATTATTTTAATATGAAATGGCATTTTCGTAAATATGTCAGATTAACTCCGTTTTACGAAAAGAAAGCGTCATTAGAATCCTAATAATTAATATGGATTTTAGGAATATTATGGGATTTTTCGGAGTTCAAACCCTAAATTTACGAGAATTACGTTTCTCGTAATAAAAAGAACGATATTGAAAAAATAGTAAACGAGGTCCGTTTTGCGAACGGGCAGTTTCGTTAGGACCCAAATAATAAGTTGGACTAAATGGTGAAATAAAAAGATTTGGTGAAACCGAATAGCTAGCCAATTAACGAAACGAAACACGAAATTTATATAAAAACAAAGTAAGGGCATTTTAGTAAATTTCCAAATCAATTATATTAAAAATCAAATTTGTTTCTTCTCTCCCTCACCTCCTCTCTTCTTCTGGCGATTGCAAAAACCAGAGAGCAAACCCTCTCTGGCGTCAACGGCGATCTCGAGCTTCCGACCTCCGTTTCGCCTCCCGTTCGTCTCGTTTCCTTCACGATTTCTCCTCCTCTCGCTACCTTAGGTATGTATCTACGATCTTAGAGTTTTTATTCCGAGTTTTACGACGTTTTAGGAAATTAGGGTTTCGATCGGAATTCGTTAAAAATGCGAATTAGGGTTCGTAATTAATAGGTTAGCCGTGATTAAGTATATATTGAACGTATTGGACGTTATTGGACGAAGAAAAATCAATTTGTGAAAAAGTTAAAAATTGGTTAATTTTCGGGTTTTAGGGAAAAACTCGTAATTTGGATTTTTAGGTGCCGGGCGTAAAATGCTCGATAGAATAGTTCAATGGATTGGGTTAAAGCGTTAGGAAATTGCCTTAGTTAAGGTTTTGATAATTTGGACGTTTATTAGCTTAAATTGATTTTAACGGCGTATTGTGCTTTGCCTCAGACAAACAACGCTCGTGGACGGAGTTTGAGCTGCTTTGGACACGAGGTAAGTTCTCGTGATCTTTTCTGGCCGATTGGCCTACACCGTACGTCGTGGTCTTCTCGAGGAATTTTGGTGATGTGTTTGTTATATGCTTTGGTTGGGTAGTTAGGTTATCTGTTTTATAGACTAGTTTCTTATAGTCTTGATGGTATTCATGGTTGTCTGTTTACTGTCTGATATGAATTGTTCATGCATCATTCTGTACGTGTTTTAAGCAAAGTAATGGACCTAATTAATCTACGTAATCTGTTATCTGGTCACGGCGAGGTGGGTTTAGACCTCGGTGACAATCTGTCTGCGACCTAATCAAAAAGTAAAATGAACCAACGAAAAGAATCTACGTAATCTGTTATCTGGTCACGGAGAGGCTTGGTAGACCTCAGTGATAATCTGTCTGCGACGTAAAGAATCTGAATCTGTAATCTGAATCTGTATCTGTATCTGCATGTTTTCTGAATTACATACGCATATCACGCATTGCACTTACGTAGAGCTTGCTGAGATTTTTATCTCATAGGTGTCTGTATGGTGTAGGTGAGGACGAGATCCCTCCACCTGAGGAGTGACGCAGTTGACGGAGGACGGCTCGCGTGGGTGTGCTGGCGCAGTCGAGGCTTCACCGACCCGTGGGGATAGTATGTATAGCTTCTGAGGGTCTTTTGGGACGTTTTAGGATGTTTGGTTCTGGTAGATGTTAGGTTTACATATTGATGTTTTTAAGGTTTTATAAACTGATTTGTAAAACGTTTAGTTTAATCTGTTATTTGAACGTTATAGAAATGTTTTTAATGGTTTTGGGATTGATACGGTTATGCTCGGTTTTCAGAGCTATCCACGCAGTTGGATTTCGCAAAGTCCGCTGTAAGTTAGTTGAGTATAGAATACGTTTTTAGTTAAGTTTAAGTTATAGGTTAATCAGGTTTATTGAGGAGAAAGTGGTGGGAATAGGTGAGTTTACTCTCTGGAATCGGATTCCAGAGAGGTTGAGACATGAAGTGTTGCTCTCTGGAATTCGGATTCAGAGAGAAATTGTAAAACAGAAAATACAGAGAGCAAAGAAAGGAGAAGGGAACGATCGCTGCGTGGTGATCGCTGCAAGTGTGCAGCGATCGATCTCTGCAGCAATGCAGAGATCGATCGCTGATCACTGCATTGCGCGCTGCAGCAATGCAGCGATCGATCTCTGCAGCAATGCGATCTCTGCAAAGCTGCAGAGATCGATCGCTGGTCTCTGCAGCATGTGCAGCGATCAGTCGCTGCATGCTGCAGCGACTGATCGCTGTCCCCTTGATTTCGGGTTTGGACATTTCTGTCCTCCCGTTTTCTGTTTTATTTTAAATGATTTTTATTAAATGTTTTCATAGTTTTATTAATTTGTTTTAAGTTATTTAAATGGTTTAAAGCTAGATTTCAATTCCGATTTCGATTCTGGTTTCGATTTCGATTAGGTTCTGCTTAGAGTCTATTTAAAGTATAAGGGCAAAAAAAAAAAAAAATATGTACGGGAAAAATGGGTACAGTATCTGGGTCGTTACACAACATCTACCGATAGACATCATCTACCGATAGAGAACAAAACAATATTTCATCAACTCCTCGTTATAAAACACTACTCCAACTACAGAAAAGGATTTACTTACTCTACTGAAATCCAGCAGCGATCGATCTCTGCAGCAATGCAGCGATCGATCTCTGCAGCAATGCAGCGATCGATCTCTGCAGCAATGCAGCGATCGATCTCTGCAGCAATGCAGCGATCGATCTCTGCAGCAATGCAGCGATCGATCTCTGCAGCAATGCAGCGATCGATCTCTGCAGCAATGCAGCGATCGATCTCTGCAGCAATGCAGCGATCGATCTCTGCAGCAATGCAGCGATCGATCTCTGCAGCAATGCAGCGATCGATCTCTGCAGCAATGCAGCGATCGATCTCTGCAGCAATGCAGCGATCGATCTCTGCAGCAATGCAGCGATCGATCTCTGCAGCAATGCAGCGATCGATCTCTGCAGCAATGCAGCGATCGATCTCTGCAGCAATGCAGCGATCGATCTCTGCAGCAATGCAGCGATCGATCTCTGCAGCAATGCAGCGATCGATCTCTGCAGCAATGCAGCGATCGATCTCTGCAGCAATGCAGCGATCGATCTCTGCAGCAATGCAGCGATCGATCTCTGCAGCAATGCAGCGATCGATCTCTGCAGCAATGCAGCGATCGATCTCTGCAGCAATGCAGCGATCGATCTCTGCAGCAATGCAGCGATCGATCTCTGCAGCAATGCAGCGATCGATCTCTGCAGCAATGCAGCGATCGATCTCTGCAGCAATGCAGCGATCGATCTCTGCAGCAATGCAGCGATCGATCTCTGCAGCAATGCAGCGATCGATCTCTGCAGCAATGCAGCGATCGATCTCTGCAGCAATGCAGCGATCGATCTCTGCAGCAATGCAGCGATCGATCTCTGCAGCAATGCAGCGATCGATCTCTGCAGCAATGCAGCGATCGATCTCTGCAGCAATGCAGCGATCGATCTCTGCAGCAATGCAGCGATCGATCTCTGCAGCAATGCAGCGATCGATCTCTGCAGCAATGCAGCGATCGATCTCTGCAGCAATGCAGCGATCGATCTCTGCAGCAATGCAGCGATCGATCTCTGCATGCACGATGCAGCAAGGCGATCGATCTCTGCAAAGCTGCCGAGATCGATCGCTGGTCTCTGCAGCATGGCAGCGATCAGTCGCTGCATGCTGCAGCGACTGATCGTGTCCCTTGATTTCGGGTTTGGACATTTCTGTCCTCCGTTTTCTGTTTTTATTTAACTGATTTTTTATTAAATGTTTTTCATAGTTTTATTAATTTGTTTTAAGTTATTTAAATGGTTTAAAGCTAGATTTCAATTCCGATTCGATTCTGGTTTCGATTTCGGATTCGGTTCTGCTTAGAGTCTATTTAAAGTATAAGGGAAAAAAAAAAAATATGGGTACAGTATCTGGGTCGTTACACAACATCTACCGATAGACATCATCTAACGATAGAGAACAAAACAATATTCATCAACTCCTCGTTATAAACACTACTCCAACTACAGAAAGGATTTACTTACTCTACTGAATCATTCAAAAATGATTCAACCATTGCATTACTCAAAATTCAGCAAGTACTAACATCTAGACCCAACAAGATACGGTTATCAGGAAGGAAAACTCAAAACATGTTCAAAACTTTGAAATCAATTCTATCATGAAAACTCAACATACTCAGACTGAATCTTTAACTACTAGTCCTCCACACTGACAGACATCAGTTAAACCGCCCCATCAGCTGCCAGAACATTGAATAGGTGCACTCCTCCAACCCGGCTAGTCCTCAGTTAACTCAGTAAACACACCTGCTGTCACTTCTTCACCTACATCACAAAACTCATCTATTAGCCTAATGCTAAGTAAGTAATGCAAAATGAAATGAATTACTGAAACATAAACTCCTAATCATGCAGTTTCTACTTTCTCATCTCACTTGCTCATTCATCGTTTCTAATTCAGATCCCCCTGTGAAATTGGGAGTTGGATCAACTCTCCCAAAGTATATATCCACTGACTCATTAAGGGGCGGATTATTTCCCTTAACAGTAAATCTGATTCACATGTTCAGATCCCCCTGTGAAATTGGAAGTTGGATCAGCTCTTCCAAAGTATATTTATATCCACTGTCTCATTAAGGGGCGGATTAATTCCCTTAACAGTAAGTCTGA
The DNA here is from genome assembly GCA_022432975.1 of Begonia masoniana. Taxonomy (NCBI): domain Eukaryota; kingdom Viridiplantae; phylum Streptophyta; class Magnoliopsida; order Cucurbitales; family Begoniaceae; genus Begonia; species Begonia masoniana. The sequence goes on from CM039502.1 coordinate 52,887,020, forward strand.
TTCACTTTGCTGTTTCATCACATTCAATCCTCTCCATACCAATATGTATTCAAATTCATTTTCGTATACATTTTGAAAACATGATGCATGGCATACAAACACATCCAAGTAAATACAAACCTAACGTTTTGTGATGTAGGCCCGAAGGCACAAGCAAACATTACTTACCTGATCTCCTGGAAATCACTCATTTTCAACTACTCTGGAAGCCTTGCCCACCTAGTTTCATAAGCAGAATACCGATTATATTACAACTAACTGTATCCTACATCACTCAGAAACCTAAGGAGCTAGTTTGGAAGTTCTGGTCATCATACACTCTCAGCTCAGTACTAAATCCCGAACTCCATTCATTCACAATATCGACATAACACACACACATTGCGCTCCCTCTGCTATCTAACCACTGAAATCTCAAGTGAACGAAAGGAAAACTTACCTAGTTGAGGAATGAGGATCGGTAAGGAGAATTGCCTGGAGTTCTGCTGAGCCTGAGCTGAATACCGAGAAAGGAGAAATGAGGGAATAGTGGCGGCTAAATCTCATTAAACCCTTCCTTAAATACATTTTCCACTTTTCAAAATGCTAATTACTCTTTTGCCCTTGCATAGTTATTTATTAACCTAATCATCATTTTCTCCCAAATCCTCACATTATAAATGGTTAGTTAAATTCGGTTCAATAGAACCGGGTGCTACAGCTCTTCATGGCCAAGCGACCATAGCCGGTCCAAGGGTCGGCAATCTCACGCCGGAAGCAACCAAAATCGGCCGGTGATCGGAGCCAAAATTAGCTCGTCACTCACGACCTCAAACTGAACCGAAAACAGGGTGAAAACCGAGCCTTACCGGTCAGTTCGTGCGCGGAGAGAGCCGAAACTTGCTCGACGCAGTCGTCTGGCCAGAGAGCGTCAAAAAATGCCGGTGAACAGAACGCCGATCGTCGCTCGTCTCTCTCCCTGCTCTGCTCCGTTCTCTGCCCGCGAGGAAATGAACGAATGGCTTCTTCGTGAAGCCATTCGATTGTTTTAAAAGAAAACTTAAATGTTTTCTTTTAAAACAAAACAAAATAATAAAAATAACATTAATAAAAATGACATTTACCATTTTGCCCTCCCGTGTTTTCGACCATTTCGAATTTCGTTAAATCTCATTCTTACATTATACATTTCCGTAAATTGACCCTCACCCCGTACCTGGCTTAAGTTCTCCACTAGGCATACCCAAACATAAATTAATAAACTTTCCTTCTTTTTGCTATTTCTTTTCAATTAATTAAAACAACTATTTCATTAAACCACCACCTTATCATTTTATTTTCTCTCCAATTCTTACTTTCTAATTTAGATAATTTTAAGATCCATAACTTAATTAAATCTAAAGCAATACACATTGAGGAAACAAATTCTCGGGTGTTACACTCCCGATGCCTTAAGATTTTTCCCGCATTGATTGTAGAATCCTATGACCTTCTAGGAATTCATACTCCCAATGCCTTAAGTTTTGCCATTCTTTTAACTGATTATCGTTTACACTCACAATGTCAAACAATGCAACCACTCATATCTAGCGTACTGTAACTTATGATGCATGTTTCAAAGATATGCAACCCAACACAACGCGAAACAAAACAACCAACCATAAACCCTACCGTTCTATGGTGTAGGCCCGAAGGCAACGAAAAGATTCCTCTACTTACCTGACTGCTCGGCCCTCGATTGCTCACTTCGTCCAATCAATTCACTCGCTCGATAACCTAACAAATACAAAAGAAATAGCTTAGAAACACTCTAAGAACTTCCTAAGAAATTTTCTAACTAAAACTAACAACAATACAAATCAATTCAAACTCTAAACCGTAACCCAATTTTCCACCAATTTTTAGTGTCCAACTTCGAACGGCCATAACTTATTCATTTTTCAACAGATTTTGACGTGCCACCCCAATCCGTAAACCTCTACACGTCTACTATCTATTGAAACAAACAAATTAACCATCCAAACACAATGACGAATTTGAAATGCACAAAACAGAACCGGCACCCTTTTGCTCTAAAAACTGGTTTTTCCATAACTCATTTCTAATCTCAAATCTCTTCCTAAAAACAACCTAAACTAACATAATTAAGGATTTAAACTATTAATTAGGAAGAAACTAGCCAAGAGAAACACAATTTTCGGAGTTCCCAAATGAGGGTTTTCAAACCCTAATTAAAATAAACCAAAACACCCTAAAAACACCTAAAATCAACAATAAATCATATCAAACTCAAAACCAACTTAACTTACCACTCAAAACCCTTGCAAGGATTGAAGAAAATGGAGGAGAAGGATCGGCTATGGAGGAGAGAAAATGGCATGGGAGATGAAGGAAGAAGAAAAGAAATCACAATTTTAACCTAACCACTTATTCTTCTTTTAAATTATCCCACTAATTTTTTTAAAATTCCAAATCAACCCTCCCTTTTTCTCTCTTAAATTCCAACGTGAAATGCCTCTCACTTACCACATTTTCATTCAATTAATAACTTTCTATTTGCTTCCTATTGGTTCATAACTAAATTTGACTTTTCAAACCTCTTTTTGTTTTGACTTGTCAAAACTCTTTTCTTCTCCTTGCATTACTTTTGAACCCTTCATCACTTAACATTAAACTACCATAACCATCTAATCCAAGGCCTATGTGCGATATAGGAAATTCTTAGGTGTTACAAAATCTCCTAAATAATTTAGGCTTCCAAGAAATCTTTGAAGTTGAGTTTTATCTTTAATTTCATCAGGAAATTTTGATGCAAACTCTATACTTCGACTAATTGGGACAATTGTTCCTTGATTTATTGTATGTCCTAAGAAATGAATAGTTGTTTTAAACAGCTGCATCTTAGGAGCAGAAATGACTAATCCATTTCTTTTTATTACATCTTTTATAATTTTAAGATTTTAAAGTGTTGATCTATTGATGATGAGAAAACAAGTATATCATCAATATAAACTATACAAAATTCAGAATGAATGGAAAATATATCATTTATTATATTTTAGAATTCAGAATGAGCATTTTTCAAGCCAAAAGGCATTACGTTCCAGTCAAAATGTCCAAAAGGAACAACGAATGCAGTTTTTGTAACACCCCGAATTAATAAACCCGGTTTGCTTCTCACACTCACTAAACTTCACTGGAAAAATTGTTTAAAACATCAAAACTTTACAGCGGAAAACATTCATGTAAAACATAACAGAAAACAGAACAGACTGACAATTCTTTAAATATGAAATCGTTGAAACATTTCTGCGACAACTACAACCAGTTCGACGCTACTGGGCGATCCGGCATCCACAGAGTCTGTCGCTCCCAACCTTGGTCAACATACTAGTCTATGACCCTAGACGACGAACTCTGGACAAGTGACTCTGGACGATTGTTCCTCATCGTCCACAGCTACATAGATTTTTCGTCTAACGATTTTCGTCCACAGACTTGCATAGTTTTTTCGTCCACGGAACACATGACTTTGTCATCTACGGTCCACGTGACTTTCTTGTCCATGGGGTTACATGAACTCATCGTCCACGAACCAACGTCCATAGACTTACTTAAATTTGTCATCCACGGACCACGTGACTTTATAAATTTGGACGACTACTGTGAATGGTGTCAATTCAGACAACTTGTCCACAGAGTATGCAACTGTTTACACCTTCGACCCTGGACGATATGCTCGTCCACGACTTTGGACTATTACCTTGTCTTCAACTATGGACGACTAATTTCATTTACAATTTGGACGACTGTTTTCGTCCACAAAATGGACTACTGTTTTCCCTTTCAACTCTAGACGACTATCCTTATGATAGAAACATAACTTAACCGATTATGCACTAAATGATGGACAATTATCACTACAGGAGAACATATAAAAAATTTGACAACAACCATTCAAAACAACGTAAATACTTAACTTGCTAAAAATCCAGAAGGAAAACTCCAATTAAAACCAACCATGTTTCATCGTTAGAATAATTTCATAAACATATCAAAACATTAAAACTACCATTGTCATAAAATTCTCAGCACACATTAACTAAACTTTATCCACTAAGTTCCACACATACTACCATTGGTTAAACCGCCTCATCAGTGCACCAGATCGTGGCAAAGGATGCACTCCTCCAACTGCACCTATTCCTCAGTATACTAAGGGAATTCACCTGTAGTCACTTCAGCACCTACATCACAAAACTCATCTATTAGCCTAATTCTAAATAAGTAGAGCAATAATGAAATGAAATGTTGAAACATAAATCCTATTCATGCTGTTTCTACTCTCATAGTTCATGTTGCATTCATAATCGTTCTCTGTTGATCCCTCTGTTCGATGGGAAGTGGATCAATTTTCCCAAAGTATAAATCCTCTGACTCGATTAAGGGGTGGATTAATTCCCTTAATAGCTGATCTTGTTGCTGATCTTCATCCCCCTGTTCGATGGGAAGTGGATCAATTTTCCCAAAGCATAAATCCTCTGACTCGATTAAGGGGCGGATTAGTTCCCTTAATAGTTATTCTGATTCAATCTGTTCATGTCTCACAATGCCACTATACCAGTAAATTCATTTTCGTGTTCTTTCAAAAACATGATACATGTCAAACTAAAAATCATGCAAAACATACATATACCCTACTGTTTTGTGATGTAGGCCCGAAGGCACAACATACTCTACTTACCTGGCTTCTTGGAAAATGTTTGGTGGAAGGTTACCTCGGGAGTTTGCTTAAACCTAAAACCATAAACACAGTATTAACTTAACTTCTACTAAGCTTCATTAATCAAATTTGCGAAAGGAAACTACTGGTTCATTCCAAAATAAAGTTGGCTCGGTCGTGGCTCATTAAAACTCAAAACTGCCCCAAAACAGCACACTCAAGATTGTCTATTTTATTCCACCATAAACCGTTTATCAAATGTATATCTTCTATTCATCCTAAATCATCCAGAAATTTAAGGAAGCAAGTCGGGAATTCAGTTGCACGAGCATTCCCTGATTCACCACAAAACCCGAGCTCAACTCTCACTCGCAGCATTCCTAAAACACACATCTACAATCCCCTGTTTCATCTATAATCACTAAAACAGCAAGAAACCAAAGCAAAACTCATCTAGGTTGAAGAAAAATTGGAGAGGAAGTCGCCGAGAGGAATCTGTCAAGCTGAACACCAAAAAAGGAGAGAAGAAGAGGAGTAGGGCGGCGGCTACAAAGCATTAATCACAGAACTCTTTCCCTTAAATACATTATCCACTAATAATCCTCAATTACAATTATACCCTTGTCTAGTCACACTTTAACCTAATCACTATTTCTCCCAATTTATTACTCAAGCAATAAGACACAATCACTTAATTCCATAAAAACGTACGCCATTAAAAGTCAATTTGAGTTGATAATTGTCGGGTGCTACAGTTTTATACCGATCCTTCTCGGTAATTTGAATCTGTCAATATCCAGATTTTAAATCAAACTTTGAAAATATTGTTACAGATTGTAAGCGATCTAAAAGATCTTTTTTATTTGATAAAGGATATCTAATCTATTTTAAAATATCATTCAAAGGTTTATAATTAATAACAAGGTGAAGGACTCCTCGTTCCTTTTTGTTCCTGTTATTTACATAGAAAGTCGTGCAACTCCACGACGAGTAACTTTTGCGGATAAGACCCTTTTCCAAAAGGGTTGCAATTTCCTTTTTACATAAGTCCAAATAGTCCTTCTTCATTTGACTAGGATGAGCTTTAGTAGAGATTAATTTCTCATTATAATCATAAATATATGGAAGTGAAACGATATGTCGTTTCCTTTCCCAAAAGGAATTTGGAGTCTGTTCACAGACTTCAGATTGAAACTTTGTTTCAAGTTCTTTAATTTTTTCAATATTTTTTGGAGTTTGAAGTTGTTGTTCAATTTTTAAATAACAAATTTCTGTTTTGAGAAAATTGATATGTTTTTCTTTCATTTCATAAAATGATTTTAATTCATTTAAGATTTTGATTTCTGAATCAGAAATAAAAGGATATAGAATTTCTGATTCTCAATAGTTGCATAAATTCAAGTGTTGTTAGTTGCCTTTATTGGCATTATTTTGTTTAGAAAAGGTGTTCCAAGAATCAGTTTTTGCTGCAAGTTTTTAACTAATAAAAAACTTGTTTCCAGACTAGTTTCATTATTACAAACAGAAACTTTTGATAATTTTTATTTAATTTTTAATTTATTGCCATCTGCTTCAGTTAATGATTTAGTTGTTTTTTCAAAATATCAGGAAGGAACAATACCTTCTTGAATACAATTAATGTGCTCTACTATCCACAAGAGCAGTGATATTTTGAATGGTAAAATCCTAATTGATTACTAAAGTAATCATAATGAACCATTTTTGAAAAAATGACTCGATTAATGCTGTTTAGAAAATGATTTTCTTCTTTAGGAAAATCAGTATTAGTTTTGGGAGAATCAATACTGTTATCTTGATAAGCCGTTATATCTTCTAGTTTAGAGAGACGATTATCCACAATTATTTGATATTGATAATAATTGTTTCGAAGTTGAATTAATTCTGTTTTTAATTTGTTAACTTCTCGGTTTAAATCTTGGATTGTCACGGGTTTTGAAACTGAAACATTTTTGAGACGATCAAATACTTCATTAAGACTGTAGTATTTTGAAGTCAAGAGTTTTTCCGGATCAATAGCTCTAGTTTTATCTTGAGAGTCTATTGTAGTTTGCATTATCATTTCCACTATTTTGGTTCTAATAATAGGATCAGAAATTTGATCAATAACTTTGATTATTTCCTGTTGATATTTTGTTAAAACATTTATTGATAAATTTTGTACCTTTTTACAATAGGTATTGGTATAGTCATCTTCGGATGAGGAAGAAAATGATTCCTCACTGTCTGAAACTTCGTCCTTAGTAGAAGTTAGAAGTAACTTAGTTAATTTAAGGCGAAGACATTCATCTAAATTTAATTCGTTCAACTTTATCTTTGTTGAACATTTCGATGCATAGTGACCATATTTGCTACATTTGAAACATTTAATTTCATATTTTGATTTTTTAGAATTTTGATATCTTTTTGTAAATGATTTCTTTTTTTCTGATGGATAATCTAGTAACTTTTTACGTTTTTTCTTTCTTTTAGATTTATATGATTTATAATTTTCATGTCGTTCAAATTTTGTTGGTCAATGTTTTTTAGGGTAATTTATTGGAACATTATAAGCAAATTGCTCACAAAATTTGTAACGCCCCCAAACCCACCCTGGCTCGGTGCGCTACTTTGCTAACCAATCCCACGTTAAAATATAATTTAAATTAAAATTGACAAAGTAGAATTAAAGATAAGTCTCTCAAAACTCTCTTAAGTCATACCTAGCTGTCTAGACTCATTAATTTCCCTTAATTCTAATCGTTAAATATCACAGCGTCTTTCCCAAAAATTTGACAAAGTAACGCCTGAAAATGGCGCCTCCAAAATGCTAATTGTAACGCCCGGATTTTCGGATTTTAGGATTTTCTAATTCCTTAGATAATTTTCGTAAATGGCAAATTAAAGTATTTTCTTGAGCGGGATGTTTCTTTAGAGCCCTAGAAATTTACGGGGATTTTTAGAGAAATAAGTGAAATTTTAGAAACCCAAATCGAAAAGAATAATGCTAGAGTTCCCGTTTTACCCTTTTAGTATGTTAATTCGTAAAAATAGCAAAATAAGTCCGTTTTGTGAACGGTGAGTTTTGTTAGAACTCTAAGATTAAATTGGAATATTTGGAGAAATAAGGAAATTGCAGAGAAACCGAGTTGATAGACTAATTAAAGAATTAAGCATAGAATTGAGGGAGGGGCATTTAAGTAATTTGGTAAGTAAAAGATTTTAATTTTTATTAAAGGCATAATGGCTTCACGATGAAGCCATTACCCGCTGAGAGCTCCCGACGCCGAGAGAGACGAAGAGCGCGACGGCTCTTCTCAGGCGGCGACCAGGCGTTTCCGACCACCATTCTGACGTGCAGACGCCAGCGAGGTGAACCAGAGCTCGGTTCGGCCTTCTCCGCGCTAGACCCGACCGAAAACAGGTTGAGATTCTTCCCTGTTTTCGTTCTGTTCATGGCCAGCGGTGGCGAGCTCGATTGAGCTCCGTCCACCGGCCCTTTTTAGTTGCTTTAAGCGTCAATTGGCCGAGCTCGGTGCTGGCATGGATTGCCGAGCAATGAGGAGCTCGGATTTGGGGAAAAACCGAGGGGCTAGGTTTTGAGATTTCGGGTTTTCTGAATTGGAACTTCGATTTTAGGTTAGTTTATGTTAATTGGATGTTAGGAGGATAGATTAGTGAGGAATTGAGAGAGTTTTGATGAAAAATTGGAAAAGAGAAATTTTGGGAAAAAAGGGCAGAATCGGGTTTCTGCAAAATTGACCTAGCTCCGGTCATTTGTTTTAAAATTCCTTTTGGCAGATTAAAATAGGTTATTAGAGGAGTACGTAGCCGCTGGAATCGTTCGATTCCGATAACCGACGCAAAAGTTTCACGCGTTTGAGTTTCGGGTCGGTTTTTTACCGGACCCAAATTAGTGGCCCATTTAATTAGGTTTTAATTGGATTAGACTAGAAATAGTAGTTTAAGATGTTTTCACAAAAATGAGAGTTTAGTTATGCCCGAATGAGAAAATGAAAGTTTTAGGAAAGAATTTCCTTAAATAGGAGATTAGCTTAAGTTTGAAATTAGTTTAATTAGGATCGATTTTAATGTCCTTTATTTATGAAATGCCTTAGGTGGAGACGACTTCAAGGACGGTGCTCGGCATAGCCAGGACGCCAGGTAAGTGGATGTTAGGTTTCCGCCCATTAAGGCCCTACATCGTATCAACGTTAGGTTTTTCTATTTTGATGATGATTTTCTGACTGTGGGTTTAATGAGTCGGGTAGCCTAGAATGTTAGTTATTAGAGGTTTGTTAAGTTTGTTATGAGTATAGCATGTCCATGTACGTTGCGAATGGTTGATGATATGTCTATGTATGTCTATGAACTCCTCATGCATCATGTTTTCTTAAAAGTGCATACGAACTGTTTATGAGCATGTTTTTATGAAATGTCAAGATAACGAACGATTATGAACTTCTGACTGTATGTTATCATGGTTCTGACTGTATGTTCTCACGGGTTTTGACTGTATGTTCTCATGGTTCTGACTGTATGTTCTCACGGGTTCTGACTGTATGTTCTCACGGGTTCTGACTGTATGTTCTCACGGGTTCTGACTATATGTTCTCATGTTTCTGACTGTATGTTCTCACGGGTTCTGACTGTATGTTCTCACGGGTTCTGACTGTATGTTCTCACTGGTTCTGACTGTATGTTTCTCACGGGGCAAGAAAAAGGTTTTACGAAACGAAATGAAACAAAAATGTTTTATAAATGTCATGCATATATGTAAAGTTACGTTTAGAGCATCCCCTTACTAAGCATTAGGCTTACTGTTTATGTTGTATGATGTAGGTGACAGGTGTGAAGGTGAGAGTTCCTCATGATGACAAGGAATAGGTGGTCGACGGGTGGTGCTCGTGGCGACGGGGTGTGTTTTGGCTTGATGATCCGATGGCTTGAATGATGTATGTCGAATGATGTGAGTTAGTTTTGTTGGTTAGAAAGGTGATGGATTTTGGGGTGTATATTTAAGTTTAATATTCAGGAAATTTTATAGTGGATATAGGTTCGAAGTAGTACTATTTTGAATGATTTGTTAATGTATGTCCTTGGTGATGTTTTAGGAAATTTAGTGCTTATGCTCGATGTATGTTTTGAGGATTTGATTGGGTTTTGTTTAATAATTTTACGTTAGTAGGTCTATGTGTCGGTTTTGTCTGTGAAATTATCAAAGTGTTTAAGTATGTAGATTGAATGTTTTGATAGAAAGATGTATGAATAGTCGAGTTTTGATGTATATGTAGTGGTAGTAGATTGTTTAGAATGTAGAGTCTTAATTTTAGAAATATACTGGAACTGCTTGGGTTATTTTTAACAGGTAAGGATAAGCTCGATTTTTAGAGCGATACATGCAGTTCGTTTTCTTGAATTTGTCTGAAATTGTAGGTTATATTAGTGTCATGTTTTGATGATCGAGGAATGAGTGATTTTAAGGGATTTCAACAATCCGAGACTTCAATTTAACGGTTTAGAAGTCGAAACGTTATGAGTGATATAAAAAGAAAAATTTACGTGGTTACGAGAGTTTAAAGTTAAGGTTACGTTAGGGTTAGTTTGTTTAAGGGTTTTGGGTTATGTTTAAAGTAAAAATGAAAAAGTTTATGCGAAAAATACGAGGGCTTAGGTAATGATTATGTCACGGCAAGTCCGTGGCGGCCCTATGGGGTTGGGGTCGTCACAGTTATGGTATCAGAGAGACGGAGTTTTAAAAGCGAGTTCTGTGATTTGCCTGCCAAAAACACACCGCCGCACGAGGACTCTCCATCGACTGTAAGTGTTTAAGTTTATGTATGATTCTAAATTGTTTATTTTGTATGTGTTGCTTAATGTGAAGGAACCAGAAAATGCAATGTGTCTAGGAACAAGAAATTGCCGAAAGCACCTAGAAAACTCGAGGAGAAATCCATTAGTCAGCTTATGGACATAGTGTACCAATGGTCAGAACAAATAGAGATCTTACTCGACCGAGATGGAAATGGTAATAGACAAGATAGTACTTCGTGGAACCAGGGTAGTGAACGAACTAGGCAGTTCGACCTCCGATATTTGATGGATGTGCTATAGATCCGATACAGGCCAAGGTGTAGGTTCGAGCAACGGAAAGATTGTTTGACATTATTAAGGTGAAGGAGGTAGATAAGGTTTCTTATGCGATGTGTCATCTGGTGGAAGTGCAAGTTGCATTCCGGTCGATGTTTTCGGTGCGACAAGGTGGGACATAAGGCCAAAGATTGTCTAGGACCGAATAAGATACCACCGTGTTGTCCTTCGAGGATGTCTGCCATGATCGAAGAAGAGGGAGTTGTTCAACCATCGGTTATTCCAGGTATATTCATATAGTAGTAATTAATAAGATGAGGAGTGTTAGAGCAAAAGTGTGTTTTGAGTAGGGGTTTAAAATGTAACTCTTGTATATTAGATAGAAGGAGGATTGTGAATAGAGAAAGTTACGCATTGTGATGAATAACCTAGGATAATTGTGCAAGTGTGCACATACTTAGAATTTATTACCATTGGAGGGATACGACTTAAGAGATCTAACGGTTTGACGAATCCCCTAAGTATTTAAATGAAGGTAATAACCAAAAGTCTATCTTAGGTGAATTTTCGAATAGGAGCATTTGACTTAGTAGATATCGGTGAAGAGAACAAAGATATTGAGGTAAAGTTGTTAGGTTAACAAATTTAGAGATGTTAGAAAATAGGGAATCTTATGTAAGGTGGTATTTAAGTTACGAGAATTAGACGTTTGCTAGGAGGTATGTACCACTTTAGAAGGTTAGTTGATAAAGGGAGATTTGTTTCTCTTTTTGGACGTGTGAGGTTTACAACCAACGCGATAGGGGAGAAAACTTAATTAAGCTAAGGGCGGTCTGTGCATAATAGACGCGTTGAGTCATGAGTGCGTGTAGTTCGACAGAGTGAGTACCAATTAGGAAGGGTAACGAGTAATTGATTTCAAACTTTTGGTTTAGAAAGATAAGAGAAAAGTGGTAAGTCTGAAGTTGATACAGTTCGAGTTAACACCGTAACTTGTGACTTACCTCCAAGATGGAAGTAGGAGCTTTAGTGTTTAAAGGACCAGAGAGGTAGATCGTAATGAAGTGTCATTTCCAAATTTTTGGGAAAAGAATTAACTGGGGAGTTTAGGTGGTGGCCTATTATGTCCAACTCGAAGTGCATATGAGTGATCGAACGATAGAATGTGAAGCTGGAAGAGTTTAGAACTTTGGGGATGTAGAAGTAGTCATTACTCAATAGGTGGTTATAGCCGTAGGTCAGTCAAAATTTAGCACCTAAGAAGTAATAGAGGAAATATAAAGAATGAGATCAAATTAGGTGAGTTAGAAAGCTTGGCCTATGAGGAATTAAGTGAAGGCCGATTTATGTGAGAATTTAAGGAAGTGAACTCGATCACTTTGGTGTTTGCCTAGAGACTTGAGAATAAATAGAGCTTGTAGTATGAGTCATGGCATGCTTAGCTCCATTAAAGGTTATGGATGCTTCTAAATTTTGGGGAAAATAGAAGAATAAGATTTAAGAACTTTAGAAGATCTACATTAAGGTTGTAGGTCTACCTACAACAAGTTTGCTAACAAGAAAATTGTTAGATGAATTATTGTGAAGAAGCTAGGGAGAACATTATGAACCTGACTAGAAGAAATGACCAAGTAGTAGATTAGTTCGTAACTTTCGAAGAAGTCTTAGTGTGATATTAAGAATAAGTCTAGGACATTATCTAAATTAAATAAAGGGTTTAGATTCGAAATTTTAATCGAATGTTAGTGTTGTGCGGATTTATAGATTAATGGGTCACCGGACGAGGAGGACGAGAAATTGCACAAATAATGTTCAAGTGCATCGAGATAAGATTAAATTAGGAAATCTCAAAGGCTCGACCCTTATGTACCGAAGTCGGAGCCAATGATTTTGTAAATGGCTAAGGTTAAGAATGATAAGCTAAGCTTAAGTGTGTGAAGAAGATCGCGACTTGAGGAAATAGAGAATGTGTGATGTGAGATAAAATGATCGGTTAGGTAGATCTTTGGATTTCGAGTAGTGTAGTACGAGTAAGTAAGAAGTTTTACTAGATCGAACGGAAACTCGAAATAAGAGTTAAGTAGTTAAGGTAGAGAAATTTGGAGCATGTTGGATGAAATGAAGGGAGAATTGCATGAAGGCTATCCAAGTGAACTTAGAAGTGAGAGTAGATTTTGAGGTTTAGTAAAGTTGACTTGTAAGTTACGTCGAAGTGCTTATGCACATTTTCTTTTAGGTGTTGGGTGGATAGTTTAACGAATTGGTTTAGACTTAAGAATTTGTTAGTAATTGATGATGTTAGTGATTAATGACGACCGAGATAAAAGTTGGACAAAACGAGCGTAGTGGAAATAATTATAGAGACCTAGTGGATACTGTAAAAGCATAAAGAAATAGATTTAGTAATTACCGCCCTGTATAGAGGAATGGCATTAGAGTAGCTAAGGAAATGTTATGATTGCCCAAGGTAAGTAGGTTTAAAAAGTGAAAGTGATGATTTGGGAAAAAGATAATAGTGTGGAGAAGAGTTCGAAATGGAGAATTAGGGTGAGAAATTTAATTATCAAGTCCTTAGTGTCATATAATTGAGGAAGCTTTGAGGAGTTAGAAGCCGAATGAACTTAGCTCGAGGTTAAGTTAGAGGAAATTCGAGGTTCTAAGTGACAAAGGATTAAGTCAAAGTCGATGAGTGAATGAGCGATTGAATTACGAAGTGCAAAGTTAGATGGATTGAAAGCTTCGGAGATATAGAAAACTATGAAGACCCGAAGGGTGGGTAAGACCATAGGAGTGTCGTGAATGGTATTGCGAGCATGGTTAAGTAAATAATGTGAGGGTGAGTAATTAGAAATTTAACCAAGCAATAATTTTGGGGACAAAATTCCAATTAAGGAGGGAAGGATGTAACGCCCGGATTTTCGAATTTTAGGATTTTCTAATTCCTTAGATAATTTTCGTAAATGGCAAATTAAAGTATTTTCTTGAGCGGGATGTTTCTTTAGAGCCCAAGAAATTTACGGGGATTTTTAGAAAAATAAGTGAAATTTTAGAAACCCAAATCGAAAAGAATAATGCTAGAGTTCCCGTTTTACCCGTTTAGTATGTTAATTCGTAAAAATAGCTAAATAAGTCCGTTTTGTGAACGGTGAGTTTTGTTAGAACTCTAAGATTAAATTGGAATATTTGGACAAATAAGGAAATTGCAGAGAAACCGAGTTGATAGACGAATTAAAGAATTAAGTATAGAATTGAGGGAGGGGCATTTAAGTAATTTGGTAAGTAAAAGATTTTAATTTTTATTAAAGGCATAATGGCTTCACGATGAAGCCATTACCCGCTGAGAGCTCCCGATGCCGAGAGAGACGAAGAGCGCGACGGCTCTTCTCCGGCGGCGACCAGGCGTTTCCAACCACCATTCTGACGTGCAGACGCCGGCAAGCTGAACCAGAGCTCGGTTCGGCCTTCTCCGCGCCAGACCCGACCGAAAACAGGTTGAGATTCTTCCCTGTTTTCGTTCTGTTCATGGCCGGCGGTGGCGAGCTCGATTGAGCTCCGTCCACCGGCCCTTTTTGGTTGCTTTAAGCGTCAATTGGCCGAGCTCGGTGCTGGCATGGATTGCCGAGCAATGAGGAGCTCGGATTTGGGGAAAAACCGAGGGGCTAGGTTTTGAGATTTCGGGTTTTCTGAATTGGAACTTCGATTTTAGGTTAGTTTATGTTAATTGGATGTTAGGAGGATAGATTAGTGAGGAATTGAGAGAGTTTTTATGAAAAATTGGAAAAGAGAAATTTTGGGAAAAAGGGGCAGAATCGGGTTTCTGCAAAATTGACCTAGCTCCGGTCATTTGTTTTAAAATTCCTTTTGGCAGATTAAAATAGGTTATTAGAGGAGTACGTAGCCGCTGGAATCGTTCGATTCCGATAACCGATGCAAAAGTTACGCGCGTTTGAGTTTTGGGTCGGTTTTTTACCGGACCCAAATTAGTAGCCCATTTAATTAGGTTTTGATTGGATTAGGCTAGAAATAGTAGTTTAAGATGTTTTCACAAAAATGAGAGTTTAGTTATGCCCGAATGAGAAAATGGAAGTTTTAGGAAAGAATTTCCTTAAATAGGAGATTAGCTTAAGTTTGAAATTAGTTTAATTAGGATCGATTTTAATGTCCTTTATTTATGAAATGCCTTAGGTGGAGACGACTTCAAGGACGGTGCTCGGCATAGCCAGGACGCCAGGTAAGTGGATGTTAGGTTTTCGGCCCTTAAGGCCCTACATCGTATCAACGCTAGGTTTTTCTATTTTGATGATGATTTTCTGACTGTGGGTTTAATGAGTCGGGTAGCCTAGAATGTTAGTTATTAGAGGTTTGTTAAGTTTGTTATGAGTATAGCATGTCCATGTACGTTGTGAATGGTTGATGATATGTCTATGTATGTCTATGAACTCCTCATGCATCATGTTTTCTTAAAAGTGCATACGAACTGTTTATGAGCATGTTTTTATGAAATGTCAAGATAACGAACGATTATGAAATTCTGACTGTATGTTCTCATGGTTCTGACTGTATGTTCTCACGGGTTCTGACTGTATGTTCTCATGGTTTTGACTGTATGTTCTCACGGGTTCTGACTGTATGTTCTCACGGGTTCTGACTGTATGTTCTCATGTTTCTGACTGTATGTTCTCACGGGTTCTGACTGTATGTTCTCACGGGTTCTGACTGTATGTTTCTCAAGGGGCAAGAAAAAGGTTTTACGAAACGAAATGAAACAAAAATGTTTTATAAATGTCATGCATATATGTAAAGTTACGTTTAGAGCATCCCCTTACTAAGCATTAGGCTTACTGTTTATGTTGTATGATGTAGGTGACAGGTGTGAAGGTGAGAGTTCCTCATGATGACAAGGAATAGGTGGTCGACGGGTGGTGCTCGTGGCGACGGGGTGTGTTTTGGCTTGATGATCCGATGGCTTGAATGATGTATGTCGAATGATGTGAGTTAGTTTTGTTGGTTAGAAAGGTGATGGATTTTGGGGTGTATATTTAAGTTTAATATTCAGGAAATTTTATAGTGGATATAGGTTCGAAGTAGTACTATTTTGAATGATTTGTTAATGTATGTCCTTGGTGATGTTTTAGGAAATTTAGTGCTTATGCTCGATGTATGTTTTGAGGATTTGATTGGGTTTTGTTTGATAATTTTACGTTAGTAGGTCTATGTGTCGGTTTTGTCTGTGAAATTATCAAAGTGTTTAAGTATGTAGATTGAATGTTTTGATAGAAAGATGTATGAATAGTCGAGTTTTGATGTATATGTAGTGGTAGTAGATTGTTTAGAATGTAGAGTCTTAATTTTAGAAATATACTGGAACTGCTTGGGTTATTTTTAACAGGTAAGGATAAGCTCGATTTTTAGAGCGATCCATGCAGTTCGTTTTCTTGAATTTGTCTGAAATTGTAGGTTATATTAGTGTCATGTTTTGATGATCGAGGAATGAGTGATTTTAAGGGATTTCAACAATCCGAGACTTCAATTTAATGGTTTAGAAGTCGAAACGTTATGAGTGATATAAAAAGAAAAATTTACGTGGTTACGAGAGTTTAAAGTTAAGGTTACGTTAGGGTTAGTTTGTTTAAGGGTTTTGGGTTATGTTTAAAGTAAAAATGAAAAAGTTTATGCAAAAAATACGAGGCTTAGGTAATGATTATGTCACGGCAAGTCCGTGGCGGCCCTACGGGGTTGGGGTCGTCACACTAATTACCTGCATAAAATTCAATCCCAACCAGATCCAGAATACTCTACTCAACTATCTGCTCAACTTTCTTGTATACGAAATCTCCAAATAGTAGCAAAGAAAAACTATAATACTAACATCCCCAAAT
Source organism: Begonia masoniana (assembly GCA_022432975.1). Classification (NCBI taxonomy): domain Eukaryota; kingdom Viridiplantae; phylum Streptophyta; class Magnoliopsida; order Cucurbitales; family Begoniaceae; genus Begonia; species Begonia masoniana. The sequence continues at coordinate 52,903,688 of CM039502.1, forward strand.
GAAGAAAGTCCACAGTACAGAGCGATACATCACCCTTAACTATGAATATATACCACAAATACACATAGCTACACTACAACTATCAAAAACATCAACCAAAATGAGTTAAGCATTCCCATCATTTCTACAAACGGACATCTACAATAAACTACTAAAATATAAAGTTCCACATTCTCTTGAAGACCATGGTTGTGACGCCCCGACAACTGCCTGCACCGGCATGCCCCGAACTCCTTCGACTGCGGCCTAGTCCTCGGCTGTCCCCTCTACCTCACCTGGATAATACTCGCCACCTACACCATAGAACACAAAATGTAAGCCTAATGCTTAGCAAGTAGGGAATAACAATGCGACAACACACCATGCAATCAACCTAACATTTGCAGTTTCTAACACTCAGTTGTGGTTATTTGCTGTTCGTTGCTTTAATCTTTCATAAGCCGTGTGGAACGAGTTGGCACACATCCCATAACCGTCTAGGATGGCCATGCATAATCTCCCTTGTCGATCGTAGAATCCTATAATGGTCTAGGAATTCATACTCACGACAGTTACGTATTTTAGTGTTCATTGCTTTAATCGTTTCATAAGCCGTGTGATTTGAGTAGGCACACATCCCATAACCGTCTAGGATGGCCAAACTCAGAATCACCAGAGCAAGACCAGACAACTCACATCCCATAACCGTCTAGGATGGCCATGCATAATTTCCCTCGTCGATCGTAGAATCCTATAACCGTCTAGGAATTCATACTCACGACATTTACGTAATTTAGCCAATCATCCTTCATAGAGGTCCCTTCGAGGTGCTACTATCAGCACCGTATCCCGACAAGGCACTCTATTCCAGATTGCTTTGCCACGTGGGCTGCCACGTGGGTCCCCGTAGGGCGGTACACGTGTACTCACGATCTTACCTTAGCACTCACAATGCCAAACAATGCAACCACTCATCTCTAGCGTAGCGTACTATAACTCACGATGCATGTGTCAACAAAGATATGCAATACAACACGAAACAAAACAACAAAACGCAACACGAAACAAAACAACCAAATACGCAAACAAACAAATAATTCCCTACCGTTCCATGATGTAGGCCCGAAGGCAAAACACAAGCAATCCACTACTTACCTGGTTGCTCGAAACTCAATTGTCCACTTCATCCGATAATTCAATCACTCGATCACCTAAAATAACAAAACTTAATTTAGTAAACTCTAAAGACATTCTTAAACCTAAACTAACTAAAACTATAACACAATTTAACCTAAACAATCAAAACCCGATTTTACGCCAATTTTACCGTCCAACTTCAAACTCCATTAAAACCAAGCCTACATTCACCAATTACTCCCAAACTACTATTTCTAGTTTAATCCAACTAAAATCTAACTAAACGGGCCACTGATTTGGGTTCGGTAAAAACTGACCCGAAACTCAAACGTGCATAACTTTCGCGTCGGATATCGGAATCGAATGATTCCAGCAGCCACGTACTCCTCTAATAACCTATTTTAACCTGCCAAAAGGAATTTTAAAACAACAACTCTAGCTAGGTGAAAAATTAGAAAACTCGAATCTGCCCTAAACCGGAAATTTCACCATTCTCGTTTTTCCATCAATTCTCATCAATTTCTTCACCAATCAATCACCCTAACCTTCATTTAGCATAAACTAATCAAAATTCCAAGGCTACACACCCAAAACCTGAAATGCCCAAATCGGGCTTCACTGTTTTTCGCCCAAACGGAACCCATCACGGCCAGGCAATTCATGCCAGCCCAAAATCCAACAAGCTCAGGCCAAGACCGCCCAAAAACGGCCGGTGATCAGAGCTTAATCAAGCTCGTTTCTCTCGGCCAAAAACAGAACCGAAATAGGGTACAAATCGGGTCTAACCTGTCTGTTCGTGAGCGGAGACAACCAGAAACCGCTCGTCGCCGTCGTCTGGCCGGAGAAAGTCGCAATCGCTGGCGGTGAACGGCCGTCGATCGTCGCTCGCCTCTCCCTCGTCTCTTCCCTGTTCGCTCTCGGCCACAAAGAACTGAATGGCGTCGATCGCCATTCAGTTGTTTTAATTTAAAACAAATAATAATAATAATAACAATTATTATTATTATAACAATTCCTATTAAAATTAATAACATGACATTTACCGTTTTCCCCTCCCGTGTTTTCAATCATTGCGAATATCGTTAAATCTCGTTCTTAATTTATAACCCCCGGCTTAATTTCATAGGGAATACCCGAACCTAAATTAAGAAACCAATCACTTTTCTTTTAAAGTAATTAAAATAATCTATTTTATTATTCTTTTATTTTCTCTCCAATTTTTCCTTTTTAAAAAAAATCTCGGGTGTTACAATCCACCCTCCTTACAAAAATTTTGTCCTCAAAATTTGTAGCCTTATTATTTCTCAATGTTACACATCTCAACTCTTTAGGGTTGCCACACTAAATCTTAACTACTTCTACGACCTAATCAGCTATCAGTCTGTCAACTTAAATCCCAACTAAAATCCTTGGTCACCTAGTAAATTTCTCACGACAGAGCACTTAGGCATCCTATTAGTTAACATCGTTTGACTGAAATACATATCGTGTAATCCACAGTCCTAAATCTTCCTAACTATGTTCACCTAGTCACTTACTTTTCTATCAAACAATCTCAAACCTCCAAAGTCATCTCCATAGCGTAAAACTAGAATCTACGAAGTAAACTTCTTACCCTTAGTTCTAGATTTCAAATTCCCTTCAATCTTACTATCGCATCGTACCCCTATTCCTCATTCTAACATCATCTACGTACTCCAAACTCTCACTATCTACATCAATTCACTATACACTCGAAATCCTAACTGAGTCTTCATTCACTTCAAATTGTCAACTCTCTACGATTCTAAATTGGGTCATTCTAAGCTATACATCCTAAACTATACACCACAACGTTCAATAATCCCTACAATTATTGACTTCACAACACTTTTCTACATCTCCCAAAGTTTTCATGTTCCTAACCTCGCTCCTTATAGCTTGAGTATTTATATGTCCATTAACTTCAATTAAATCAATTATCACCTATACTTTCAAATCTTTCCAACTTAATTCCAACTCTAACTCCTCTAATCTAATGCTCATCAACATTCATCACCACATACATAACTACCTCACATCTCCAAGATATCTTACTACTGTAACACTAAGAACTCAGTACATAAACATCTTATCCTAAATCCTTAAGTTTTAACTTTCTTTCTATTCTACCTTCTCAATCCTAACTTATCACTTCTATCTGTTACACTTATTTATATTAGCCAATCAAGACAATTTATACCTCAAACAATGACATTTCATTAGTTATTCCAACACAACCCTCATACTCAAAGCTCTCATCTCTTAAACCTATCAACTATTCCTCAAAGTATATTCTGAATCTTTGTACTTACATTCACTATGCTCAATTTGTCTAACCCCTAATTTCAGTCATTACCAAACACTCAAATTCTTAAGTCTAAACTAACTATTTTCCGACTTTACACTCGACACCCGAAATGATATTTACGCCCTACTTCCATAATATTTACGCACTTCGTGTCTTCCTATCCACTATTCTCCAATAGAATTTACTAATCTCCTCACTTACCTCACTATTCACCCACTAACATAGTTCAAACGCCTAACTTAGTCTAACTTTCATAACTATGTACTCTTACACATTTTATTAACTTTAACTTAATCACTCCTCACCTATCCTCATCCTCTAAATTCTTCAACTTCATACAAGGGCTAACTCTCTTATCCTAACTCTCTCTCTTAGTTAACTATTCTCTCTCATATATTCGTCCAAAATCTAGAATTTAATCTCATCGTTCTTCTACCTTACATCTTCCATCCTCTACTAATACTCGAGTTCATATTCACATCTCACACTTAAGTTCTCCAACACTTAAGCTTATCAACTCTAGCCTAATTTATTTACAACATCAGAAATTTTGACTTCGTTACATACGAGTCGAACCTTAGAACCTTCTACTTAACATTATCCCTAAGTAACTCAAATACTTTTCGTACAATATCCCGTTCCTCTAATTCAAAATTCTCTAATTCCTCAGATCTTACACTACTAATTAAGATGAACACTTCTACGTAATTACTTAGATTTCACAATCACCACCTTATTTCAATCAGTCACATCTTCTAAAGTATTAACAACACTTTACTGAAACTAGATACTCAAATGTAATATACCTAGATACTTCCACTCTATGTAAGTCTAAAATAATCCATTAAAACTTCCAACCTGAATCCTTAGCTATCAATCCAGTTTAACCCAGTGGAGGAATCTCTATCATCGTATCAACTCCAATCTCTTGTCACTACCTCAACTTTTGCTGGAGCCCTAATGGTATCTTAACGATTTAAGGTATTTTCTGATAACTTCATTTCTAACTTCGAACTGCACTTTGATTTAATGTATCCCTAAAACTCCAAGGGTTTACTAACTATCTCTCATAAGATGTAATTCTCTAAGGAAAACAAATCCTACGTGTATCCACCCTAGGTTACGTCATTCTAAGGTGTGTCTTGCCTTACGTTCGCCTTACATTCAACCCACTATGTCCTTACCCACCCATTAAATACTAGAACACAACTCAAACATAATCAACATCTAACTACTTCCACTATGCGTAACTCTAATTATTCTACAGTTTTCCATTGATCCACATAAACAAACTAATGATACCTCTTTCCTCACATTCATTGGTTATCAAACTTACATTTACAGTCATAATATTCTCTAAGCTTTATATTCGTAATCCTACTTTTATCTATTCTATGCATAATATCTTGTCTGTTCCCTTTGAAAATAAACTTCCTAACTATTCGAACTATCGGTTCTTTACGTCTATAATCATAAAACAAACAAGGTTTAAACCAAACAAACAGGTAAACTAACTAAAAGTAAAGAAATACTTACAGTCGGTGAAGCACGTTACATGGCGGCCGGCATTGTCGGGTAATCTTTTGAACAACTCGACCATTTATGCTCTGATACCATCTTGTAACGTCCCCGAACCCACTTGGCTCGGTGCGCTACTTTGCTAACCAATCCCACGTTAAAATATAATTTAAAATAAAATTGACAAAGTAGAACTAAAGCTAAGTCTCTCAAAACTCTCTTAAGTCATACCTAGCTGCCTAGACTCATTAATTTCCCTTAATTCTAACCGTTAAATATCACGGCGTCTTCCCCAAAAATTTGACAAAGTGACGCCTGAAAATGTCGCCTCCAAAATGCTAAATACCTGCATAAAATTTAATCCCAACCAGATCTAGAATACTCTACTCAACTATCTACTCAACTTTCTAGTATACGAAATCTCCAAATAGCAGCAAAGAGAAACTATAATACTAACATCCCTAAATGAAGAAAGTCCACAGTACAGGGCGATACATCACCCTTAACTATGACTATATACCACAAATACACATAGCTACACCACAACTATCAAAAACATCAACCAAAATGAGTTAAGCATTCCCATCATTTCTACAAACAGACATCTACAATAAACTACTAAAATATAAAGTCCCACATTCTCCTGAAGACCATGGTCGTGACGCCCCGACAACTACCTGCACCGGCATGCCCCGAACTCCTCCGACTGCGGCCTAGTCCTCGGCTGTCCTCTCTACCTCACCTGGATAATACTCGCCACCTACACCATAGAACACAAAACGTAAGTCTAATGCTTAGCAAGTAGGGAATAACAATGCGACAACACACCATGCAATCAACCTAACATTTGAAGTTTCTAACACTCAGTTGTGGTTATTTGCTGTTCGTTGCTTTAATCTTTCATAAGCCGTGTGGAACGAGTTGGCACAAATCCCATAACCGTCTAGGATGGCCACACTCCGAACCACCAGAGCAAGACCAGATAGCACACATCTCATAACCGTCTAGGATGGCCATGCATAATCTCCCTCGTCGATCGTAGAATCCTATAACCGTCTAGGAATTCATACTTACGACATTTACGTATTTTAGTGTTCATTGCTTTAATCGTTTCATAAGCCGTGTGATTTGAGTAGGAACACATCCCATAACCGTCTAGGACGGCCAAACTCAGAATCACCAGAGCAAGACCAGACAGCTCACATCCCATAACCGTCTAGGATGGCCATGCATAATCTCCCTCGTCGATCGTAGAATCCTAGAACCATCTAGGAATTCATACTCACGACATTTACGTATTTTATCCAATCATCCTTCATAGAGTTCCCTTTGGGGTGCTACTATCAGCACCGTATCCCGACAAGGCACCCTATTCCAGATTGCTTTGCCACGTGGGTCCCCGTAGGGCGGTACACGTGCACTCACTGCTGCCACGTGGGTCCCCGTAGGGCGGTACACGTACACTCACTATCTTCCCTCACCACTCACAATGCCAAACAATGCAACCACTCATCTCTAGCGTAGCGTACTATAACTCACGATGCATGTGTCAACCAAGATATGCAATACAACACAAAACAAAACAACGAAACGCAACGCGAAACAAAACAACCAAATACGCAAACAAACAAATAATTCCCTACCGTTCCATGGTGTAGGCCCGAAGGCAAAACACAAGCAATCCACTACTTACTTGGTTGCTCGAAACTAAATTGTACACTTCGTCCGATAATTCAATCACTCAATCACCTAAAATAACAAAACTTAATTTAGTAAACTCTAAAGACATTCTTAAACCTAAACTAACTAAAACTATAACACAATTTAACCTAAACAATCAAAACCCGGTTTTACGCCAATTTTACCGTCCAACTTCAAACTCCATTAAAACCAAGCCTACATTCACCAATTACTCCCAAACTACTATTTCTAGCTTAATCCAACTAAAATCTAACTAAACGGGCCACTAATTTGGGTTCGGTAAAAACCGACCCGAAACTCAAATGTGCATAACTTTCGTGTCGGATATCAGAATCGAACGATTCTAGCGGCCACGTACTCCTCTAATAACCTATTTTAACCTGTCAAAAGGAATTTTAAAACAAACAACTCTAGCTAGGTGAAAAATTAGAAAACCCGAATCTGTCCTAAACCGAAAATTTCACCATTCTCGTTTTTCCATCAATTCTCATCAATTTCTTCACCAATCAATCACCATAACCCTCAATTAGCATAAACTAATCAAAATTCAATGGCTACACACCCAAAACTTGAAATGCCCAAATCAGGCTTCACTGTTTTTCGCCCAAACGGAACCCATCACGGCCAGGCAATTCATGCCAGCCCAAAATCCAACAAGCTCAGGCCAAGACCGCCCAAAAACGGCCGGTGATCGGAGCTTAATCATGCTCGTTTCTCTCGACCAAAAACAGAACCGAAATAGGTCACAAATCGGGTCTAACCTGTATGTTCGTGCGCGGAGACAACCGGAAACTGCTCGTCGCTGTCGTCTGGCCGGAGAAAGTCGGAATCGCTGGCGGTGAACGGCCGTCGATCGTCGCTAGCCTCTCCCTCGTCTCTTCCCTGTTCGCTCTCGGCCACAAAGAACTGAATGGCGTCGATCGCCATTCAGTTGTTTTAATTTAAAACAAATAATAATAATAATAATAATTATTATTATTATTATAACAATTCCTATTAAAATTAATAACATGACATTTACCATTTTGCCCTCCCATGTTTTTGACCATTGCAAATATCGTTAAATCTCGTTCTTAATTTATAACCCCCGGCTTAATTTCATAGGGAATACCCGAACCTAAATTAAGAAACCAATCACTTTTCTTTTAAAGTAATTAAAATAACCTATTTTATTATTCTTTTTTTTTTCTCTCCAATTTTTCCTTTTTAAAAAAAATCCCGAGTGTTACAAAATTCTCCGATTTCTTTTTTCCTAGTTATTTTTTGTTTTTTAAATTGATATTGCAACTTCATGTCGTTGCAAAGAGATAAGCCTTCTTGGACACAAACGCTTATCAGATAACCATAGGTACAACTTTCCCATGGGATCATTTGTCCAAAATTTAAATCAAGTAATTTTTGCCGAATTTTTTTAGCAAATAAAGGAGGTAAGCCATCTATGAATTTGGCCTTCCAATGTTCAGAATTAGTATCTGTTCTTTGCATTATTTTGGTGATAAATACATCTTTATACCATCTAAAATGGGTTAAAGATGGACACCTAAGATTGTATAATAATTCTTGTCCACGTTCATGACGTTGTTCAATGGCGCCAATAAAGTGAATTATGATTGATTGAACGAGAGAATAAACACTATCCTCTATTGTCGTTGTTCTCTGCTGAGTATGTTGTTGTCCTGTAGTAGGATCAACAACCGATTCAACAATACTTTCAAGTTTTACGACGTGAAGAATTTCTGTTTTTTGGAAGTTAGATAAAGAATTTCTGTTTTTTGGTATTACAGGCAACCTTTTAGGCTGCCTGTAATACCATTAATAATAAAAATAGCAATGTCATGATCACTATTTTTTGATGCTTTTACAGACACTTGAATACATCATCATTTTATGAATAGTTTCATAAATTTGATATTCGAATAATCCATCTATATTTCATTCATAGATGGTTTTTGCACTATAAGATTTTTGTTCAAGATAAAAATTTTCTTTCCAGAGTAAATCTTGGGGAGTTGGTCTTTTATAATAGATGCGACGGGTAATATCAGCACCTGGTCCATTATCAAAATTGACACGATTGATTGAAAGATCCATTTGATTTGTTGGAATGAAAGTTTCCTTGTAAATTGGATAGTCTTCCTGAAGATTTTCAAAGGAATCTTCGAGTTTTGTTAATAAAGTATTTGGATCAGAAGTTGATTCAGGTTTAGAATTTAATTCAGAATCTGATTCTTCAGTAAAATATAGAAAGGATCGACCAAAAATAATATAAACAGAAAACTTTATTTAAACAAACAGAATACTTACAGAGAGTATAAGAGATCAAAAGAGAAGAGAGCAAAATAAGCGCACACCAGTTATTACAAAGAGAGAGAGAGAGAGAGAGAGAGAGAGAGAGAGTTCTTCCAAAGCTTTTTAAATAAGAATTACATTGATCCATTATATAGAGAAATAAAGGAGCTAATAATTGGGTTCATCACCCGATCCCAAACTTTATTGATTGCAGCTTTATTGTCTGCTTTAACTTTGTCTTTTACTGGGTCTTCTTTACTACAGCTGGTAGAATAATCAATAATGTCTAATTGACTGTGGCTGACTTGGCTGACAGAGTCTTTTGATTCTCCATATTTGCGACTCCACCATGGAGGAGAGTTGTCAATAACATAGGCAACAAAGGTTTTGTGTAACACCCAAAAAATTTCTATAATGCGTATAGCCTTAGATTAGTTACGAGAGGGGAGTTTAAATTCATTCAAGGGTTATGTAATTTAAAAAGTGTAATTGGGAAAGGATTTTGGGGAGAAAACATTAGAGTTGAGTGTTAAGAATTTTATTGAGTGAAATTTCTTTAAAAGGAAAGTTAAGTGAAGGAAAGTTAAAGTGTAAAGAAGAGGTTTTATAGGAGGAAGCCACGTTGAATGAGGTTAAGAATGAGGATGGGTGGCTTTTGAACTTTGTAAAAATTGTGTGGAAAAAATTTAAAAGAAGGGAAATTATGTTTTAATTAAAAAGTGAAATTTAAGGTTAAGAGAGCAAATTCCCTTCTTCTTCCTCTTTTTCTTCCACGAGAATTCCAGCAACCTTAGAGTTTTCTCTCCTCCATTTTCCATCAAGTTTTTGCAAGAAATCAAGGTAATTTTAAGTGAGTTTTATGTTGTATACACTTGGATGAAGATTTTGTGGTTTTGTTGAGTTTTAAGGGAATTTGGTTAGGGTTTGAAAACCCTCATTGGTGAACTCGAAAAATTTTGTTTCCCTTTGCTAGTTTTCTTCCTATTTTGATAGTTTAATCCTTAGTTATGTTAGTTTATGTTATTTTTAGGAAGAAATTAAGGATTGGGTGTGAGCTTTGGGAAAACCGGTTTTGAGAAGTTTTTGCACTGGTTTTGTTTTGTGAATTTCGAATTGGTCATTGAGTTTGGTTGTTTAATTTAATTGATTCAATGGATAGTAGACGTGTAGAGATTTACGAAATGGGGTGGCACATCCAAATCCGTTGAAAAACGAATAAGTTATGGCCAATTGAAGTTTGTGCACTAAACTTGAAGGAAAATCGGATTTTAAGTGTTAAGTTGTAAAGTTGTTGGTAGTTTGGCTTAGATAAATTCTTAGAATTTCTTAGAGTATTGCTAAGTAATTTTCTTATAATTTTTAAGTTGCCGAGCAAGTAATTTAACAGGGACGAAGTGAACAAACAAGTGCTGAGCGATCAGGAAAGTAGAGGATTGTTTTTGTTGCCTTTCGGGCCTACACCATGGAACAGTAGGGTTTAATGTTTGGTGTTGTGTTGTGTTGCATATTTTTTAACATGCATCATTGTTTTTAATTACGCTAGATACGAGTTTTTGCATTGTTTTGAATTGTGAGCGTGAAATGTAATCAGATAAAAGAATTGTAAATTGGTCTTGAGTAGAGTTGCCTTGTCGGGAATATGTGCTGGAGTGTAGCACCCCGAGGGGACCTCTATGAGAGATGTATGGCTAAAATATGTAATGGGTCTTGAGTATGAACTTTTAGATGGTTATGGGATGTTTGCTATCTGGTCTTGCTCTGGTGGTTCTGAGTGTGGCCGTCCTAAAAGGTTATAGGATGTGAGCCTACTCGATCCACACGGCTTATGGAAGACTAATGCAACGAATATAAAACAAGCACAACTGAGAGTTAGAAACTGCATGTGATAATATTGGTTGCATTGTGTATTGTTTGCATTCATTATTCCCTACTTGCTAAGCATTAGCCTTATTTTTTGTGTTCTGTGGTGTAGGTGACAATATCTTCACAGGTGAGCTATAGATGAGGGAGCCCAGGACTAGGTAGCAGTCGGCGACGCACGGGGCAAGCCAATGTGGCAGTTGTCGGGGCGTCTCTGTAACGACCCCGGCCAGGAGCCGTCACGTGTTCATATTCTTTCATTAGTCGTTTGCTTGACTTTTACTATTATTACATTCACTTACTATCTCTCAACAGACTTTCACATTTTACATATACTTTTTTTTTTAAACTGGTAATAGAGACGCAGAACCATCAAGGAAGACGAACCCTCTCATGCCCGACTTCCCACGCCTCGTCGGCTCAAACTTTCACAGAGTCGAGCGACTAGACTCGGTCCTTGGTTTCTTGACGATTTCGGAAAAGAGGAAGTGCCCTCAATTCTCCTAACAAAATACCACTCGGGTTTGCATGGGTTGCATGCGTTGACAACCCTCAGAAACTTAGTCGTCCGGTCGTCACGTGCATTACGCGTGACTCGCTTAACATCACCTAAAAGGAGACATCTTCCGGTGGGCACGTGGGCCTCGCGTGGTAAATTAAAACATCATCCGGTCACTAAATGACAAAGACACATTTTATATCTTCCGGTGACGTCATCCGGAAGACTAAACCATCATACAACTATCCTTCGGCATCTGCCGATGACGTCAGCCGGAAGACTAAACCAACAAACAACTACCCTTCGGCATCTGCCGATGACGTCAGCCGGAAGACTAAACCATCAAACAATTAACCTTCGGCATCTGCCGATGACGTCAACCGGAAGACTAAACCATCAACAACTATTCTTTCGGCATCTGCCGATGACGTCAGCCGGAAGACTAAACCAACAAACAATTAACTCTCGGCATCTGCCGATGACGTCAACCGGAAGATTGCCTCATCCAGCTTCCGTCTTACGGTAGAGAACACTAAATCATCAAAGGACTCCTTCCAACTGGAAGAAAACACAACTCATCCAAATGCATATAACGGAAGACTTAAGCAACAGATCATTTATAATCTATATAATCATTCCCTGACTCAGTGATCCACTAGACAGTTTCAAAGCTCAACGTTTTAAAATAATCTCATCCTACTTAAACTACCATATCCTTTAACATACTGTAACATAAGAGTCTTAACCAGGGGTCATAAATCGCCTCTCCAGTCCCGCACTGTCACCTTGAGCATCCTCCAGCAACCAGCCTTAAGCATCCTCTTTGAACATAACATCCTCACCTGAACCTTCTTCACCTACACCATAAGGTTTAACTATAAGCCTAATGCTTAGTAAGGAATGCATGCTGACAGATATACATGAGTACACAATTTAAAGAGACATAATTCATAAACCATTCTTCATTCATGTTCATCTTTATCATTTACATAACATGTATTAAGGCAGGGAACGAGGGAGGAAGACAGGGGTACATAGTCATTTGCCTATCGCGGCAGTCGTACATAATCATTTGCCTATTGCGGCAATCATGATACATCACTCGGCCTCCCCAATGGGAGAATTCGCGAGCCATACATATCATTAACTCGGCCTCCACCAGTGGGAGATTTCGCGAGTCGTACATATCATTAACTCGGCCTCCACCAGTGGGAGAATTCACGAGTCATACATAACATAGTCTTCCCCCGCTCTGCACTTAATCTTGGTTACATTTGCTTTTCATATTCTCAACTTAATCATAACAGGGACACAGTGCATAGACATAAAGTTCATAGAGAAAAGTCATATCATGAGGACAAGTAAAACATCTTGTAACTTTACATTTACTTACACAACTTCTTCATATCGTGGAAATAACAAATCATAGTCAATAAGCTAACATCTCAGTGATTTCCTAATACCCTTGCGGTGTAGGGCCCTAGTGGCCGGAAATCTTAATACATTCACTTACCTGGATTCCTTAGCAATCCGAGTTTCTTTCCTTTAAACTTCTTCACCTAAAACATGTACATTACAGTAGTTAAAACAAAGTCCTAATAGTCCTAATCATAAACCATCCTAGGATCTAATAGCTAAAGTCATTCCGATTCCTCTGTTTGACACACTGCAGTCTGAAATCCGAAACTAGGTGGACTAGGTTTTACCATTGATTAAATCCGAGTTGGTTACTTAAAATGCTCAGAATCGATTCGGGATGACATTTCTACTCCTAGATTTTAAAAAGTCATAAACTACTCGGCCACTGCTAAAAAAATCCGAACTCAGTGCCGAGCTGAAAACAGAGCTCTATTTACTAATGAATGACCACATTGTCCATTTCATACCTCGGGTGTGGATTTGCAGAGAAGAGCAAGCTCGAAACCAGCCGTCGGTAAAGGGAAGTTCTGGTAGCCGAGAGCAAGAACTTGGGAAAGAAGGAATCGCCGAGAGGGAATGTCGGCTACAGTGGCAATAAATGAGATTTAAGGTTTCCATTTCCTATTTATACTTAATCCATCAATTCTAATTACAAAACTGCCACCTAACCTAGTTTTACTCAACTTGTAATAAATTTGTCTTAACATTAAATTTAAATCGCAAAGGTTAAATAAGAGGGTGACAATGAAAATGGTCAGAAAATCACCTGGCCGAAATGTCGGGTGTTACAGTCTCGGCCATAGTTTTTCGAGGGATGTGTGGGGGAATCGGTATTTTGGGATTGTGTATAGTTTTCTAACTATTCTGGATGTTTGAAGTATTTAATTGTTTTGTTGGTTTGATTTTGTAAATGTGGTTTGGGAATTGTTGTTGAATTTCTTTGAATGTGTTTTATGAAAGTTTGATTTTCAGGTTTGGTTTTAGAAAATTGTAGTCGTTATGCCACTCGTTTTTTTTGTATAGCAAACAACTACAGTTTTCATTTGTTTCTACGTTTTTGCTGACGTTTCGGAGTCAGTTTTCTGAGTTTTTTACGTGTCACGGAGTCGGAGATGTCGAGAACGTTTGGGGAAATTTTGAGTGAATTGGGTATGAATGGTTTGAAGAAAATTGGAGGAAAGGTGAAAATGGATGCTGGTGGCCGAGGATGGCGCACCAGATGCAGAGCGTGGCCGAGTGTGGCGCGCGCATAGCGCAGGCATGGCGCACAGGAGGCGCCATGGCCGATCGATCACAACGCCATGGCCGATCGATCGCGAAAAACAGAGAGCTCCCCGATCGATCGGCTCTGTGCGCCGATCGATCGCGAGCAGCACGCACGATGCGCACGCACTGCCTGGGCGTCGTGTGCACCAAACGCGCTCGCGCGCGCCCATAAGTGGGCCATTCTGATTTTTTTCAAGATTTTTATTTTTTCAAATATGTTTTAAACCGATCTTTTTCGACACTGTTTTGCACGTATTTCACGCTCGTTTTCCAACCATTTTTTAGGGTTCAAAAAACCCAAAAATCGAGTTAAAATTTTATCGAAAATTATTTTAAATTACGTTTTAATCACGGGATTGTTGTGCAAAGTAGCACACTGAGCCTGTGTGGGTTCGGGGGCGTTTTAAGTTGGTATCAAAGCAAAAGTGGTCAAGTCGTTTAGAGGATTACCCGACAATGCTGGCTGCCATGCAACGTGCTTCGTCGACTGTAAGTATTCATTTCCTTTAGTTAGTATATATATATATATATCTTGGATTAGATTGTTTTAACTATGTACAAGATTAGATCCAAAATGCAGAGGAACCCAGGACGACCCGGACGACCTAGAAATGAACCAGAACCACCTAGAAACCCACTAGAGGAATCAGTCAAGCAGCTTGCAGATCTAGTCACAAAGCTAGCTGAATTGTTTAGATATCTCATCGGTCAGGGAGGACCAGGAAATGTTGGAGCCGGTTCTAGTGGAGATAAGTTTTGAAGGTTGAAGCCTTCAGCGTTTGAAGGTAGTTTGATAGATCCGGTTCTAATGGAGAGGTGGATATATACGATCGAAAACATGTTCAAGTATGCTGACGTGGAGAAAGGAAATAAGGTGAAGTGTGCTACTTTCCATCTGACTAATGCGCTCAGAGCTGGTGGGAGACGGTGGAGGCTACCACCGGTCCTCAGGGCCTGACGTGGAAAGAGTTTAAGGATCTATTCTTCGATAAATATTACAACCGGACAGTTCAAGCAACTAAAAGACTAGAGTTCGTACAGTTAAAGCAGACCAGGTCAGTTGGAGAGTACATCAGACAGTTTGAGAGTCTTTCACGATTTTCTAGCAATATGATGAGCAAGGAAGAAGATAAGGTGTTGCCGTTTGTGCAAGGCTTGAAACCGGAGATTTACAAACTCGTGAAAACTTATGGAATTGATGGAGTGTCGTTTACGAAAGTAGTGGCTAAAGCACTGGAAGTCGAGGAGGCAGATGACAAATGTGTCAAGCCAGCTGAGACCCCAAAAAAAATGTTCAGAGAGATTACAACTCAGGTTAGCCGTGGAGGATCGTCTTCTCAGTCGCAAGGAACCAAGCGGCCGAGAGGTAATTTGAATGATCAGAGTGGGGGGGGGGGGGGGGGGGGCAAGAAGCCACAACAACAGAAGAGATTGTTTTCACAGTGTCCTAAATGTTTGAAGTCCCATCTCGGAGAGTGTCGGCAATATGCTAGAAAGTGTTACAACTGTTTTGAAGCTGGTCATCTCTCCTGTGATTGCCCGATGCCGAAAGTTATCTGATGCTTCAAGTGTAACCAACTGGGTTACGTAGCCACCGATTGCCCTACATTGAAGAAAGGACCAGCTAAAACTACTCCCAGAATTTTTGCTATGATCGAACCTGATGGGGAAGACCGTTCTGCTATGATTTTAGGTACTGTGTTTGTTAATTTAGTGCCAGCGTTTACGTTGATAGATTCGGGTGCATCCAATTCATCTGTAGCAGCATTGTTTGTGGTGAAGTTGAACTTAGAAGTGAAACCTGCGGGATGTATGTTCGATGTGACTTTACCGTCTGGCGAGTGTTTACATTCAGATCAGGTGGTACAGGATGGTCTGATATCGGTCGGAAGGAAGCAACTACCAGCTACTTTGATTGTAATGGGGATAACCGGGTATGATGTGATACTCGGTATGGATTGGTTGATTCGTCATCATGCCACAATTGATTGTCGAGCAGAGACTGTCAATTTTCATCCTCCGAACGGTGAGAAGCTTTCACTGCAATCTTTGAGAAGTGTTCAGAAGCTTTCAGTAATGGCACCGATGGATGTTCAGGGATCTCCTATGGGTGAGTCTGTGTGTTTTCTTGCAAACATTGTAGATTTCCATTCTTTGGTAGAAGCTAAACCTCAGGATATATCTGTTGTACGTGATTTTCCCGAGATGTTCTTGGATGTTTTGCCTGGTCTACCTCCAGACCGAGAAATCGAGTTCGTAATTGATACTTATCCTGAAACTGAACCTGTATCGAAGAATCCTTGCAGGTTAGTTCCTCCTGAATTGAAAGAACTAAAGAAGCAACTGGAAGAATTGGTGTATAAGGGGTTTATACGCCATAGTTTCTCGCCGTAGGGAGCACCCGTGTTGTTTGTGAAGAAGAAGGATGGGTCACTACGGATGTGCATTGATTACCAGGAGTTGAACAAGCTGACTATTAAGAACAAGTATCCGTTGCCAAGGATTGATGATTTGTTCGATCAACTACAAGGAGCCCGGATATTCTCCAAGATTGATTTGAGATCGGGGTATTATCAGTTGAAGGTCAGATCGCAAGATATCCCGAAAACAGCTTTCTTGACGCGGTATGGACATTATGAGTTTTTGGTTATGTCGTTCGGATTGACGAATGCTCCAGCTTCGTTAATGGATTTGATGAATCGGGTATTCTGAGAGTATCTCGATAAATTTTTGATTGTGTTTATCGACTATATTCTAGTATATTTCCGTGATGAAGAGGAGCATAAGGAACATCTAAGGATAGTACTGGAGACTTTGAAGCGGCATTAGCTGTATGCAAAGTTCTCGAAGTGTGAGTTTTGGCTGAATAAAGTGCATTTCCTCGGTCATGTTATATTCAGTGGAGGAATATCAGTGGATCCAGCCAAGATTCAATGAATTAATGAATGGCCTCAGCCGAAGAATGTCAGTGAGATTCGAAGTTTTATGGGGTTGGCTGGCTATTACAGAAAGTTTATTGAGGGCTTTTCGAGGATAGCAGCACCCCTTACTCGGCTGACCAGAAAAGATGTGAAGTATGATTGGTCTGAAGACTGTGAGCTTAGTTTCCAGATGTCGAAGCAGAAATTGACGACAGCTCCAGTGTTGACATTACCAGTGGCAGAGGAGAAGTTCAGTATTTATTGTGATGCCTCTCGGATTGGTTTGGGTTGCGTGCTTATGCAGAATGATAAGGTGATAGCGTATGCTTCTAGGTAGTTGAAGCCTTATGAGAAGATTTATCCAACCCATGACCTGGAGTTAGCAGCGGTGGTCTTTGCCTTAAAAATCTGGAGGCATTACTTGTATGGCCAGCAGTGCGAGATATATTCATATCGCAAAAGTCTGAAGTATATCTTCACTCAAAAGGAGTTGAATATGAGGCAGCAGCGGTGGTTAGAGTTTGTGAAGGATTATGATCTGGAAATCAAGTACCACCCCGATAAAGCCAATGTGGTGGCTGATGCGTTGAGCCGGGTGTCGACCTCAGTGACTGCTATGAAGGCTGAGATGTCCAGGGAGTTGTGTACAGAGTTGCAGAGATTTGATTTGGAGTTAGTTTCAGACTTGACAACAATTTTATCAGTTCTATCTCTGAAGCCTACTATTTTGGAAAAGATTCAAGCAGCTCAGTAAGAAGATTCCGAGTGCAATAAGTTCAAGCTGAGTATGATATCAGATGACAGAATTGAGTTTAGTTACTCAGAAGATGGTATTCTGAAGTTTCGTAATCGATGGTATGTTTCGAGTAATTAGCAGATTTGGAAGGAGATTTTAGTTGAAACTCATTCTTCAAGCTTTTCTGTTCATCCGGGCAGTACCAAAATGTACAGAGACCTCAAGCAGCATTACTGGTGGCCTAGCATAAAGAAGTCAGTGGCAGAGTATGTGGAAACATGCTTGGTTTGTCAGCAGGTGAAGGCAGAACATCAGAGACCTGCAGAAAAGTTGCAGCCATTGCCGGTTCCAGAGTGGAAATGGGGCCAGATTTCAATGGATTTTGTTATTGGATTGCCTAGGACGGTGAAGGGATTTGATGGCATATGGGTGATTGTGGATCGTTTAACTAAATCAGCCCATTTTCTACCGGTGAAGATGGCGTATAATATGGATCAGTTCGCTGAGCTGTACATTCAAGAGATTTTGAGATTGTATGGTGTGCCGACTTCAATAGTATCAGATAGGGACCTGAGGTTCACATCGAAGTTTTGGAAGAGTTTGCATGAGGCTATGGGAACTCGGTTGAACTTCAGTACTGCATTTCATCCTCAGACGAACGGACTATCTGAGCGGACTATTCAGATTCTTGAGGATATGCTTCATGCTTGTGTGCTGGAGTTTTAGGGTTCTTGGAGCAGGTATCTGCCTTTGGTGGAGTTTTCGTACAACAATAGTTATCAGGATACTATTGGTATGGCTCCATACGAGCCTTTATATGGGAGAAAATGCAGATCACCTCTTTATTGGGACGAAGTCGGGGAAGTTAGACTGATTGGACTAAAATTGTACAGCAGACTACCGACGAGATTAAATTTATTCGGCAGCGCATCTTGACAGCTCAGAGTCGACAAAAGAGCTATGCGGATGGAAGAAGGCACGTGTAACAAATACTCTGTCAACTGAGCAATGGCATTGTTGTCCTCATTGGTCTCTCTTTGCTGACCTCTTACCATCTTGAGATTCCTAAACCAAATATTCATAAATACATCTTAACTTAATGACATTTACTAAAATCATAAACACTTACAGTTGCTGGAGTGTACTCAGGTAGCAGTCAGTGCTGGAAGGCAGTCTACATAATCGATTTTAGAACCCGGTTTTGCTTTGATACCATAATTGTAACAACCCCAGTAGGGCCGAGACCAAACTATGACTCTTTTAGACTTGTCCATATATCCTTACTATTTCTTTTACCGGAATTATACCCCTTTATTTTTTTTAAAACATAACTTGGCTCAAGACATCACTCGTGAATCATTAAACATTGCTCAGTAAAGAAATACATTACGCATCTGTCGGCGAGCAGTGCAAGGTGCCTCAGCCGGTAGAGAAATAAGCTCACATCGACCGGTGATGAATTACACTTCAGTTCCCGCATCACCCGGGCACTAGACGACAAAATGTATATGTATATCTTCTACGCCGATCGCTAAACGACAAGCATTGAGCTCGCTTCAACCGATAGTGTAAATCTACATCATCCGGTTACTAGACGACAAAACTACGTTTACATCATCCGATAGACATGTGCATCTCACGTGACTACTTAGCATCGCCAGTAAGAGGCATCATCCGGTGGGCAACAATCGTCCCCATACACCGATGACATCAGCCGGATGATGTCCTCATTCAACAGAGGCATCATTCGGTAAGCATGTGCAACACACGTGACTAACTTACCTCAACCGATAAAAGACATATCTGATGAACAACAAACGTTCGCCATCCACCGGTGACGACAGCCGGATGATTCACCTATCCAGCTTCTATCATTCAGCTCACACCGGTGACGTCAGCCGGATGATGTATTCATCCAACTTCTATCACACAGCAGTAAAACACAGAAAACTTCAAACAACTCATATCGTCAGAAAGATAATCTGACCTTCACAGATCTCATACTCGTAGACATAAACATAGGCAGACATGAAACATAGACTCATCTAGGATACATGCAGCAGAAGACTTAATTAAAACGGATCATTCTATATCCTTATAATCATCCCCAAATCTTGGTAACCAAACTAGATGATCACAGAATCCAATATTCTAAAGAAAGTCTCATTCTACTTAAACATCAGTTCATCATAAATCTTACTGACACATTATGAGCATAACTACGAGTCATATTCGTCTGCCAGCCACAGACTTCCACCCTGAGCACTATCCTGCAACCAGCCTTAGACATCATCACTGAATTTGGAATCATCACCTGCTAAATCTTCACCTACATCATAAGGTTTAAACTATAAGTCTAATGCTTAGTAAGGAATGCAATACTAACAAGTATGCATGAATGCTCATTTTAAGAAACAAATGTTCATGAATCTTTTCTTGTTCATATTCATACTCAAAGTCTTCATTCTTGTTCATCGTTCGTATTCATCGTTCATAATCATCATTCATGCTCGTCATTCATATTCATCATTCATGTTCATCATTCATGTTCATCGTTCATGTTGTGTGGATTAAGAGAGGATTTGTGCCGGTAAAGGGGGTTGACAGTGAGAGTGTACATAGTCCCTTGCGGGTCGTAATCATGGTCCTTCCTTTTGGACAGTGACATACACCAAACCGCCCCCAACCCTCGCTTAATTCACGTTGCATAAGTTTTTTTATCCTTATCTTGTTCATGAGGAAAAACATGCTCTTAAAACATTTTCATATGCATAAAACATTCATGATGCATGAACATGAGAACTCTTAACTCATCAAGCTATAGAGTAGTGCAATCATCTGATGTGAAATCATACCATTAAGTCAAACATCAACATAAGTAACAGACAGTAGCTTAAATAACTTCTAATCATCGTATCAGTTTCTACCTAGCATCATTGTGATGTAGAGAGCTAATGGCCGGGAATCCTACATATTCACTTACCTGGTTTCCTTAACAACTTGAACTCCTTTTCTTCAGACTTCTTCACCTAAAATATTTACATTGCAGTAGTTAAAATGAAAATCCTAATAGTCCTAATCACAAGTCATCCTAGAATCTAATAACTAAAGTCATTCCCGAATCCCTTAATCTAGTTCTCTATGTGCAGTATGAAATCCAAAACCAAAATAGCTAGGTTCAACTATCGATTAATCAGGGTCGGTTATATTAAATGTTCAGAATCGATTCGGAAATGCTATTACCAAACACCGATTATAAATGTTCCTATTATTCGGCCATTGAAGAATCTTGAAACATTGGGTTCTAGTTGAAAACAGAGTTCCAAATAACTACACGGCAACTACATTGACTAAATCTTACCTCGAACGTAGGTTATCGGAGTAGAGGTTGGAGGAATCGATCGTCAAAGAGAGAGTCGTTGGTGGAGAGGGAGACAGCTCGGGGAAATGAGAGAATGCAGAAGGGAATGTCGGCTACAGTGAGGTTTAAAAGTTTCCATTTCCTATTTATACATAACTCAACCATTCTTAATTACAAATCCTGCCACCCAACCTAATTTATGACACATGCACATTAATTAAGCCTTGGCATAAAATTTCAAACCGAAAAGATCAAAATAAACATGGTCGTTAAAACAGTTAAGAAAGTCACCTGGTCAAACTCGCCGGGTGTTACAGGATTAGTTGGATAAAATTGTATAGAAAATATATTAGGATATTTGGTTCTGGTTAATTGATAGATAAATGTACTAATGTGTTGAACGTTTTGATAACCGTTTTATAAAACGTTTTGTTAAAGTCATATTTTGATTTTATAGAAATGTTTGGAGACATTTTAGGTTATGCGTTGTTATGCTCGAGTTTTGGAGCTATCCACGCAATTTGTTTTCGTAAAAAGGTATTTCGTGTTAAATGCGTTTTGAGTCAGTTTTGAGTGAAATTATGGAGGACGTGGGAGTAACGAGAGACTTGATGTTAAAACGATTAATTGAGGTGTATGTAGAGTTAGGTTTATGTAGTTGGGAAATTTTATAGGAGTTAAGTGTTATGCAGGAGAAGAAAGAAGGGAAGAAGGAAAAGAGGTGACCAGAGGAGATGTCGATCGATCGCCCATGGGTGGGGATCGATCGCCCAAGGGTCGCACGCTCTGGAAAAATTTCCAGAGCGTGTGGCGATCGATCGCCCCTCAATTGGTCACCCTGATCTATGATCGCCTGGTGTGGCGATCGCTGGAAAAACCAGCGATCGCCCCTTCATTTTTGGGGCGATTGCCCATTTCTGCCCCCTGTCCTCTGCCGATTGTTTTATTTTATTTTAAATGGTTTTTATTTAATTGTTTTAATTGTTTTAAGATTTTATTAAATGGTGTTCAAAATAGATTCGAACGTTTTACAAGTTCTGGTTTCCGCTTTAAATTTCGCTCGAACGATAGGTTTAAAGTTCTAAGTATAAAAAAAATAATAAGGAAAAATCGGGTACAGTATTAGGGTCGCTACACACAAGGTTTTGAGCTCAACACTAGAGAGAGATGGGGGAGAGAACTACCATTGATGTGGAATACATGTATTATTTAATCTAAGTAGGATTTTGTGTCAAGACCCGAAACCCGACGGGTCGAGAATTTCGTATAATCATATTCGTAATCAAAATGTCAACCCAATTCTTTTTTTTTTGTGTATATATATATATATATACGTTTTTAAAGAAATTCCAATCAAATTCGAAGTCATTTAAAATCATTTGAGGAAATATCTATTTAAAGAAAAGAATCAACAGACAATCGAATTAACCTCTGTCGTTCACATCCACCGCTCATTTTGTCGAGCGACATCCACCGCTCAACAGTAATATCTCACATCTACCGATGACGTCAACTGGATGACTCATTCACCCAGCATCCACCGGTCATTTCTGTCGAGCGACATCCACCGCTCAACAGTAATATCCCACATCTACCGATGACGTCAGCCGGATGACTCATTCACCTAGCATCTACCGGTCATTTCTATCGAGCGACATCCACCGCTCAACAGTAATATCCCACATCTATCGATGACGTTAGTCAGATGACTCATTCACCCAGCATCCACCGGTCATTTCTGTCGAGCGACATCCACCGCTCAACAATAATATTCCACATCTACCGATTACATCTACTGAGCACATCCACCGCTCAACAGTAACCAAACATCTACCATTATCGATCGACGTTGAGACTTAAATTCTTCTCCTTTTTAAAAGAACTCAACTCCCTTTACCAAAATCTCCATACACATGAACCTCGCAATCATTAACTTAAGTTCGTAGCGGAAGACTTATCACATAAAGAAGATTCTTAAATTTGGAACTTTCTTAAACTTAAACTTGTATTTAATAAGTCAGATATCTATTGACATAAAGAAATTTTTTTCCTATCAATGAAATCTTATCATAGATCTTACTAAATTGTATTGAAAGCAACACTCCGCGGGTTAAAATCGCTTCTCAGCCACAAATCATCACCATGAGCATCAACCAGCAACCAGACCTAAGCATTTTCTTCTAGAGTGAAGTCCTCACCTGTTGTTTCGTCACCTACATCATAAGGTTCAAACTATAAGCCTAATGCTTAGTAAGGAGTGCAACAAATACATGCTTACTCAATAAAATCATGTTCACATCTCTTACTCAAATCGAAAATCATGTTTATGTTCTCATTCATTTTCAAATCGTGGGAATCATATTCTTGTTCATCGTTTTCATATCATGGATTAAGGAGGAGTTTGTGCCGAAGAGGGGTAGGCCGTGCGCGTGTACATGGCCCTTGCGGGCAAGAATCATGGTCCATTCCTGGACAGTGACATGTCCAAAACCGCCCCCAACTCTCACTTAATCAAGGTTTCATACGTTTCATTTTCTTGTTCTTTTCATGTTCTTGTTCATCATTTACATAACATGGATTAAGGAGGGATTAGTGCTGAAGGGGGGGTAGGCAGAGTGCGTGTGTACATGGCCCCCTCTCGGGCAGTAATCTTGGTCTATTTCTAGACAGTGACATGGCCAAACCGCCCCAACCCTCACTTAATAATAGTTGCATACGTTTCATATTCTTATCTTATTTATAAAGAGGCTTGCACATAAAACATTTTCGTATACTTGGAAGATAAATGATAATACAGACATAGGAATGGACTTAAATCATTAGACTATGAAAAAAGTCATACAACAGATAACATATCGTAATATAAGCCAAGCATCATACCAGAACAGACAATTTCATAAACACTATCCGAACATTAGAGACGAAACCAACCTAGTGCCCTTGTGATGTAGGGCCGTATTGGCCGAAAATCTTAATACACTCACTTACTTAGATTCCTTAGAAACGTCTTTCCTTCAACTGGAGTCTTTTCCGCCTAAGACATTTCATATATTAATGTAAGAAAAACAAATCCTAAATAGTCTAAAATCAGGAATGGTAGGTTCCAAACTAAGCGTATTCCCTAGAAGTCTAACTTATTTCATTTCAGACATTGCATCAACCACCTAGTGTGCATGGAAACCTCAGCTTACAATAATGGTATTCGGGTTCACCAACTACCCAAGCTCCGCCAACATTCGTTATTTCTACTTATTATCAACAACAATCGGGAATACTGTGTTACGATAAATTTCTCAGTAAGCCCGAATCACAAGCTCTAATCTAAGATCAACTCCTAAATAACAAATCGGCAAACACATTGTCCAAGTCTTACCTCGAGCTTTGAATCGTCGAAGAAGGAGGAGGAGAAATCGGTTGATGAAGGAGGAAATCGCCAGAGGGAAATGTCGGCTACAGAAGGGTTTAAATGAGGTTTTAGACTTTCCAATTTCTATTTATACCAAATAAAACTAACTTAATTACAATTCTGCCACTAAACCTACTTTCATTTATAATCTCTTTATTACATAAATCACACCATAATTAATTGCGAGAAAAATACCTGACCAAGGTACTGGTTGTTACATTTTGTATCTTCATGGTTTACTGAAATTCTTCATGTCAAAGATATAACGATAGTTCTCATCTTCGTCGAATTGTTTGTCATAGCAGAAACAACATTCGGGGTCCTCCTGTGAGACCCAAAGAACTCAAGGGAATCCTAGAGGCTGTTGCATCATTCTTTCGATCAACAAAACCAAAATGACAGAATTTACATTCTCCATCCAAATTACAAAAAGCCTTCATAAAATGCTAGCAAGCAAAGGCTCAATTATTTTTAAAAAAGACTATTCAAATCTTGGGAACAAATGCTAATTTTTGTTTTCCTGATTGAGAGGGTGGAGTTGCAGTGGATGTCAAATAAACGAAAATTACCGATTATGACTGCAAAGTATACGCTTTTTTTATTGAAACCTTAAAGTATCAAATTTAACAATCCAAACCTTAAACTATCAAAAAACATAACAAAACAAACCCTATCATCCGTCTAATCTGTGTCCGGTATCCATTTTGGCCGTATATCGGATGGACGGAAAACAATAGCGTCCGTCCGTTTTAAATCTTTTGCCATATACCGGACAGACGTTTCAACTAAATCAATCAGAATAGAGAAAGCTATTACCTGAAGTGTTTTTTGGTCGCAAATCTGCAAAAATTTTGCAAGAGGGTCGAGAGAAAATCATTTTTTAGTGCGGTGAAATGTCAGATTTCAGCCTCTGGTTCTATATAAATCGCGAAAAATGGACGGACGCTGGCGTCCGTCTGTTTTTTCCCTAATTTAGAATGTCCGTCTGTTTATAAAACGCCTTAAAAATAACGAACGGACATACAAAATAATAGATGGATGCTTAAATATCAAGCGCGTCAACTGCCATGATAAAACTTACGGACAGACGGATGAACTTTTCATGTGTCTGTCTGTAATATTTACTGGACGGTTTCTATTTTGAAACGTCCTTCCGATATACAGCAAACGATTTAAAACGACGGATGCTATTATTTTTTGCCGTCCGATATACGGCAAAAATGGATACCGGACGCAGATCGGACGTACGGTAGGTTTTCTTTTGTTATGTTTTTTTATAGTTTAAGGTTTAGATTATTAAATTTGATACTTAAAGGTTTCACATAAAAAAAATGTATACTTCGCGGTCATAATGGGTAATTTTCCCTAAAAATAAATTAATTAAAAGTTAGGGTCATAACAATAGACTAACAGGTCGAACAAATGACACCTAAATATAATAATAATATTAGTCCAAATAAAATGTGCCAAGTAAAAACTAAATTAATTTAAGTTTACAATTCTCAAAATTAAAATATAACCTCTTAATGAAATATAAAAGTTTTATAAAAAAATATTAAATTTGAGAAACTCGATCCCCGAGCCTACTCTTGAGTCGGTAGAGGAACGTCCTCCTGATTATATTTTTAAATGTATGTCATTGGAGTGAGTCGACCAAACTCAATAGGGATGTATATTATTTTCAATTATCATGTTTAAATTAACCAATTAATAACAAATTTAAAAATCTGAATAAAAATGGTGTCACTCAAGATCTTCGTGCATATTATGTCTTATACAATGAAATGAAAACAACATTATCAAGCGATTGCCAATGCCATATAAAACACCCTGATCAAGTTTAAAATTTTGCGTCTAAGAAAATGACATAGTAAGTTGTCTCATACTCTAGTTAAAACATATTTTTCATAATAAAAATGGAAACATGCATAAAATGATATATGCATTCAAATAAAGTGTCAACATGAGATCTATCAATTATTTTACAAAATAAAATAATTAATTAAACTGTGAAAAAATAAATCTCTACCTCAAGTGGGCCTACCACAGTCCAAAGTCGAAAATATCCAAGCTCAATGTTCACGGTCCAAAATTAATTAAATTCTCGGGCACCTAATTATAAATAAAATCATAAATTCTTGAGCCACTATTTATCCATTAAATTTCCAAATTTCTTCTCCTTAAAATAATCTAATTTTTAATTGGGAA
This sequence comes from Begonia masoniana, assembly GCA_022432975.1. NCBI lineage: Eukaryota > Viridiplantae > Streptophyta > Magnoliopsida > Cucurbitales > Begoniaceae > Begonia > Begonia masoniana. The sequence continues at coordinate 52,930,317 of CM039502.1, forward strand.
ATTTTATTCATTAAAATTCTCAATTTTCATTCTTCAAAAATTGCCCATAAATTAATTAGTGTAAAAACAAAATTTTGGGCTAAAACAGATCCAAAATTGGAGCCCAACTGAAGCTGGAATGCGGCCCAAAAAGGTTCTGAACCGCAACCCATCCAAAGGGCCAACAGAAGGTTCTTTTCCTTTTGAACTGCGACCAATCAATATAAATTTTGAGCTGAACCACTGTCCAAGACAAGGCCTAGACCGCGGCCTAGCTAAAAGTCGCGCAGAAGAGATTGTGACGCTGCCTGTGACTTCTTCACGGAATCGCTTGCTTTACAAAGTCGCCGGACTCCAAGAAGTCCGGCGATTCCAAAATTCAAACTCAAATTTAAACCAACATTAGAATCTGAGAATAATTTTACATACAGTTACAAAGTAAACACAGAGGTCAAAAATCGAGTTCTTTTACCTTCAATCCGACGAGATTCTGTTACACACGAATGCCGATTAACGATCCCAGAATCCGTCGTCACCCTCAGTCGAAGTCGTTCAGACAACAGCCTCAATTTTAGGTTGATTCCCTTCCACACACCGAAAACAATTTCTTAAAAATCCAGAATTTCTACCCACATCGGAGACGGCCCACTTTCCTATTCTAACAGAGAAGAGAGAGTAAGCACTAAGGATTTGCCGAAGAAACGTAGACACGGTAAGGAAGAAATTGACTCAGCAAAATTTGATGAATTCTCTGTTGTTGAACGAAATTTTCTTCCACATGGAGGAAAGGCAGTGAGAGGGAGAGAGAGGCAATGCCAGCGATGGAGATGGAGAGGGGGAAAGAGAACAGAGGCGCCCCTCTGTTTATGGAGAGAAAGAAAAGAAAAGAAAAACTTTGCTTCTTCCACCACTAACAGCCCCCAAAATGTGGGGAGGAAATAACTTCAACGTTCCACCGAATAAATGAAGGTATCTAGCCGCCATCTCAGATCAAGTTCCCATGTAGCTTCCACTTAAGGGTGTATTGAAATGACGCATAACTTTGATTTCACAACCTAAAATTTTATCATGCACTACCTCATAAGAAACATCTTACTGAATGGTCACACCATTCTAGGCAATAACATTTGATAGATCTTGGACATATTTTGTTAGCATAGAAACATGAAAAGCATTATAGACATTGTTCAAACGTTGTTGTAAGTCCAATCGATAAGTTACCGAACCAACTCGCTCAATATTACGAAAGGACCTATATACATTTGTCCTAATTTGCCTTTCACACCAAATCAACTTATACCACGTTGGAGTCGCACCTTCAAAGATAGAAAGTCATTGGCTTCAAACTCTACATCCCTTCTTCAAAGGTCCGCATATATCTTTTGCCGACTCTAAACTGTTTTCAATCTTTCTTTAATCACCTTAACCTTTTCAGTTGTCTCTTGAATCAAATTAGGCCCAAGAGTGACACACTTTTTGATCTCAACACAACATAGAGGTGATCTGCACGATCTTCCATACAAAACTTCACATGGAAAAACTCCAATACTCGTCTTGTAACTATTGTTACAAACAAATTTCACCAAAGGGTAAATGATTTATCCAACTACATATTAAATCCATAACACAACTGTAACACCCCTAAATCCGTACCCTTTATTTACCCATATTTACCGTATAAATTTTTCATTTTCTTTTCCCTCATACAACCTTTCAATTTAAACTTTAATTTTATCCTTTAGCGGAACTAAATCGAAATTTAAAATCTAACTTCAAAACATTTAAAACGACTTAAAACAAATTAAATAAAAACTATTAAAACAAAACTTTACATTTAATAAAACTTGGGAGGGTAAAAACGTCTTCTATCGCGGAGAAAACAGCAGCAAACGCAGCGCCCAGTCGCTGCGTTTGCTGCCCGAACAGCAACCAGTCGCTGCCCATGAGCAGCGACTGATCGCTGCCCATGAGCAGCGCCCAGTCGCTGCCCATGAGCAGCGCCCAGTCGCTGCCCATGTGCAGCGACTGATCGCTGCCATGGGCAGCGCCCAGTCGCTGCCATTGGCAGCAATTGGTCGCTGCCATTGGCAGCAATTGGTCGCTGCATGCAGCGCCCAGTCGCTGCCCATTTACAGCGATTGGTCGCTGCATGTTTGCAGCGATTCATCCCCTCGGTTTGCTCTCTGGAATCCGATTTCCAGAGAGCAAATACCTGCATTTCTTCTTCTTTCCAGAGAGCACATTTCTTCCTTTTCATTCACACTTTCCTTCGTTACTTTTCATGCCTAATATTCAGAACTCTTCAACAAAACATCTCTATCCTCAATTTATCAACTACAGAACAAACGAACCAAAATATACTCGAAAGCGTGATTAAAACGTAACGAACTTTCCTCAAAACAACTTGCGTGGATCCATTTAAACATCAAATACTTCCTCCTACTTAACAGAAAACAAATTCAGATAGTTCACCAAAACAGTTATAAACCAGGTTTCAAATCGTCCAAACATAAACCTATTAATTAACCAGACCAAACACCCTAATATATTCAGTTTACACAATTCATATCACATCCCCAAAACATATACCTACGTCCCCACGGGTCAAAACGCGCCTCGACCACTCAGCGCACTCCCACGGCCATCATCCCTCAACCGATCATGCCTCGGGTGGAGGGATCTCATCCTCACCTGTGTAGAGGTCACCTACACCATAAACATAAGTCGTGAGCTTAAGGCTCAGTAAGTCTACGTGGATGCAATGCATGCTATGCGTGCCGTTTGTAAAAAAACATGCTTCCTACCTTTTCGCTATTCATTTCATTTCGTTTCATTACTTATACTTATACTTATACTTATACTTATACTTTACCGTGGCCTCACTCTCGCTAGATAGGAACGGCACATCCCGCGATTGGATAGCCCCTCGTATCTAACCGGGGGGAAAACATGCTCCCCAAGCAGCCATGTCTGAACCACCACCACCGCCGAAACAGGTTTCATTCATTCTTACATTTTCATTAACCTTTTTCCTTTTCATAAACATGCATGGAAATTTCCTTTTTCGTGCTTTTCAGAAACATGATGCATGAACAGATACAATGCTATAAACAGACTTAAAACATAAACATACAAACTATCATACGTACCATCAAGACACTCAAGCATAACCTTACAAAAGAACTAATCCTAACTACCCAACCAAAGCATTTAAACAAACAATTCTCCAATTCCTCGAACAACATAAGATCATATGGTGTAGGCCAATCGGCCAAACAAGTCGCGGAGACTTACCTGACGTCCGTAGCACGCTGAGCTCCGTCCACGAGCGTCGTTCGTCTGGGCAAAACGCAACTTTTGTCAAAACAGGTTTAAACTACTAAACGTCCAATTTCAATAAAACCTTAACTAAGGCAATTCCTAAAGTTCCAACTCAATTAATCGAAGCTTTTAAAACGTCAATTCAAGCTCGACAATTCGAAACCTCAATTACCGAGTTTTTCCCAAAAACCCGAGATTTTACCAAATTTTAACTTTTTCGCAAATTGATTTTTCTTCGTCCAATAACGTCCAATACGTTCAATATACGCTTAATTACGGCTAACCTATTAATTACGAGCCCTAATTCGACATTTTTATCGAAACCCTAATTGAAACCCTAAAACTAAATCGACCCGAAAACTCGAAATAAACGCTCGAAAACTAAAGCCACATACCGAGGGTAGCGAGGGGAGGAGGAACCGTGAAGAAAACGAAACGAACGGAGCTCGAATCGGAGCTCGGAGGAGGAAATCGCCGGCGGTCAAAGGGAGGGAGAAAGCTCCCTGTTCGTGCGATCCAGAGAAGGAGAGGAGAGAAAGTGAGGGAGAGAAAATGATTTGTGATGTTTTTATAAAATGGATCTGCAAATTACCATTTTGCCCTTCTTACTTAAATCTATTTGTTTCGTCCTTCGTTTCGTTAATCGTCCAACGATTCGGATTCTCGAAAATTCCTTATTTTGTCAATAACTCATATTCGTCGTCAGGGCTTTATTAAAACTGTCCGTTCGCAAAACGGACCCCGTTTACTATTTTTACTAAACCATCGTTTACTTTACGATAGCGTATTTATTCAGAACATAGCGCTTAAACTCCAAAAATGCCCAAAACTTCCTTAAAATTCTAATTACTTGTTAGGGTCATAATGACGCTTTCCCTTCGTGAAACGGACTTCGTTTACTAATTTTAATAAAACATCCATTACATTACGAGAAACATAATTACTCGGAATATTGCGTCACTATTCCGAAAATTCTCGTAATATTCTTAAAATTCCTATTAATCGTTAGGATCGCAATAAAGCTTTCTGTTTGCGAAACCGACTTGATTTGACATAATTACTAAAAATGCCACTTATAATATATTATATGAATATAATATATTAAACCCGAAATCCGTACAAGCCGGGTATTACAACAACATCTTAACATATACTGGAGAATTTGAATAGTCCGCTCAGACTGAACATCAGTCTGAGAGTGATGTGTTGTACTGAAATTTAGCTTAGTACCCAAAGCTCTTTGAAGGGCTCTCCAAAATTTAGAAGTAAACCTTAAATTTCTATCCAAAAGTATGCTCGAAGGAACACCGTGAAGACGAACGATGTTCTCTGTAACACCCCCGAACCCACCCTTGCTCGGAGCGCTACATTGCTAACCACTCCCACGATAAAACGAACATAAAAAAATAAACTGACGCAGCTAAATTTAAAGCTAGGTCTCCCAACTCCTGAAACTAAACTACACAGCTGTCTATACTCACTAATTCCTTTTGATTCTAACCTTTAAGCACCACGGCGTCCTTCCCGACTTCCCAAAAATTTCAGCAAAGTAACACCTGAAAATGGCGCCTCCAAAACGCTAGGTACCTGCAAACGAATAAATCTCAACCAACCAGATCCAGAATACACTTACTTAACTAACCAGCGACCAGCATACGAAATCTCCAAATAACAGTAAGAGAAAACTAAAATACTAATATCTGAAAATCCACAATATAGGCGATACATCACCCTTAAATATGACTAAAGACAACATTCCCCAAAAAGAGTTAAAAACTGAATACAATCCAATCCAACACATTTCCCCCGAAGATCATGGTCGAGACGCCCCGACAACTACCTGCACCGGCGTGCTCCATGTGTCACCGACTGCCACCTAGTCCCGGGCTTCATCATCTAGCTCACCTGATCTTGTTTTCACCTACACCACAGAACACACACACACACGTAAGCTTAAGCTTAGCAAGTAATGAATAACGAATATAAACATTCACAACGCACACCACACTCACACAGTACTCAAGCAACAACCAACAAACAAACAACACCGACAAGTGACAATACTCAAACACCAAACAATAAACAACTTCTAACACTCAGTTTTCCTGCACCGAAATGCCTTAATTGCCGTGCACCGAAGTGCATTAGTTGCCGTGCACCGAAGTGCCTTAGTTGCCGTGAACCGAAGTGCCTTATTTGCCGTGCACCAAAGTGCCTTATTTGCCGTGCACCGAAGTGCCTTAGTTGCCGTGCACTGAAGTGCCTTATTTGCCGTGCACCAAAGTGCCTTATTTGCCGTGCACCGAAGTGCCTTACACTTTAACCGACTACCATGCCATGCCAACCAATGCAACACCACACGACAACCAACCAATGCAACACCACACGACACAACACAACATAACAACGCAACACAACACGAAACCAAACAACCAACCAACCCAGGAGGCACACTCCCAATGTTAAACAATGCAACACAACATAACAATGTCAAATAATGCAACACCTCAACAAAACAGCAACACATCACTAAGCAAAAACAAATAACCATTACTTACCGTTCTATGGTGTAGGCCCGAAGGCAAAAAGGATGACAACCACTACTTACCTGACGTCTCGGTATGTATTCGCTCACTTCGTCCAACCGAATTTCACTCTCGATCACCTTAAAATAATGAAAACTCAACTTAGTAAATCACTAATAAAATTCTAACGGATCCTAAAACCAAAACTAACAAACACTTCAAACCTAAAACTACAACTTAACTCAAAACCTGATTTTTACTCCAAAATTGACCGTCCAACTTTAAATGGTCATAACTCCCTCGTTTTTCAACAGATTTCGACGCGCCACCCCAATTCGGAAACCTCTACACGCCTACTATCCATTGAACCACTCAAATTAACCAAACAAAACACTTAGCACCTCCGAAAACCATAGGACAGATTCGGCCACCCTAGTATTCTAAAACCGGTTTTTGTGTAACACTCCTCCAATCTTCAATCTATCCACTCAAACAACCAAATCTATCCATTCATCAACTAAACCAACAAATTTGGAAGGAAAACAACCAATTGAAAACCAAATTTCGGAATCCCTAACCTAGGGTTTTCAAACATTCACAAAACTCAACCAAAATACACTAAAAACATTTCCAAACTCCATCCAAATGTACACAAACCAAAACCCATGAGAAATTACCTTGGATTTCCTTGAGAAAATGAAGAAGAAATGAGAGGTGGCGTCGGCTATGGAGGAAAAGAGAGAGAGTCGATGGAGAAGAAGAACCATGAAGAAAACCTAACATTTATTATCCTTTTCTTTCCCTTTTCTTTATGCATTTAATAACCATTGAAAATTACCATAAAGCCCTCCCTTTCACTCTTTAAATCCAACGCCAAAGCCTCTTTAAATCACCACTTTATCATCCATTTTATTCTCACAATTTTACTAAAGTTTGATTGGTTAAAAGAATGGGACTTTTCAACTCAAAATTATCCACCAATCACATTTGAGTTTGACTTGTCAACCTCTCCACTTCTCCCTACACTTCTAATACTCTTCAATGTACACTAATCTTGAATAATTAACTATCATGCTTGACCTAGACTAGGGTTACATACGTTTCGGAAAAATTTCGGGTGTTACAATCCACCCTCCTTACAAAAATTTTGTCCTCAAAATTTGACGTACCTTATTCTCCTTTACTTCACTCACTCCAACTCTACCTTCTAGCTTCATGAGTTGCCACGCTGAGTTGCAACTATGCTACTAACTAACTAATTTATCTGGTGTATCTACTAACATTTTCCTACATCCCCAAGTTTTGACTTTACCTAATTCTGTACTAGACCGTCTACTCATACACCCTTGGACTTTAGTTTGAGCATTCCGTACCTATAGACCCTTAAGCTCTTACTCTAACTTTTCCTCGAACTCGGTTCCTCTAATTCCCCATTTTACACTCTCGTATCCAATACACATGTACATGACTTATTCAAAATCTCCATACATCATTAATCACGTAAAACTAAAAGTCTACCGAATAATTTTCTATTCTAAGTCATCAATTACAATTTCTACTCTAACTTACCATACCATTTAGAACTTAACACTTCCACCACTTGCATCTACTTATCTCGGATCATCACCACACTTCATTAATTATCCGAATACATATTCATACTCTAGGCCCTCACTACTTAGATCTAAAATTGACATACATACATAAATTATGCTCAAAGTGTCCAACTTTTACCTTGCTTATCATCAAACGCTATCAAAGTCTTAATTCTACATTATCTCGCCTCTCGGCTCCCACTCTTCACCTGACAACATCACCGGCGTATAACCTTTCAATTCCATCCCATAACGTAAGCAACTCTCCTGCTCAAAACACTCACCACTTAATTTTCTCCACTATTCTCATAAAATATAAGCTTTCGTAACTCTCCCAAACTCTCCCAAACTTAACTTACCTTTTCTTAAGTTTATCCCCTCCTAAACTTAATGACTCTGGCTGAAGTTATTTACAACACCAACGATTCTGACCTCGTTATATACAAGTCGAACCGTCAACCTTACTTCTAAGTTCACTCGAATAATCTCTGGGTGAGATCTTCCTTTCATGAAGGTTGTTTGCAAACTTGTTGTAGCTAACTTAACACCCTTAATCCCAGTCTCATATCCATTGTATCTCGAGCATAGGTATTCACCCTCGCTAACGTACTATAGCATGCCTTTCCCTAATCAACCCGGGCATCTAAGTTTCTAATTTATTCCAACCTTTATACTTTCGACTTCCACCACACTAGGTTGAGTAACATCCAAAGTCCAACATAATAGCTAAGTACTGATCAACCTTTAATAAAACTTTCCCCTAAATTATCCCGGTCGTATTTTCTCCACGTATCCACTCTCTTTCTTACATGAGTGATCCACTAAGATAATACCTATCCCATATAGATCAACCATATAGATCAACCATCTAACCTGAGTATCACATTGTAACTAACTTCGACCCTCTAATACCTCACTAATTTCAGTCATTACCAAACACTCAAACTCTTAGGTCTAAACAAACTTTTTTCCAACTTTCCACTCAACACTCATCACCCAAAGACCTTAAATGATCTATACTCACTTTGACTTCGATCTCATTAATTTCAAAATTGAAACTTCCCTAGACTCACAGCCTTCCAGTATTACTCTTACTCCTGAATTTAGTTGTAAACTTTCTATGTGAACTTTCTTTCCTTCTATCTGATAGTCTCTAAATACCACAGTTTCACACAGACCACTAAATAATCAATGGCTAACCTTTTTTATCTACCTTCCATTCACATTTACTAATCTCTTCACTTACCTCACTCTTCACCCATTAACATAGTTCAAATGTATAACTTAGTCTAACTTTCATAACAATGTATTCTTACACATTTATTAACTTTAACTTAATCACTCCTCACCTATCCTTTCAAACTTTTACAATTGAATTCTCAATATCCTCTATGTTCTTCAACTCAACTTCTTGTGAGGGCTAACACTCTTATCCTACCTCTCTCTCTTAGTTAACTACTCTTTGTCATATGTCTGTCCTGAATTTAGAATTTAATTTTATCGTTCTTCTAACTTACATCTCCCAACCTCTACTAATACTTGAGTTCATATTCATATCTCGCGCTCAAGTTCGCCAACTCTTAAGCTTATCAACTCTAGTCTAATCTATTTACAACATCAGCAGTTTCGACTTTGTTACATACGAGTCGAACCCTCGAAACTTTCTAACTTAAACTTTATCCATAAGGCATTCTAAAGTTCTTCGATGAATTCTCCTTATTCTCAAAATAAAATCCCCTTAACAATCTACTTAGCATGACGAAGGTTTAAGGTGTCTCCCAATAAATTTTCAAACTTCTACCCAGTTCATCGTATCCTAGTACGTCCTAGTACTCTCAAGATTTGCTAATTAGGCCCCAATTCTATCTATTCTAATTTTATCGCATATAAAACATAAAATGTAACTCGTTAAGGGAAACCCATCCTATATGTATCCCTCTTACAGTCACCCTAGGTTATCTAATCCTAAAGTTCTCTAATCTCCCTTTTTCCTCAATTCAAACCATCGGTTCTCTACGTCTATACGTTGGCTAATGGGATCCAACAAATTTGTCCCGGTACTCTCGACATTTTCGTTTGAATACTGAACAAGGTTAAACTATCTCACCTCAGCTATAAACAACTAAAAGAAAAGAAATACTTACAGTCGGTGTAGCACGTTGCAGGACGGCCGGCATTGTCGGGTAATTCTTTGAACGACTCGACCTCTAACGCTCTGATACCATCTTGTAACACCCCAGAACACACCTTGGCTCGGAGCGCTACATTGCTAACCACTCCACGATAAAACAAACATAAAAAAATAAACTGACGCAGCTAAATTTAAAGCTAGGTCTCCCAACTCCTATAACTAAACTACACAGCTGCCTATACTCACTAATTCCTTTTGATTCTAACCTTTAAGCACCACGGCGTCCTTCCCGACTTCCCGAAAATTTGGGCAAAGTAACACCTGAAAATGGCGCCTCCAAAATGCTAGGTACCTGCAAACGAATAAATCCCAACCAACCAGATCCAGAATACACTTACTTAACTAACCAGCAACTAGCATACGAAATCTCTAAATAACAGTAAGAGGAAACTAAAATACTAACATATGAAAATCCACAATATAGGCGATACATCACCCTTAAATATGACTAAAGACAACATTCCCCAAAAAGAGTTAAAAACTGAATACAATCCTGTAACGACCCGGGAGGATCGTCACATAATCTGTATCTTTCTTAATCATTTAATCCTTATTACTCACACATGATTCATTATTAGCAGTGTATTTGTTTTTTTTTTGAAACATAGTTTAACTCAAGATGTCATATGCGATTCGCTAAGCCTCAATCGGCAAAGGAAAACATTACATATCTGCCGGCGGGCAGTACAATGTGTATCGGCTAGTGAAGGGAAAACTTTAAGTTATAGACTGCATCTACCGATAGAAGAATGAACCACATTTACCGGTCACTAGACGACAAAACCGTGTTTATACCATCCGGTGGAGAAGCTCTCTACATCATCCGATGAAATAAGGGTACATCATCCGGTGGTCATGTGCATCTCACGTGAATAATTAAAACATGATCCGGTCACTAAACGACAAATAACATCCTCATCATCCGGTGACTTATTACACTACATCTGCCGATCACTAGACAACAAAATAACACTCTCATCGTCCGATGGCTTAAACACTCTACATCTGCCGGTCGCTAGACGACAAAATAAAACTTTCATCATCCGATGGCTTAAACACTCTACATTTGCCGATCGCTAGACGACAAAATAACACCTTCATCATCCGATGGCTTAAACACTCTACATCTGCCGATCGCTAGACGACAAAATAACACTTTCATCATCTGATGGCTTAAACACTCTACATCTGCCGATCGCTAGACGACAAAATAACACTTTCATCATCCGATGGCTTAAACACTCTACATCTACCGATCGCTAGACGACAAAATAACACTTTCATCATTCGATGGCTTAAACACTCTACATCTGCCCATCGCTAGACGACAAAATAACACTTTCATCATCCGATGGCTTAAACACTCTACATCTGCCGATCGCTAGACGACAAAATAACACTTTCATCATCCGATGGCTTAAACACTCTACATCTGCCGATGACGTCAGCTGGATGATTGCCTCATCCAGCTTCTATCATACGGCGGTAAAACACTATAATCATCAAATATCTTCATTTGATAGAACATATCACAACTCACCCGATTCCTAACTTAGTAACCATAAACCTCAAAGAGTAAAAATCATAAACTCATCTAAAATACGCATAGCAGAAGACTCAAACAAAACAAACCATTCATTAATCCCTAAAATCGTATTCAGACTCTAAAGACAAGCTTTTCAAATCCAAATCTCATTGTTATAAGAAATTCTATTCTATTTAGTCATCTGTTCATCGTAAACTTTTCTAACTTACTATGAGCATAACCTAGGGAGCTTAATCGCCTATCCAGCCTTCACTGTCACACTGAGCATCCTCCAGCAACCAAGCTTAGTCATTCTAATTAACCTTGAGTTCCTCACCTGAAAACTCGTCACCTACATCATAAGGTTTAAACTATAAGCCTAACGCTTAGTAAGGAATGCAACACTAACATGGATGCATGAATGTATAGTTTGGAAAAATCACATGCTCATAAATCTTTTTTTCTTGTTCATATCTTTGCTTGAAATCATCATTCATGGTCATAGATCATATTCAACATTCATAGTCATTGGTCTTATTCATCATTCATAGTCATTGATCATATTCATCGTTCATAGTCATTGATCATATTCATCATTCATGTAAGTTGTGTGGATTAAGAGAGGATTTGTGCCGGTAAAGGGGGTTCGACAGTGAGTTTGATCTTGTTCCCTACTGCGGGTCGTATTCATATGTCCCTCTTTGGACTGTGACATACGCCGAACCTCCCCCAACCCTCACTTAGTCCACGTTGCATAAATCTTATATATATACATATATACATACATATTCTGTTCATGGAAAACATGCATTAAAATATTTTCTTATGCTTGAGAATTATTCATGATGCATGAACATGAGAACTTTTAACCCATCAGACTATGACAAGGATCATACCAGAGCAGACAACTTCACATTCACTAGCAGGTCATCAAATAGTATAACTCACAACATTCATCGGTCCTTCAAGTGCAGACAAACTCATTATCATAAGGTAAACATTAGACATCTAAAACAACCTAGTACTCCCACGATGTAGGGCTCTATTAGCCGGAAATCTTAATACATTCACTTACCTGGTCTTCTTAGCACTTGAGCTCCTTTCTCTTTAAACTTCTTCACCTAAAACATTTACATTGCAGTAGTTAAAACAAAATCCTAATAGTTCTAATCTCAAGTTATCCTAAGATTTAATAGCTAAAGTCATTCTCACTCTCAGATTTCGAATGTCCTTATTATTAGTCTGCCATTGGAAGATCCAAAACTCCAATGCCGAGTAGAAAACATGGCTAACAAACTAACAATAGCTGCGTTGTCTATTGCATACCTCGAGCACAGAGTAGTCGAGTGGTGGCAGAGAAACCGATCGTCGAAGAGAGTATGCTGAAGCAGAGAGCAAGAGCTTGGGAGAGAAGAAATCGCCGAAAAGAAAGGTGTCGGCTACAGTGGTTCAAGTGAGGTTTAAAACATTTCCTTTTTTTTTTCTTTATATAATGGTCATCACCCTCCATTATTACAACTTTGCTACTCAACCTAGTTTAAATCCACATAAAATAAATTATTCTTGGTATAAAACTCTAAACCGTGAAGATTGAATATTTATGACCGTTAATACAGTTAGGAAGTCACCTGGCTGAAGTTGTCGGGTGTTACATCCACCCCTCCTTAAACAAAATTTTCGTCCCCGAAAATTGATCAAACAAATAACTCTGGATACTTGTCTAACATGTCCTGTCGTCGCTTCCAAGTGGCTTCTTCAATGCCATGATTCGTCCATAAGACTTTGACCAACGGAATCTCTTTATTTCTCAGAGTCTTAAATGCGGATTCCAATATCTGCACTGGCTTCTCTTCATACGTTAGTGTCGGCTCAATCTCAAAATCCACTGGTTTAACAACTTGTGTAGGGTCCCGTATACATTTTCTTAACATTGACACATGGAAATCATTATGAACTTTATCCAATGATGGAGGCAACTGCAGTCTGTAAACTGCACTACTGATTCTAGCCAAAACAGGGAATGGTCCAATAAATCGTGGATTAAGCTTTCCCCTCCTGCCAAATCTTAGTACTCCTTTGAACAGTGAAACCTTCAAGAAAACTTCATCACCAACAGCAAATTCAAGATCTCTCCTCCTTTGGTCTGCATAACTTTTCTGTCGGCTTTGTGCAGTAATCATTCTCCTTTTAATAGTGGCAATCTTGTCTGACATCTGCTGCAACATCTCGGGACCTAGGAGTTTTGCTTCCCCAACTTCATACCAATACAGAGGTGATCTACATTTCCTACCATACAACGCCTCATAAGGTGTCATTCCGATGGTGGACTGATAACTGTTGTTGTAAGAGAACTAAACCAAGGGTAGGTATCGGCTCTAAGATGTCTGGAACTCTAGCACACAAGCCCTCAACATATCCTCAAGTATCTGGATAGTCCTTTCTGATTGACCATCTGTCTGCGGGTGGAAAGCAGTGCTGAAAGACAACTTTGTACCTAATGTGCCTTGTAAGCTTTGCCAAAACCTTGAGGTGAATCTAGGGTCACGATCTGAGACAATAGATGCAGGGATCCCATGCAACCTAATAACTTCTCGTACATAAAGATCCGCAAGTTGGTCCATTGAGTAAGTTGTCCTTACTGGTAAGAAATGGGCTGATTTCGTCAGTCTATCAATCACAACCCAAATACTATCATGTCCCTTAGTTGTCTTACGGAATCGTACAACGAAATCCATAGCTAGGTGTTCCCACTTCCACTCGGGAATAGGTAGAGGCTGAAGGGTACCTCCTGGACGTTGGTGCTCAGCTTTAACTTGTTGGCAAACCAAACATGGCTCTACATACTTAGCAACATCTCTCTTTAAGTTTGGCCACCAATAGAGTAACTTCAGGTCTCGATACATCTTGGTGCTTCCAGGGTGCACAGAAAAGGGAGACGAATGCGCCTCAGCCAAGATTAGCTTATGTAATCCTTCATCATTAGGGACATACCATCTATTTCTAAACCTCAGAATCTCATCCTTGGAAAGACTAAACTCGGAGGTGGTGTCCTTCACCTTGTTCACCATACTGTTATTCTCCTCAGAGTCCTTCTGTTGTGCCTCTTTGATCTTTTCCAAAACCGTTGGTTGAATGGTCAAATCGGCAAGTAAGGTTGATAATTCCGGAACTATCTCCCATTCAAACCTCTGAACTTCTGTCCTCAAAGGTATAGACATGGTTGACACGACGGATTGCATAGTTGTTGACATCCTGCTCAATGCGTCAGCTACAGAGTTAGCCTTGCCCGGGTGATACCTGATCTCAAAGTCGTAATCCTTAACAAATTCCAACCAACGCCTCTGCCTCATGTTCAATTCCTTTTGTGTAAAGAGGTACTTCAGACTTTTATGGTCAGAAAACACTTCACACTGCTATCCATATAAGTAGTGTCTCCATATCTTCAAAGCAAAAACAACAGCGGCTAATTCTAAATCATGGGTGAGATAGTTCTGTTCATAACTCTTTAATTGTCTAGAGGCATACGCTACAACCTTGCCTTCTTGCATCAAAACACAGCCCAAACCAACTTTTGATGCATCACAAAATACGCTAAACTTTCCTTCTCCGGTTGGAAGGGTCAATACCGGGTCTGTTGTTAACTTCACCTTCAATGTCTGGAAGCTATCCTCACAAGCTTCAGTCCAAGCATACTTGTTGTCCTTCCTTGTCAAATTCGTCAAGGGCTTAGCTATCATAGAAAATCATTTGATGAACTTTCTGTAATAGCCTGCCAATCCAAGAAAATCGCGGACTTCACTGGCATTCTTTGGTTGTGTCCAATCCTTTACTGCCTGAATTTTGGTCGGATCCACTGATATGCCATTAGCAGAAACTACATGACCAAGAAAATTAACCTTGTCCAACCAAAATTCACACTTGGACAATTTGGCATAGAGCTGGTGCTCCTTTAATGTCGTCAAAACTACTCTTAAATGCTCTGCATGGTCAGCTTCAGTCCGTGAGTATATTAGGATATCATCTATGAACACAATTACAAATTTGTCCAAACACTCACGAAACACTCGATTCATTAAGTCCATAAAGGCTGCAGGTGCATTGGTCAGTCCAAATGACATGACCAAGAATTCGTAGTGTCCATAACGGGTCCTGAAGGCTGTTTTTGGTATATCTCCTTCCTTAACCTTCAGTTGGTAATAACCCGAACGTAAATCTATTTTTGAAAACACCTTTGCTCCTTGCAATTGGTCAAACAAATCATCAATCCGAGGTAAGGGGTACTTATTCTTGATTGTCAACTTATTTAGCTCCCTATAGTCTATGCACATTCTAAGGGAACCATCTTTCTTCTTGACAAATAAGACAGGTGCGCCCCAAGGGGAACTGCTAGGGCGTATAAATCCTTTGTCTACTAATTCCTGTAATTGGACCTTTAACTCCTTCAGCTCAACAGGTGCTATCCGATAAGGATTCTTAGATACGGGTAAGGCCTCAGGGTACGTATCTATTACAAACTCTATTTCTCTATCCGGTGGTAATCCTGGCAAATCATCTAAGAACACCTCAGGGAACTCTCTGACTATGGGGATATCTTGTAACTCTATCTTATTCTTCACCCGAACATCCATTATGATAGCTAAGTAACTCTCACAACCATTTTTCAGTAACCGGTAAATTTCTAGTGAGGATATAATCGGTATTTTGCTTATCTTAGGTATAGCTTGGAAGGAATAATGATCACCATTTGGGGGTCGAAAATCAACCATCCCAGATCTACAACTTATTGTGGCATAATGCCTAAATAACCAATCCATTCCTAATATCACCTCGTATCCTTTCATGTCAATTACAATCAGTTCTACATATAGTTTCTTACTTTCTAAGGACACAACATCACCTTTAACTATCTGTTCAGAATGTTGGGACTTCCCTGATGGTAACATAACATCATATGGCCTTTCGGATGGTAAAAGTTCTAAGTTGTGTTGGCATACAAACAAAGTTGATATAAACGAGTGTGTGGCTCCCGTATCTATAAGTATGTAAGCAGCAAAACCGCAGATCATAATGGTACCTGTTATGACTGTATGCTGCACGGCTTCCTCATCCTCCATCATTGCATAGACTCTAGGTGCTACCCTTGCACGGTTCGGATCTGGCGGCATGGGGCAGTCTCTGACTATATGTCCAACCTTATCACATCTGAAACAGCGGCCAGAACGCAACTTGCATTCGCCGGGGTGGTTCTTCTGACAGGTGGGGCATAAGGGTGTCAGAGGCCTCTTCCATTTTCCTTGGTAATCATTCTGGTTGAGGGGTCTCTTTATACCTTGTTGTTGTTGCTGTGGTCCCCTGTTCTGTTGCGGCTGCCATCCTTTGTTCTGACGTGGTGGCGGCTGAGCGTCCTTCGTGAATTTTCTTGGCTACTCACGCTGTGCGTATGCTGTCATTTCCGCCTCTTCCAGCTCTAAGGCCTTAGCCGTCACTTCCCCATAAGGTACATTGTGTATCCCAGCAGTCTTTACTTTCATATACAAACTCGCCTTCAGTCCTTGAACAAATTGGTAAATCTTGTCCTCGTCATCCTCAATCATACGAGGAGCAAACCGTGATAAGGAATCAAATTTGCATATGTAATCCTTCACAGAGCCAGTTTGTCGCAGATTTATGAACTCCTTCTTCTTGTTGGCCCGAACAGTCCTATTGAAGTACTTGTCAAAGAAGGCAGTCTTGAACATCTCCCAGGTCATAGCTTCGGCATTGGCGGTGTTCTGGATCGAGTCCCACCAATACCTTGCACTTAATTCCAAATGAAAGACAGCATAGGTGACCTTATCTCCTTCATCAACCTTTGCATACTTAAACATGTCTTCTATCTTTCGAACCCACTCCTCAGCATAAATAGGATCTGAAACATGTCCATTAAACACCGGGGGTCGAAGCCGGTGGAAACGCTCACCCCCATGATCGTGAGTTGCATTAGTACTGGAGTTGCCTTGTTCCTCTCTAGCAGTCATCAGTCGTTCGATCTGGTGAGATTGGCGCATGACCAACTCTGTCAACAGAGCAATAGCATTGCTATCCTCATTGGTCTCTCTCTGCTGACCTCTAACCATTTTGGGATTCCTAAACAAATCATTACAGATATATCTTAACTTAATGGCATATACTGAAATCATAAATACTTACAGTTGCTGGAGTGTGCTCATGTGATAGTCAGTGCTGGAAGGCAGTCTGCAGAATCGGTTTTAGAACCCGGATTTTGCTTTGATACCATAATTGTAACGACCCGGGAGGATCGTCACATAATCCGTATCTTTCTTAATCATTTAATCCTTATTACTCACACATGATTCATTATTAGCAGTGTATTTCTTTTTTTTTTGAAACATAGTTTAACTCAAGATGTCATATGCGATTCGCTAAGCCTCAATCGGCAAAGGAAAACATTACATATCTGCCGGCGGGCAGTACAATGTGTATCGGCTAGTGAAGGGAAAACTTTAAGTTATAGACTGCATCTACCGATAGAAGAATGAACCACATCTACCGGTCACTAGACGACAAAACCGTGTTTATACCATCCGGTGGAGAAGCTCTCTACATCATCCGATGAAATAAGGGTACATCATCCGGTGGTCATGTGCATCTCACGTGAATAATTAAAACATGACCCGGTCACTAAACGACAAATAACATCCTCATCATCCGGTGACATATTACACTACATCTGCCGATCACTAGATGACAAAATAACACTCTCATCGTCCGATGGCTTAAACACTCTACATCTGCCGGTCGCTAGACAACAAAATAACACTTTCATCATCCGATGGCTTAAACACTCTACATCTGCCGATCGCTAGACGACAAAATAACACCTTCATCATCCGATGGCTTAAACACTCTACATCTGCTGAACGCTAGACGAAAAAATAACACTTTCATCATCCGATAGCTTAAACACTCTACATCTGCCAATCTCTAGACGACAAAATAACACTTTCATCATCCGATGGCTTAAACACTCTACATCTGCCCATCGCTAGACGACAAAATAACACTTTCATCATCCGATGGCTTAACACTCTACATCTGCCGATCGCTAGACGACAAAATAACACTTTCATCATCCGATGGCTTAAACACTCTACATCTGCCCATCGCTAGACGACAAAATAACACTTTCATCATCCGATGGCTTAAACACTCTACATCTGCCGATCGCTAGACGACAAAATAACACTTTCATCATCCGATGGCTTAAACACTCTACATCTGCCGATCGCTAGACGACAAAATAACACCTTCATCATCCGATGGCTTAAACACTCTACATCTGCCGATCGCTAGACGACAAAATAACACTTTCATCATCCGATGGCTTAAACACTCTACATCTGCCGATCGCTAGACGACAAAATAACACCTTCATCATCCGATGGCTTAAACACTCTACATCTGCCGATCGCTTGATGGCTTAACACTCTACATCTGCCGATGACGTCAGCGGATGATTGCCTCATTCAGCTTATATCATACGGCGGTTAAAACACTATAATCATCAAACATCTTCATTCGATAGAACATATCACACTCACCCGATTCCTAACTTAGTAACCATAAACCTCAAGAGTAAAAATCATAAACTCATCTAAAATACGCATAGCGGAAGACTCAAACAAAACAAACCATTCATTAATCCTTAAAATCGTATTCAGACTCTGAAGACAAGCTTTTCAAATCCAAATCTCATTGTTATAAGAAATTCTATTCTATTTAGTCATCTGTTCATCGTAAACTTTTCTAACTTACTATGAGCATAACCATGGAGCTTAATCGCCTATCTAGCCTTCACTGTCACACTGAGCATCCTCCAGCAACCAAGCTTAGTCATTCTCATTAACCTTGAGTTCCTCACCTGAAAACTCGTCACCTACATCATAAGGTTTAAACTATAAGCCTAACGCTTAGTAAGGAATGCAACACTAACATGGATGCATGAATGTATAGTTTGGAAAAATCACATGCTCATAAATCTTTTTTTCTTGTTCATATCTTTGCTTGAAATCATCATTCATGGTCATAGATCATATTCAACATTCATAGTCATTGGTCTTATTCATCATTCATAGTCATTGATCATATTCATCGTTCATAGTCATTGATCATATTCATCATTCATATAAGTTGTTTGGATTAAGAGAGGATTTGTGCCGGTAAAGGGGGTTCGACAGTGAGTTTGATCTTGTTCCCCACTGCGGGTCGTATTCATATGTTCCCTTTTGGACAGTGACATACGCCGAACCGCCCCCAACCCTCACTTAGTCCACGTTGCATAAATCTTATATATATACATATATACATACATATTCTGTTCATGGAAAACATGCATTAAAACATTTTTTTATGCTTGAGAATCATTTATGATGCATGAACATGAGAACTTTTAACCCATCAGACTATGACAACGATCATACCAGAGCAGACAACTTCACATTCACCAGCAGGTCATCAAATAGTATAACTCACAATATTCATCGGTCCTTCAAGTGCAGACAAGCTCATTATCATAAGGTAAACATTAGACATCTAAAACAACCTAGTACTCCCACGATGTAGGGCTCTATTAGCCGGAAATCTTAATACATTCACTTACCTGGTCTTCTTAGCACTTGAGCTCCTTTCTCTTTAAACTTCTTCACCTAAAACATTTACATTGCAGTAGTTAAAACAAAATCCTAATAGTTCTAATCTCAAATTATCCTAAGATTTAATAGCTAAAGTCATTCCCACTCTCAGATTGCAAATGTCCTTATTATTAGTCGGCCATTGGAAGATCCAAAACTCAATGCCGAGTAGAAAACAGGGCTAACAAACTAACAGATAGTTGCGTTGTCTATTGCATACCTCGAGCACAGAGTAGTCGAGTGGTGGCAGAGAAACCGATTGTCGAAGAGAGTATGCTGAAGCAGAGAGCAAGAGCTTGGGAGAGAAGAAATCGCCGAAAAGAAAGGTGTCGGCTACAGTGGTTCAAGTGAGGTTTAAAACATTTCTTTTTTTTCTTTATATAATGGTCATCACCCTTTATTATTACAACTTTGCCACTCAACCTAGTTTAAATCCACATAAAATAAATTATTCTTGGTATAAAACTCTAAACCGTGAAGATTGAATATTTATGACCGTTAATACAGTTAGGAAGTCACCTGGCAGAAGTTGTCGGGTGTTACAAATCCAATCCAATACATTTCCCCCGAAGATCATGGTCGAGACGCCCCGACAACTGCCTGCACTGGCGTGCTTCATGTGCCACCGACTGCCACCTAGTCCCTGGCTTCATCATCTAGCTCACCTGATCTTGTTTTCCCCTACACCACAGAACACACACACACACACGTAAGCTTAAGCTTAGCAAGTAATGAATAACGAATATAAACATTCACAACGCACACCACACTCACACAGTACTCAAGCAACAACCAACAAACAAACAACACCGACAAGTGACAATACTCAAACACCAAACAATAAACAACTTCTAACACTCAGTTTTCCTGCACCGAAGTGCCTTAATTGCCGTGCACCGAAGTGCCTTATTTGCCGTGCACCGAAGTGCCTTACTTGCCGTGAACCGAAGTGCCTTATTTGCCATGCACCGAAGTGCCTTAGTTGCCGTGCACCGAAGTGCCTTATTTGCCGCGCACCGAAGTGCCTTATTTGCCGCGCACCGAAGTGCCTTATTTGCCGTGCACCGAAGTGCCTTACACTTTAACCGACTACCATGCCATGCCAACCAATGCAACACCACACGACAACCAACCAATGCAACACCACACGACAACCAACCAGTGCAACACCACACGACAACCAACCAATGCAACACAACACGACACAACACAACATAACAACGCAACACAACACGAAACCAAACAACCAACCAACCCAGGAGGCACACTCCCAATGTTAAACAATGCAACACAACATAACAATGTCAAACAATGCAACACCTCAACAAAACAACAACACATCACTAAGCAAAAACAAATAACCATTACTTACCGTTCTATGGTGTAGGCCCGAAGGCAAAAAGGATGACAACCACTACTTACCTAACGTCTCGGTATGTGTTCACTCACTTCGTCCAACCGAATTTCACTCTCGATCACCTTAAAATAATGAAAACTCAACTTAGTAAATCACTAATAAAATTCTAACGGATCCTAAAACCAAAACTAACAAACACTTCAACCTAAAACTACAACTTAACTCAAAACCCGATTTTTACTCCAAAATTGACCGTCCAACTTCAAACGGTCATAACTCCCTCGTTTTTCAACAGATTTCGACGCCCACCCCAATTCGGAAACCTCTACACGTCTACTATCCATTGAACTACTCAAATTAACCAAACAAAACACTTAGCACCTCCGAAAACCATAGGACAGATTCGGCCACCCTAGTATTCTTAAACCGGTTTTTGTGTAACACTCCTCCAATCCTCAATCTATCCACTCAAACAACCTAATCTATCCATTCATCAACTAAACCAACCAATTTGGAAGGAAAACAACCAATTGAAAACCAAAATTGGGAATCCCTAACCTAGGGTTTTCAAACATTCACAAAACTCAACCAAAATACACTAAAAACATTTCCAAACTCCATCCAAATGTACACAAACCAAAACCCATGAGAAATTACCTTGGACTACCTTGAGAAAATGAAGAAGAAAGGAGAGGTGGCGTTGGCTATGGAGGAAAAGAGAGAGAGTCGATGGAGAAGAAGAACCATGAAGAAAACCTAACATTTATTATCCTTTTCTTTCCCTTTTCTTTATGCATTTAATAACCATTGAAAATTACCATAAAGCCCTCCCTTTCACTCTTTAAATCCAACGCCAAAGCCTCTTTAAATCACCACTTTATCATCCATTTTATTCTCACAATTTTACTAAAGTTTGATTGGTTAAAAGAATAGGACTTTTCAACTCAAAATTATCCACCAATCACATTTGAGTTTGACTTGTCAACCTCTCAACTTCTCCCTACACTTCTAATACTCTTCAATGTACACTAATCTTGAATAATTAACTATCATGCTTGACCTAGACTAGGGTTACATACGTTTCGGGAAAATTCCGGGTGTTACATTCTCAATATACAATTTACTCAGCTTCATCAAAGAGAAATCCATTCTGACTGGAATAAAATGTGCAGACTTCATCAATCTATCGACAACTACCCATACAACATCAAATTTCTGCATAGTCCTCGGTAATCTAGTTACAAAATCCATAGTGATTTTATCTCATTTCCACTCGAGTAATGGCAGAGGCTGTAACAATCCAGCTGAACTTTGATGCTTAGCCTTAATCTGCTGACAAGTTAAACACTTAGATATATTGTATCACCCCAGAACCCGCCCCGGCTCGGTGCGCTACTTTGCTAACCAATTCCGTGTTTAAAACTGGCGTTTAAAATAATTTTCAAAGAATTTTTAACTCGATTTTTGGGTTTTTCGAACCCTCGATTTTGTTGGAAAACATGTCCCTAAATACGTTTAAAATATGTCAGAAAAGATCGGGTTAAAACATAGTAGAAATAGGAAAATTAAAAAAAAAAACATTTTTGGCTCGGTTGGGCACCGAGCACGCGTCGCCTTGGTAGTGCGCTCCGCACGCGCGCTCCCCTATGCGCCCGAAGCCGATCGATCGGCACCCTCTCGGGTCCCTCGGCCAATTTTCGCTTCTTTTTCACTTTTCCTCAATTTTTTTCAAACCACTCACACCCAAAACACCTAAAACTTACCCAAAACATTTCCCGACATTTCCCACTTCCCGACACGAGAAAATCCTAGAAAACTGACTCCAAAAGCTTAACAAAAACATGAAGATAGTTGAAAACCCATGTTGTTTTCTCTACGAAAAATTGAGCGGCATAACGACTGAAGTTTTGAAATCCACAAACCTGAAAATCAAATACTTTAAATAACATATCCAAAACCATTCCAAAACAACATTTACAATAGTTTATAAGAGCACCAATTTATACAAACCAGTCCAACCGTACTACCAAATAAAACGACTAAATTCTACAAACATTTAACCAAAAATAGTTAGGAAAACTATATTCAATCAAAATACCAAATCTCTCACAACTTCCTGAAGATCATGGTCGAGACGCTCCGACAACTACCCACACCGGCATACCGCGTACAACCCCGACTGCATCCCAATCCTAGCTTTCCTCAAAGCCCTCACCTGTAATCCAGACGACACCTACACCACGGAACACAAAACGTAAGCCTAATGCTTAGTAAATAGGGAGTAATGCAATTCAAAATAATGCATGCTCAACTCATAACATATGTTATTTCTACTCGCTCTGTTGTACTCGTTTCTTTCCCGTTTTGTTAATCTGTCACCTAGCGATGTGGATTAAGTATGCACACATCCTTTTACCATCTAGGATGGCCACACTTTGACCCAGCTGTGCAAGACCGGGAGCACACCTCCGAGTTTAGCTCTCAAAACGGCACTACCCTATTCCCTGGTACACATCTGAGTCTAGCTCCCAAGATGCAGTTCCATCTGAGTCTCGCTCCCAAGATGGCACTACCTAATCACATCCGAGTCTCGCTCCCAAGATGTGTTTCCATCTTAGTCTCGCTCCCAGGATGGCACTACCCCATCACATCTGAGTCTCGCGTGTTTCCATCTTAGTCTCGCTCCCAAGATGTGTTTCCATCTGAGTCTCGCTCCCAAGATGTGTTTCCATCTTAGTCTCGCTCCCAAGATGTGTTTCCATCTTAGTCTCGCTCCCAAGATGTGTTTCCATCTTAGTCTCGCTCCCAAGATGTGTTTCCATCTTAGTCTCGCTCCCAAGATGTGTTTCCATCTGAGTCTCGCTCCCAAGATGTGTTTCCATCTGAGTCTCGCTCCCAAGATGTGTTTCCATCTGAGTCTCGCTCCCAAGATGTGTTTCCATCTTAGTCTCGCTCCCAAGATGTGTTTCCATCTGAGTCTCGCTCCCAAGATGTGTTTCCATCTTAGTCTCGCTCCCAAGATGTGTTTCCATCTTAGTCTCGCTCCCAAGATGTGTTTCCATCTTAGTCTCGCTCCCAAGATGTGTTTCCATCTGAGTCTCGCTCCCAAGATGTGTTTCCATCTGAGTCTCGCTCCCAAGATGTGTTTCCATCTGAGTCTCGCTCCCAAGATGTGTTTCCATCTGAGTCTCGCTCCCAAGATGTGTTTCCATCTTAGTCTCGCTCCCAAGATGTGTTTCCATCTTAGTCTCGCTCCCAAGATGTGTTTCCATCTGAGTCTCGCTCCCAAGATGTGTTTCCATCTTAGTCTCGCTCCCAAGATGTGTTTCCATCTTAGTCTCGCTCCCAAGATGTGTTTCCATCTTAGTCTCGCTCCCAAGATGTGTTTCCATCTTAGTCTCGCTCCCAAGATGTGTTTCCATCTTAGTCTCGCTCCCAAGATGTGTTTCCATCTGAGTCTCGCTCCCAAGATGTGTTTCCATCTGAGTCTCGCTCCCAAGATGTGTTTCCATCTTAGTCTCGCTCCCAAGATGTGTTTCCATCTTAGTCTCGCTCCCAAGATGTGTTTCCATCTTAGTCTCGCTCCCAAGATGTGTTTCCATCTTAGTCTCGCTCCCAAGATGTGTTTCCATCTTAGTCTCGCTCCCAAGATGTGTTTCCATCTTAGTCTCGCTCCCAAGATGTGTTTCCATCTTAGTCTCGCTCCCAAGATGTGTTTCCATCTTAGTCTCGCTCCCAAGATGTGTTTCCATCTTAGTCTCGCTCCCAAGATGTGTTTCCATCTTAGTCTCGCTCCCAAGATGTGTTTCCATCTTAGTCTCGCTCCCAAGATGTGTTTCCATCTTAGTCTCGCTCCCAAGATGTGTTTCCATCTTAGTCTCGCTCCCAAGATGTGTTTCCATCTTAGTCTCGCTCCCAAGATGTGTTTCCATCTTAGTCTCGCTCCCAAGATGTGTTTCCATCTTAGTCTCGCTCCCAAGATGTGTTTCCATCTTAGTCTCGCTCCCAAGATGTGTTTCCATCTTAGTCTCGCTCCCAAGATGTGTTTCCATCTTAGTCTCGCTCCCAAGATGTGTTTCCATCTTAGTCTCGCTCCCAAGATGTGTTTCCATCTTAGTCTCGCTCCCAAGATGTGTTTCCATCTTAGTCTCGCTCCCAAGATCTACCATTGAAACACTCAAATTCCTCAACAAGTAACTTGGTTGAACAGAAAGTTCAAAAAAAGAACCGGTGTTCTTACTCCACAAAACAAATTTTTCCATAACTCCCTTCCAATCTCAAATCTACCCATAAAAACAACCTAAACTAACCCATTCAACATCTAAATTATGAAATTTGGAAAGAAAACAAGCTAAGACATGAAATTTTCGGACATCACCTCTTAGGGTTTCCAAACCCTAATCAATCTCCACCAAAAACTCATTAAAACATCACAAATATACTCCTAATTGCATCATCATGAAAACCCAATAAAAACTAACCTTACAATCTTGTAAAATTGATTAAGAAAATGTGGAGAACCCTAGCATTGGAGTCTGGTCTTCATGGAGGAGAAAAGGAGAAGATGATAACTTTTTGCCATTAAACCATCCACTTTACCAATTTAAAAAAAAAACCAACTTTTCCTCTTTTGATTTTTACCACAAAAATTCACCAATTTCTAAAATAACCCCACCATTTTCCTTCTCCTCCTTTCCTCACGTTGAAACCCCACTCTTCCCTTACTTTTCATCAAATTTTCTTCCCATTGGTTCATTCCCTTTTTGACTTTTCAACCATTTTTTCTTCTCCTTAAATGCTATTGACTTTTCAACACCTTATTCTTCCTTTACATCCTACTCTTTCCAACGTGATTTCTTCCTCTTTCAAACCCTCCTAATCACTTTTAATTACTTTATCTTTTTAACTAATTATTTCTTCTCTTTGACTTTTCAAACACTCATCTCATTCTTTCTCTTTTTATAAAACAACCACTCATCTCACATTGAAGCCTCTTCTCACGTTGAAGACTCTTCATTTCCTTAAGTCAAAAAGTCCAATTCTTTCTATTGGTTCAACTATCTTTTGACTTTTCAACTCAATATTAATCAAATCTCTAAACCATTCCAACATGTAAACATCACTCATCCCCCACTTTTATTTCTTTTATTTATTAAATCAATAAATCAATAATACTTTACACCTCAATCACTTTATGTTTTCTCACCAATTTCTCATATAACTTTGCTTTCCTTTCCATAGCTATTAAACACTCATATCATAATCTAATCTAAGGCTGCGCACGTTATAGAAATTTTTCGGGTGTTACATATATATTCAGTCACGTCACGCTTCATTTCAACCCACCAATACTGACGCTTCATATCGTGATATATTTTAGGGGTACCGATGTGAATAGAAAAGCGAGACTTAAAGCCTTCCGTCAAGACTGATGCCTTCAATCGAAATCATTCAAGACCACAACTCTACCTTTTAAAAACAGAAGCCATCCGAGCTTATTTCCCATCCATCAAACTATTCCCTAGCTCGAATCTTTTCAAGTCTTTCCTTTAATTAATTGTCAAATTGCTGCAAGTCCTTAACACGCTGCAGGAGTGTGGGATCGCTACTAAATTAAATACTCAAAAAATCTGATCATCATCCTTATGCTAGAGCTCAAAATCCTCAATAGTTAAATACTTCTTCCAATCATCCAACAAAAGACAATAAAGGGACTCTTGAGGGTAACGATTCAAAACATCGGCCACAACATTGGTCTTTCCAGGGTGATACTCCAATGAAAAATCATAATTACCCATATACTCCATCCATCAATGCTGACGAAGATTTAAATCATGCTGCATAAAAAGATACTTCAAACTCTTATGATCGGACAATACCTCAAATTTAGCACCTTACAAATAGTTTCTCTAAATCTTCAAGACAAAAATAATAGCAGCTAACTTCAAATCATGTGTAAGATAATTCCTCTAACGCCCCGTAGTGCACCATTTCTAGTTTACTTTTTCTTTAAAAGAGTTCACTTACAATTTTGAAATCACTTCATTTTGAAAACATACGACGAAAGTCTTAAAATCTGTAAGTGTTCATTAAAATAAAATCAACTATATCAAATGGTCATTTGAAAATAATATTTAATAAATTTATCTATAAATATAACAAGATATTAAGTAATATAAAATCTCTTTTAACTCAAATAGAAATAAAACATAAAAATTTTTATTTCATAGCCTATGAATCGCTATTTGCATTAACACCACAACTTTGCCATGAAAGCACCTCTTCAACTTCATCTTTCATTCATTCCTTTCATCATATACATCATAAAGTTCCTCACCTACATCACAAAGTTTAAACTGTGAACCTAACGTTCAGTAAGATATGCATAAACTATCAATGAACATGTATGCATATGCATTTTAAAAAAAACAGTGTTATCATGGCTCATTCTCACTAGGTATTTTATTCTTACTTTAGTTTCGATATACAATCAATTTGTTGGAGGCAATTCAGTCTAGGAAAGCGTGAAAACATCTCATGATCTCATTTTGTGGAACAACCAACTCATAATCCCGCCTCACAACAAAAGTTACGTTTATTTAGTTATCCTCTCATCTTTCTCTTTTTCTGTCTATCTTTTATTTCATTCATTCTTTCTTTCTTTTCTCTTTAAATATTTCTCAACCAAAATCTTTTCATGATGCATGAGTCAAACATAAACATACAATGCAAAACATAACATATCATCGAGTCGATTCATAGGTTCTTTTTATTAAATCATAACGTACTATGTATCATAAAAGCATCAATATTTTTAAGTCTATGCAATCATCAAACAAAGCATATCCTCGAGCGATATTATTCTCAATATAACAATAAGGCATACGAAACAACACGACATATAGCATATCCTCAAATTAATGTTCATTAACGTGGAAGAGTTTATAATAGGGGTGGGCGTGATCTAGTTCAGTCCGGTTCCGAGCTCGGATAGAAATCGGACCGAGATTTTGGGAATTTTTTTCCAACTCCCATAACCGGCCCTAAAAAGAACCCAGATTTTTGGTCTGGTCCCGGTTCCTCCCACCACCACTTTTTTTTTCTAGAAATCTGTCTCTCTTCCCCTCCTTTGTTTTCTCCCTCTTTTGTCTGAGTAGAGTGAAAAATTCCTATTGACAGATCCATTTATAATATAATAAATAAACACAAATTTCATAATCACGGCAGATCCATTTATCAGCAAAATCGTTTGAAAATTGAATCTATTTGTATAAAGAAATTGCAAAAATAGATACAGATAAAGAACTTGAAAGGCTAACTGCAGATTTGAAGACTTGATAGACAACTTAAACGACTGACATCACTAAGACTAAGTACTGAAGTTCATTCAAACCTTCAAACATTTTTATTTCTTCCAATCATCGACAGCAAGCTTCTGGTAGAAATCATCATGAAGTTTGTTGAGGCGAGCAGGTGCACAAGCAAGCGCGAGGACAGAGCTGAGCACCGAGGACAGTCTGTAACAACCCCAAATCGGACAGGGCCGTTACAGCCTAACCATAACTTATTGTCATCTTAGCTTCCATAAGTCAACCGTGAAACATATTTATTTGTAATTTACTTATTTATTCTTTTTTTTTTTTTGCAAAGAACATTAATCAAAGGAAAAAGGAGGGGGGCGAAGGCGTAAAAACCCCACCCCCATCGCCTGCTCTGCAGGCGAACATTCGCCTGCATTGCAGCCGAGCAATCGCTTGCATTGCAGGCGATGGGCGATTGATCGCCAGCTACTCTGGAATTCTAAATTCCAGAGCATGCTTGCTTCTTCATCCCTCAAGCATCTTCCTTCATCCTTCTTCCCTTTTTATCCTACCATACTTAACTCAAATTTTACATTAAACTCACTCATCTACAAGCATCTTCCGACATTCATCCATCACTCAAAACACGATCAAAACTTATTTCACACTCTTCAAATTATCTCAAAATCGACAGCATGGGTTGCTCTAAAACCGAACATATCCATACGGTTTAAATCACCTACAAATCATCAAATAAAACCCAATCAAATCCTCAAAACAAACATCGAACATAAACACTGAATTTCCTAAAACTTCATCAAAGACATACATTATCAAATCATTCAAAATAGCACTATTTCAAACCTACATCCACTATAAAATTTCCTAAATAATAACCTAACTATACACCCTAGAGTCCATCACCTTTCTAACCAACAAAAACTAACTCACCCCCATTCGCCACAAAACAGTTCGGGGCATACCATCGGATCATCAAGCCAAGCCAAAACACACCTCGTCGACACGAGTACAATCCGTCGACCGCCTATTCCTTGTCATCAAGAGAAACTCTCACCTTCACACCTGTCACCTACATCATACAACATATACATGAAGCCTAATGCTTAGTAGGGGGGGGGGGGGGCACTATACTTTACATGTACATGAATGCATGAACTTTTTCATTTACTTGTTCTTATTCTTTTTCATAACATGAATCGTGTTGGGGAGGTAGGTGGTGCGTATACATAGTCCTTTCGGCCGTATTCATGTTCCAATATGGACAGTGATTCATGGTCCCTCGAGTTGGACAGTTTTGTTGTTCATGACCATACCACCCCATCTTACTTAATCATTTCATACATTTCATTTTCATGTTTCATGCATGTAAAACATTTCGTATGCCGTTGATAAAACATTTCATATGCCGTTGAGAAAACATGATGCATGAGGAATCTACGTACACATATCATCAAAACATATCATCAAACAATTCACAACGTACATGGACATACACTACTATTAACGAACTTCGCAAATAACTAATAACTAACATCCTAGGCTACCCGACTCATTAAACCCCACAATCAGAAAATCATCATAAAACACACAAAAGCCTAACGTTGACACGATGTAGAGCCTTAAGAGCCGGAAACCTAGCACCCACTTACCTGGCGTCCGTAGCAAGCCGTGCACCGTCCGAAAAGTCTTCTCCACCTAAAACATTTCACAAATAAGGGCATTAAAATCGATCCTAAATGAACGAATTCCAAACTTAAACCAAGCTCCTAACTAAGGAAATTCTTTCCTAAAACTTTATTTTCTTCATTCGGGCATTTTGTCGAGCACGTTGTGCTCACCTACTTACCAACAAGCCCTATTTGACTTTTATATCGTTTAACCCCAAATTTCAACATAACCATTGATAAAAACTCCTAATCTATCATCAAAGATCATAAATATTGCAACCTTAACAATTTCTAACACGAAAACACAATTTATCAAAATCCTATCCGAAAACCCTAATCGTAAATCACCCAAAAATGAGACCAAGCACTTGGGTTAGTAGAGTCTTACCTAGAATGTCTAGAGGGGAAGAAAACCCAAAAGAAATCGCCGGAGTTTTGGAGGAGAAATCGGCTGAAAAGAGGAATGCCGTGGGAGGGGGAAAAGATCTCCAAAAAGGAGAGCAAAATGCTCTCTGGAGAAGTTTCGTGAAATGGCTAAGGAGAAGAGGATTTTTGTTTTTATTTTATTATAATTTAACCTGGCAATTACAAGTTTGCCCTTCCCTCAATCCCTTAGCTTAAATCGTTATTTTGTCTATCGATTTGGCTACTCAGAAACTTCCTTATTCCTCCAATTATTCTAACTTATTATTAAGGTTCTAACGAAACCCTCCGTTTGCAAAACGGACTTAATTTATTATTTTTAGTAATTAAAACACTATAGGGCTAAAACGACACTTAGCGTTACGCTATCAATTTAGATTTCTAAAAATTTACTTATTCTTCTAAAAATCCCCATAAATTCCTAGGGCCTTAATAAAACTTCCCGCTCCCAAAACGGACCTATATTTCTTATTTACAAAAATACCCTTAGAGCGGAAACCTCGAAAACTCGGGTGTTACATCCTTCCCTCCTTAATTAGAATTTTGTCCTCAAAATTATTGCTTGGTTAAACTTCTAATTACTCACCCTCACATTATCTAGGTACAATGCTCGTAATACTAACCTCGACACCCCTATGGTCTTACTCACCCTTCGGGTTTCGATAGCTTCTTATATTTCCAAAGATTTAAATCTTTCTAACTACGCACTTCGTAGCTCAATCGCTCATACCTTCATCAACTTCGACTTAACTCTTCGTCACCTAGACCTTTGAGCTAAGTTCATTCAGTTTCTAACTCTTCAAATTTCGCGACAACAATTTTTACCTAATCACATCAAACCCTCAAAGCTTCTTCAATTCTATGACACTAAGGACCTGATACGTAGATCTTTCATCCTAATCCTCTATTTCGAACTCTTCTTTACACTACTATCTCATTTCCTATTTAACACTCTCATCTCTTATACCTTTGTACCTTGGCAATCACAACGTTTCCTTAGTCACTATGTTGTTGTTTTTTATACACAGGGCTTTAAATGATTAAATCTACCCCTTGACGCTTTCACGGTATCCTCGAAGTTTCTGTAATTATGTCCACTACGCTCGTTTTGTCCAACTTTTATCTCGGTCGTCATCAATCACTAACAAATTCTTAAGTCTAAACTAAGTCGTTAAACTATTCACCCAACACCTTAAAGGGTGCACAAACACATTGACGTAACTTACGAGTCGAAACCTTCCTAAACTTCCTGATCTGTCCTCACTTCTAAGCTCACTTGCACAGTCTTAGTGCAAATCTTTCTTCCTTTCATCCAATATGCTCCAAATTTCATAGCCTTCACTACTTGACTCATAATTTCAACCTTCCATTTAATCTAGTTAATTTTCTCACTTATCCATATGACACTATTCGACGCCCAAAGATTTACCTAACTGGTCATTTTATCCTACATCACATAGTCTCTATTTTCCTCAAGGTTGGGATCTTCTTTACACATTTAAGTTTATCTATCTTAACCTTGACTATTTACAAAATCATTGGCTTCGACTTCATTACATACGAGTCGAGCCTTCGAAATTCTTAATTTAATCTTATTCCTAATGTACTTGATAACTCACCTATCCCTCGATTCGCACGACTCCACATTCGAGCCTAACTTCCAATCTAAGCCCTTCATTTGAATAAACGATGTCCTACGATCATTCTTAATATCTCACAGGGTCTTCCTCAAAAATTATTAACTAGTCTACTATTCCGTCATTTCTTTTAGTCAAGTTCTAATTATTCTACTTGGCTTCTTAATAACGATTTATCTAACGATCTTCTTGTTAGCAAACTTGTTGTAGGTAGATTTACAACCTTAATCCTAATCTTCTAAAATTTCCAAATCTTGTCCTTGTATTTTTCCAAAAATTTAAAAACATCTCTTCGTTAAGGTCTACCCTCCTAGTTCCTCGAACACTGATGTTCCTACATCCATCCTAGAAATAAGCCTCATGTCTGGGGTTCTTAAATTAAACTATATCAACTAAAGACTCGTTTCTTAACTCCGGCGTTCATAATTCAAAGAATCTGAAATCTTTTATCCTCGCTACAATTTCTATAATTGGTACTTACTCTTGTTGATTCACCATCTCTTCTAACACTGCACGGGATACACTAAACCTCTAAATATGACTTTCAATCTAAGGTGCTAAGCTCTCCTTTGATTCGTTACACTTTTTAGGCGTTTCCACTAAATTTCTAACTCTTATACTCTATTCTATGTCCCTTGGTTAAGCAGTATCGAATTACTTAATGCGTCAACTATTTATTAATTTACCAACCTCGCCTAGATCTCTTTATTTTCCCCATCTATATTGATCAATACGAACACCTCTATGTAATCACCCAGATTATACATCCAAGACTTCGTATCGATCAATCACATCACTTTGCAGAAGTAAACAACACCTCCCATATTCTCTCAACAATTTATTTGAGCTGAAACCTCAACCATTGCCTTTATCTAAATACTTCAAACTTCACGCTAGCCTAAAAATAAGAGTTTCTACTATGTCCCCTTATCCACTTAGACGTACTAGTAGTATCAAGCTAGGTTACCTATCTTAATGCATAACAATCTTTCTCTCCTTAACTTGAGGTCTACATCACCATGTTTCTAATTCACCATATTCTCTAACCATGACTTTTACTTTAGGGTGCTAAACCCTTCTCGGATTAGCTAACACATCTAGGTCCCTAAATTAACTCTAACTCTCATCTACTTGCCCCATACTCTCCGAACAACACGCACTCATGACTTGACGCGTCTATTACTTACAGACTGCTCTTAGCTTAACTAAGTTTTCTCCCCTATCGCGTTTGTTGTAAACCTCACACATCAAAAAGAGAAACAAATCCCCCTTTATCGACTAACCTTCTAAAGTGGTACATATCTCCTATCAAACGTCTAATTCTTTTAACTTAAGTACCACCTTACATAAGATTCCCTATTTTCTAACGTCTCAAAATTTGTTAACCTACCAACTCCGCCTCAATATCTTTATTCTCTTAACTGATATTTACTAAGTCAAATGCTCCTATTCGACAATTCACCTAAGCTAGACTTTTGGTTACTACCTTCATTTAAATACTTAGGAGGTTTGTCAACTAAAGTCCAGTTCATATCTATTCAACCTCCTTATCTTATTAATCGCCACTATATGAATATACCTGGAATAACCGATGGTTGAGCGGCTCCCTCTTCTTCGATCAAGGTAGACATCCTCGGAGGACAACACGGTGGTATCTTATTCGGTCCCAGACAATCTCTGGCCTTGTGCCCCACCTTGTCGCACCGAAAACATCGACCGGAATGCAACTTGCACTCCCCGAAGTGATTCCTC
This sequence comes from Begonia masoniana, assembly GCA_022432975.1. Taxonomy (NCBI): domain Eukaryota; kingdom Viridiplantae; phylum Streptophyta; class Magnoliopsida; order Cucurbitales; family Begoniaceae; genus Begonia; species Begonia masoniana. The sequence goes on from CM039502.1 coordinate 52,964,301, forward strand.
AGACACGTAGGGCATCGAGGAGCTTGTTGAGCCCCTTGTGACCGTTCACTTCTGTCCTGAATAATCGGTGCATCGTTGGGCCTCGTAGCGCCCCGTCGATGTAGTTGCCAACACTGTTTTTGTTGCGGTTGCACCTCTCAGAAAAACCTCATTGGACAGTTCCTAGAGAGATGACGCAGTCCATTACACGCAAAGCATCGGCCAGAACCTGCCTTGCACACCCCACCATGGCACTCTTTACACGTTTGGCATTGAGGGAACTGCACAAGCCTTCGTGTACGTTTCTCATCTACCACGCTAATTAAATCCTCACCAACTCTTTTTACGCCTCTAACTGGTAGCTGCTCCTCCTTTAACTCAAAAACTCGCACCATATCTGTAAGCTGGCTAATGGGATCCACTCGGAGTTGCCTAGGTGCTCTCGGCATTTCTTGTTCCTAGACACAATACAAACACAAGACAAAACATTATAAACATCTATGAATCAAACTTAAACTTAAATACTTACAGTCGATGGAAAGTCCTCGTGCGGCGGTTCGTGTTTTGGCAGGCAGTTCACAAAATCGCTTTTAAAACTCCGTCTCTCTGATACCATAATTGTAACAACCCCAAACCGGTCAGGGCCGTTACAGCCTAACCATAACTTATTGTCATCTTAGTTTCCATAAGTCAACCGTGAAACATATTTATTTGTAATTTACTTATTTATTCTTTTTTTTTTTTTTTTGCAAAGAACATTAATTAAAGGAAAAAGGAGGGGGGCGAAGGCGTAAAAACCCCAGCCCCATCGCCTGCTCTGCAGGCGATGGGCGATTGATCGCCCCTGGGGCGATCAATCGCCAGCTGCTCTGGAATTCTAAATTCCAGAGCATGCTTGCTTCTTCATCCCTCAAGCATCTTCCTTCATCCTTCTTCCCCTTTTTATCCTACCATACTTAACTCAATTTTTACATTAAACTCACTCATCTACAAGCATCTTCCGACATTCATCCATCACTCAAAACACGATCAAAACTTATTTCATACTCTTCGAATTATCTCAAAATTGACAGCATGGGTCGCTCTAAAACCGAACATATCTATATGGTTTAAATCACCTACAAATCATCAAATAAAACCCAATCGAATCCTCAAAACAAATATCGAACATAAACACTGAATTTCCTAAAACATCATCAAAGACATACATTATCAAATCATTCAAAATAGCACTATTTCAAACCTACATCCACTATAAAGTTTCCTAAATAATAACCTAACTATACACCCTAGAGTCCATCACCTTTCTAACCAACAAAAACTAACTCACCCCCATTCGCCACAAAACAGTTCTGGGCACACCATCGGATCATCAAGCCAAGCCAAAACACATCCTGTTGACACGAGCACAATCCGTCGACCGCCTATTCCTTGTCATCAAGAGAAACTCTCACCTTCACACCTGTCACCTACATCATACAACATATACATTAAGCCTAATGCTTAGTAGGGGGGCACTATACTTTACATGTACATGAATGCATGAACGTTTTCATTTACTTGTTCTTATTCTTTTTCATAACATGAATCGTGTTGGGGAGGTAGATGGTGCGTGTACATAGTCCTTTCGGCCGTATTCATGGTCCAATATGGGCAGTGATTCATGGTCCCTCGAGTTGGACGATTTTGTTGTTCATGACCATACCACCCCATCTTACTTAATCATTTCATACATTTCATTTTCATGTTTCATGCATGTAAAACATTTCGTATGTCGTTGAGAAAACATGATGCATGAGGAATCTACGTAAACATATCATCAAAACATATCATCAAACAATTCACAACGTACATGGACATACACTACTATTAACGAACTTCGCAAATAACTAATAACTAACATCCTAGGCTACCCGACTCATTAAACCCCACAATCAGAAAATCATCATCAAAAACACAAAAGCCTAACGTTGACACGATGTAGGGCCTTAAGGGCCGGAAACCTAGCACCCACTTACCTGGCGTCCGTAGCAAGCCGTGCACTGTCCGAAAAGTCGTCTCCACCTAAAGCATTTCACAAATAAGGGCATTAAAATCGATCCTAAATGAACGAATTCCAAACTTAAACCAAGCTCCTAACTAAGGAAATTCTTTCCTAAAACTTTATTTTCTTCATTCGGGCATTTTGTCGAGCACGTTGTGCTCACCTACTTACCAACAAGTCCTATTTGACTTTTATATCATTTAACCCCAAATTTCAACATAACCATTGATAAAAACTCCTAATCTATCATCAAAGATCATAAATATTGCAACCTTATCAAAATCCTATCTGAAAACCCTAATCGTAAATCACCCAAAAATGAGACCAAGCACTTGGGTTAGTAGAGTCTTACCTAGAACGTCTAGAGGGGAAGAAAACCCAAAAGAAATCGCCGGAGTTTTGGAGGAGAAATCGGCTGAAAAGAGGAACGCCGTGGGAGGGGGAAAAGATCTCCAAAAAGGAGAGCAAAATGCTTTCTGGAGAAGTTTGGTGAAATGGCTAAGGAGAAGAGGATTTTTGTTTTTATTTTATTATAATTTAACCTCGCAATTACAAGTTTGCCCTTCCCTCAATCCCTTAGCTTAAATCGTTATTTCGTCTATCGATTTGGCTACTCAGAAACTTCCTTATTCCTCCAATTATTCTAACTTATTATTAAGGTTTTAACGAAACTCTCTGTTTGCAAAACGGACTTAATTTATTATTTTTACTAATTAAAACACTATAGGGCTAAAACGACACTTAGCGTTACGCTATCAATTTGGATTTTTAAAAATTTACTTATTCTTCTAAAAATCCCCATAAATTCTTAGGGCCCTAATAAAACCTCCCGCTCCCAAAACGAACCTATATTTCTTATTTACGAAAATACCCTTAGAGCGGAAACCCCAAAAACTCGGGTGTTACACAGTCGAGGCGAGCAGACGAGCATTGAGGAGGGACTGCCCTAGTAGGGTATGGTCGTCTGTGAGCATGAGCGAAGCGAAAGGGCAGCACGAACACGATTCGAACTTCTGCGATTCGGACTTCGGCTCTGGACACTGATCTGGTTTTACAAAATGTGAAGAAGAGTGATGAAGTAGAGAGCTTGAAGATGCGGAGGACAGTCTACATCTAGCTCTGCCGCACCATCATCTTCAAAGAGACTGTTGTCTTCTTTCGTATTTTTGCGCGTCGTAGGAATGACAATTTTCTTGGACACTTGGTACTTTCACAAGAAACAAAATGAAAAGAAGGGTGACGATCTTTCAAAAGTTTTAGAAGGCCAGATTATATGCGAAGCCTTTATCTGGTTATGTACCTAAGCTAGGGCTCAGCTTCACCCGAGGTCAAAAGGCGGTAAACTCAAGCAAGAAGGAGGCTCTCGGCCTTTTACATATAACCGGGCTTGGTATTGGGCTTGATCTTTGGGCCTGAGCCTATGTTTTCCATTTTCAGTGAAAATTGAAAAATTAAAACTGAATAACCCGTTTTCGCAGGTCGAATAACCCGTTTACACTAGGCCGACCGGTACTCCCGCGGTTCCCGATTCTTAGACCAATGGAACAGGGGGCCGAACTGTCGGTCCCCAGTTCTTAGATCAATGGAACCAGAACTGGTTCCATTGAGTTAGGAACCGCCCAAGAACCGGCCCGAAAAGGTGGTCCGGTCTGGTCCACCGATTTCGAGCAGGGTTCTGCCCACCCCTAGTTTATAATATAACATATCATCGAATCAACATCATTATAAATGTAACATACTCGAGTCGTTATCATCAAAACTATAACAACATAATAAGTCCTCAAATTATTATTATTATTATTATAATCATAACAATAAGACAAGTCATCAAGTCATTATTATCGTAAATATAACAATAAGACAAGTCATCGATCAATTGTCATCATATAATTATAAAACTTAGCACTTTGTGATGTAGGCCGAAACGCCACGCACATAGAAACATCACTTTCGTCCATCAACGTGTTATATTCAAGAGCCTATAATATAACATACTTTTAGCAATATCATCATCATTATCAAATCCTCGAACAACAATAAAAGGTTTCATAAAATATCACAATAGACATCATCATGAATATATAAATAAAATACATTCTCGAGTATCAATAAAACGTAAAGAGATAACCTAATACTTTGTGATGTAGGCCGAAAGGCCATGCCCATACAAACATCACTTATCCTGAGTCCTTAGTGTAACAACCAGCACCTTGGTCCTGTATTTTTCCCGCGATTATTATGGTGTGAATTATATATTAAGGAGATTATAAATGAAAGTAGGTTTAATGGCACGGATTGTAATTAGTGTGAGCTGGTTCGATATAAATAGAAAGAGGAAAGCATAAAATCTCATTTAAACCCTCCTGTAGCCGACTTTTCTCTTCTGGCAATTTTCTCCGTCGGCAATCGATTCCTCCCTTCTCTTTCTTCGACGATTCAAGCTCAGGTAAAGTTTAGGTGATTCATTCATTAAGCTTTTGATTAAGGCTGATTACTGGTTGGTGTTTAAAGACTTAGAAACGGACAATGCTTGAATAATGACAGTATTTCGAGTCTTCTGTATTGGCATTGGTATAGAATCCTAAACGTTGTCGATATTTTATTTGAGAATCTAAATTCTATATGAATCTGGCAGTTTAGGCGATGATGCCATTAATGTTTTGAAAGTTAATCTCTACACACTAAGTGCTCAGCGAAATGCCTTAGAGGTTCAAGCTAGAATCTAGGATGATTTCTTTAGCTAAGATTTTATCAGCTCTGAGTTTAGATTATTCATGACATATTTAACATTGAAGTATGAAATGTGCTAGGTGGAAAAGGATTCAAGTGAAGGCGCGACATAGCAAAGGAATCCAAGTAAGTGAGTGCGTTAAGATTTCTGGCCATTAGGGCTCTACATCACAAGGGTACTAGGTTAAGCTTGTTGTTGACAATGTCTGGATGTTTGTGGTTTGTACTACGGTATATGCTGGATGTCTGAGTTTTCTTTGGTGTAATGTTCTGTTTTGTATGTACATTTCACTCATTATGATTTACCTTCCAAAAATGCAAAACATTTTATGAACATGCCCCTTTCATGAACGATATATGACAATGAAATGTATGCAACTATATTTAAGTGAGGGTTGGGGTGGTTTGGCCATATCACTGTCCAGGGATGGACCAAGATTATTGCCCTAGAGGGGGCCATGTACACGCATTCTGCCTACCCCCCTTCGGCACTAATCCCTCCTTAATGCATGATATATGATCGATGAATAAGAATATGATTTTATTGAGTATACGTTCATGAGTAATTATGCATACGTTGCACTTCTTACTAAGCATTAGACTTATAGTTTGAACCTTATGATGTAGGTGACGAATCGAAAGGTGAGGATTTCAATCCAAGCGATAACATCTAAGTCGGGTTGCTGGATAGTACTCATGGCGTGGATTTTGTGCAGAGTGGTGATTTGACTTGGGGATGGTGCTCCTTGTAACACCCCGAGTTTTCTGAACTCTGTTTGTTACTCATAAACTCGAACATAACTAAAAAAAAATTTCGGACCAAATTTAAAACTTCGTTCGAAAGTCAAATTTGAACGTTTGCTAAAAAAAACAAGAAAACTTGCAGCAGAAAATCTTTGAGCAAAGCAAAGTTTAGCAAAACTGTAAAATAGTGTTTGGATAATCAATTAAAATATTAAGGAAATGATTCAGCCGGAAGAGATGGAGGCTTAGACGTGAAATGTTTAAAGTTTAAAAAGCCAAACACATCATCCGCTGAACAAAGTCAACGAAAAGGGGCGGAAACCAACCGAAGGCTTCCACCGGTGACGCCAGCCGGATGAATCACTCATCCAGCCTCTGCCAACCACAAGATGACAAATCATTTGCTCACGTCTTCTGGTTAAACAAACTACATACACCGGTTACAAAACGACAAAGATTTCTACTACATCATCCGGTAAGTTTATTACTCGACATCCACCGGTCACTAAACGACAAAACTTCTACTTATATCTTTCGATGGCTTCTACTGAAGACATCATCTAATGACTATACTGAAGACATCATCCGATGGCTTTACTGAAGACATCATCCGATGACTATACTGAAGACATCATCTGATGGCTTTACTGAAGGCATCATCCGATAACTATACTGAAGACATCATCTGATGGCTTTACTGAAGACATCATCCGATGACTATACTGAAGACATCATCCGATGGCTTTACTGAAGACATCATCCGATAACTATACTGAAGACATCATCTGATGGCTTTACTGAAGACATCATCCGATGACTATACTGAAGACATAGACATCATCGATAGACAACAGGACAACAACAATTTCACTCTAACAAAGAAAACTCCGACTACCAGAAGAACTTGAGCAATTTACTAAAATTCATTCAAAACCACTTAAATTCGGACACTACTCCACCATTTAGTAAAACCACTATTAACACCAACAGAGTATAATTGTCTGGAAGAAAATCTCAAAATGAGTTCAGAAACATTAAAACTACTACTGTCATGAAAATCCAACATACTTAAATTGAAACATTCTCAATTAAATCTTCACACCAACTGCCATCAGTTAAACCACCCCATCAGCTGCCAGATTGCTGCATAGATGCACTCCTCCAACCAGTCTAGTTCTCAGTAAACTCAGTAAACACACCTGCTGTCACTTCTTCACCTACATCACAAAACTCATCTATTAGCCTAATGCTAAGTAAGTAAAGCAGTAATGAAATGAAATGTTGAAATATGAATTCCTAAACATGCAATTTCTACTTTCTCATCTCAGTTGTTCATGCATCGTTTCTATTCAAATCCCCCTGTGAAATTAGGAGTTGGATCAACTCTCCCGAAGTATAGATATCCACTGACTCATTAAAGGGCGGATTAATTCCCTTAACAGTAAATCTGATTCACATAGCTGTTTCCGATCCCCCTGTTCGATGGGAAGCGGATCAAATTTCCCAAAGTCTAAATATCCACTGTCTCATTAAGGGGCAGATTAATTCCCTTAACAGTAAGTCTGATTCACATAGCTGTTTCGTTATGTTCATTCCTCACCATGCCAACATGCATTCAAATTCATTTTCGTATACTTTTAAAATATGATGCATAACATACAGACACATTCAAGTAAACATAATCCTAATGTTTTGTGATGTAGGCCCGAAGGCACAAGCATACTTCACTTACCTGGCTCCTGGAAAATGTCTGGTTGCTAGCTACTTCAGAAATCTGCTCACCTAGGTTCATAACAGAATATCAATCAAACCTTTACTAAACTTAACCAAAAACTAACCAGAAGGACAAGGAAACCAGTTTGAAACTCTATTGCTCGTGCATTTCCATTTATCACCAGAACCCGAACCTACTCTCATTCACAGCATCCTCAAAAATCCTCACATTGTACTCTCTCAGGTATCTAACCGCTATATCAAAAGAGAAATGAGGAAAACTTACCTAGGTTGACTGAGAATCGGGCGAGGGAATCGCCAAGAGGGTTCTGTTGCGGAGCTGAAGGCTGAAAGAGGAATGGTAAGCAAGATAGTGGCGGCTACAGTGCATTAAACCCAACCCTCTTTCCTTAAATACATTATCCACTCTAGAAATTTCCAATTTACTCTTATGCCCTTATCTAGTCACTCAATAACCCTACGTTAATTATTGCATAATAAAGTGTACACCATTAATAATAAAAGAGAGCTTGTTCGATTGAACCGGGTGTTACAATATACCCTCCTTAAAAGAATTTTGTCCTCAAAATTCGTTACCTGGATAATTCTGGATGTTGGTCCATCATGTCTTGCTGGCGCTCCCAAGTTGTTTTCTCTATATTCTGGTTGTGCCATAATACTTTCACTAGTGGAACCTCTTTGTTGCGCAATATCTTCACTGCATAATCCAAGATTCTTACTGGTTTCTCCTCATAGGGGAAGGTAGGATGAATTTCAATACTCTGCTGTTCCACAATCTGAGATGGATCTCGTACACACTTTTTCAACATGGAAACATGGAACACATTATGGATTCATTCCATAGAGGTTGGTAGCTGTAACTGGTAGGCTGTCTTCCCAATCCTTTTCAAGATTGAGAATGGTCCAATAAACCTGGGGTTTAACTTTCCTCTCTTCCTAAATCTCACAACTCCTTTGAATGATGATACCTTGAGAAAAACTTCATCACCTATCACAAATTCCAATTCTCTACGCCTGCAATCTGCATAGCTTTTCTATCGACTCTGAGCTGCCAAAATTCTCTGTTGGATGAGGGCAACCTTCTCAACAGTTTGTTGCACAATGTTAGGACCAAGCAACTGTGCTTCACCAACTTCATACCACTACAAAGGTGATCTGCATTTTCATCCATACAATGCCTCGTATGGTGTCATTCCTATGGTTTGCTGAAAACTGTTGTTGTAAGAGAATTCTACTAAGGATAGATATTTGCTCCAAGAACCTTGAAAATCCAATGTGCATGCACGAAGCATATCCTCCAATGTTTGGATGGTTCTTTCGGACTGTCCATCTGTTTGAGGGTGAAAAGCTGTGCTAAAACTAAGTTGTGTTCCCATAGCCTTGTGCAAACTTTTCTAAAACTTAGAAGTAAATCTAGAGTCTCGGTCTAAAACTATAGTGCTTGGAACTCCATGCAGTCTAACAACTTCATGCACATACAACTCAGCAAGCTGATCCATCGAGTAAGTCATTCTCATCTGCAGAAAGTGGGCAGACTTGGTTAAACAATCAACTATCACCCAAATTGCATCATGTCCATTTGCTGTTCTAGGCAATCCTATAACAAAGTCCATCGTTATTTGTTCCCATTTCCATTCAGGAACTGGTAAAAGTTGTAACATTCCAGCAGGTCTCTGATGCTCAGCTTTAACCTGTTGACAAACTAGACACGATTCCACATAACCTGCCACACTTCTTTTCATACCTGGCCACCAATAATGTTGTTTAAGATCCTTGTATATCTTCGTACTTCCAGGGTGAATAGAAAATTTGGAAGAATGTGCTTCGGAAAGAATCTCATCTCGAAGTTCTTTAATAGCAGGGACAATCCATCTATTTCTAAACTTAAGAATTCCATTAGCAGAATAGTTAAAATCTGATTTGTCCGTAGAATTAATGCTTAACTTGTACTTGTTACACTCGTCATCACTCATCTGAGCTTCCTTTATTTTCTCCAGAATTGTAGGCTTTAAGGTTATGGCTGAAAGTATGGCTGATACACTAGATACTGCTTCTAGATTAAACCTTTGAAATTCTGACTCTAAGGCTAATGGCATACCGAAATTCATTGTTGGGGATGATGTTGTTACTCTACTCAAAGCATCTGCCACAACATTTGCTTTGCCGGGATGGTATTTAATCTCAAAATCGTAATCCTTTATAAATTTCAACCATCGACGTTGCCTCATATTTAACTCCTTCTGAGTGAAAATGTACTTCAGGCTCTTATGATCTGAAAATATCTCGCAGGATTTTCCATACAAGTAATGCCTCCAAATCTTAAGTGCAAATACCACTGCAGCTAATTCTAAGTCATGTGTGGGGTAATTCCTCTCATGTGTCTTCAACTGTCTAGAAGCATACGCTATTACTTTGCCATTTTGCATCAACACACATCCAAGACCAATTTTGGAAGCATCACAATAAATGCTAAATTTACCGTTTTCAACAGGAAGGGTTAATATTGGGGCATTGGTCTGTTTCTGTTTCAAGGTCTGGAAACTATGCTCACATTCATCAGTCCATATATACTTCACACTTTTCCTTGTTAACTTAGTAAGGGGTGTAGCAATCTTCGAAAATCCTTCAATGAACTTTCTATAATACCCTGCAAGTCCAAGAAAACTCCTGATATCTGTAGCACTCTTCGGTTGGGGCCACTCCTTAACTGCTTGAACCTTGGCTGGATCGACAGATATTCCATCCCCAAAGATAACATGTCCTAAAAAGTGGACTTGGTCCAGCCAAAATTCACACTTAGAAAACTTGGCGTATAGTTGGTGCTGTTTTAATACTTCCAACACCAAGGTCAAGTGCCTAGCATGCTCATCCTTGGAACGGGAATAGATTAAAATATCATCGATAAACACTATGACAAACTTATCCAAAAATTCATGAAACACTTTATTCATGAGATCCATAAAGGCTGCTGGTGCATTTGTCAATCCAAAGGACATGACCAAAAACTCATAATGTCCATACCTTGTGCGAAAAGCAATCTTTGGAATATCTTCAGATTTAACCTTCAACTGGTAATAACCGGACCTAAGGTCAATCTTAGAGAAAACTCTTGCACCATTAAGTTGATCAAATAAATCATCAATCCTTGGCAATGGATACTTGTTCTTGACAGTTAACTTATTTAGTTCCCGATAATAAATGCACATCCTCATCGATCCATCCTTCTTTTTGACAAAAAGGACAGGTGCACCCCACGGTGAAAAGCTAAGGCGTATGAACCCTTTCTCCAATAAATCTTCCAACTGTTTGTTCAATTCCTTAAGCTCGGTAGGTGCTAGTCTACATGGATTTTTAGACACAGGCTCGGCGCCGGGGTAAACATCCACAACAAATTCAATTTCCCTATCTGGTGGTAAACCAGGAAGGTCATCTAGAATTACTTCAGGAAAGTTTTGGATAATTAAGACATTTTGAGGATTTACTTTTTCTACAAGTTGTGTGTCTAAAACACTAGCTAAGAAGCACAAATACACTCCACATAGGGAAGGTCTAGTGTTAATAGAAGTCATCACAGACATTTCCTTACTCCTCTTTGAAGCTTGAAAGGTATGCTTCAAACTACTAGGGGTTTGGAAGTTAACTATTCCAGTCCTACAATCAATTGTGGCGTGGTGTTTAAACAACCAGTCCATTCCTAGAATTACATCAAATCTCATTATATCCATAATAATAAGATCAGCAGGTAGACATACGTTCCCTACTAACACATCACTGTTAAGCATCACTTGGTTAGAGTGCATGCGTTCACCAGAGGGTAATGTAACATTAAACACATGCATGGAAGGGGTGAATTGTACATCTAACTTAACAGCAAATGCAGATGCTATAAACGAATGCGTTGCAGCAGAATCTATTAAAGTAAAAGCAGACACAGAGTTGATCAATATAGTACCTGACACCACAGCAGGCTGGTCTTCATCACCCGACTCCATCATGGAGAATATCCTCGGTTTAATTATAGCAGGGTCACTCTTAGGAACTGGACAGTCTCTGCTAATGTGGCCGACCTTGTTACAATTGTAGCATCTGGTGATTCTAGGCTTCGAGCATTCCTTGAACGTGTGTCCAACCTCCTCACAGTTGAAACACTTCCCAAAGGCCAGTCTGCATTTGCCCGGGTGGTTCTTCAAACACTTAGGACACTAGCAAAATTTCTTGAGATTCTGTACCTTCCCTCCTGTTCCTTGGCTATTTTTGCCCTCACTTGGCCTCTTCGTTCCCCTTTGTTGGTGTGGCTGGATAAACCTTTGTAGGACCTCCTTTGGTCCAGCACACTTCCTTTCAGCTTCTTCCACTTCCAGAGCAGTGGACACAACTTCACTGAATGTCAAGCCTTTAATACCACAAAATTTAACTCCTCTATAAATTTCTGGCTTCAGTCCATGCACAAATTTGAACACTTTATCCTCGTCCTTGTGAGCAAAATGTCCGAAAAACCTAGAAAAGGACTTAAAGTGCCTACTGTATTCGGCCACAGACCCTGTCTACTTCAAGTTCAGAAACTCCAACTTTTTCGCGGTTTGGACTGTGCTGTTAAAATACTTCTCATAGAAAATGTCCTTGAACTGTGACCAAGGCATCGCCAAAACATCAGTGGTGGTCTCTATTGTTTCCCACCAAAGTTGAGCTTCACCAGCCAAGTGAAATGTTGCCAACATGACCTTGTCTCCTTCTCCTATGTTGGCACACCTAAACATACTCTCAATCTTTCTAAGCCATCCTTTAGCAATAACTGGATCAGATGACAGTCCATCAAACGTGGGTGGTCTTAGTCTCCGAAATCTATCTCCAGAATGTTCATTGCTAGAACCCTAGTTGGCACTTCCTTGCACCTCTCGATTCAACAGTACTCCTAGTTGGTCACACTGTTGGCGCACTAAATCAGTTTGCTGACGCACTAAATCTGTCAACTGCCTAATCACACTAGGCTCCTCTTCATCTCTCACATTTGGCATTTCTCTTGGCACTCTAGGTCTCCCTGGGCGTCTGGCCATCGTACTAAATTCCTGTACAGGGTTAATTACACTCTTAAATATCTATTAACTAAGGTTAACATAAACACTTACAGTTGTTGAAGTACTTCCATGCAACGATTGGCACTGATGAGTAATCTTCTGAACGGTTTTACTGAATGTCTCTTATACCATACTGTAACACCCTGAGTTTTCTGAACTCGGTTTGTTACTCATAAACTCGAACATAACTAAAAAAAAATTTCGGACCAAATTTAAAACTTCGTTCGAAAGTCAAATTTGAATGTTTGCTAAAAAAAACATGAAAACTTGCAGCGGAAAATCTTTGAGGAAAGCAAAGTTTAGCAAAACTGTAAAGTAGTGTTTGGATAATCAATTAAAATATTAAGGAAATGATTCAGCTAGAAGAGATGGAGGCTTAGACGTGAAATGTTTAAAGTTTAAAAAGTCAAACACATCATCCGCTGAACAAAGTCAGCGAAAAGGGGCGGAAACCAACCGAAGGCTTCCACTAGTGACGTCAGCCGGATGAATCACTCATCCAGCCTCTGCCAACCACAAGACGACAAATCATTTGCTTACGTCTTCCAGTTAAACAAACTACATACACCGGATACAAAACGACAAAGATTTCTACTACATCATCCGGTAAGTTTATTACTCGACATCCACCGGTCACTACATGATAAAACTTCTACTTATATCTTCTGATGGCTTCCACTGAAGACATCATCCGATGACTATACTGAAGACATCATCCGATGGCTTTACTGAAGACATCATCCGATGGCTTTATTGAAGACATCATCCGATGGCTTTACTGAAGACATCATCCGATGCTTTACTGAAGACATCATCCGATGACTATACTGAAGACATCATCCGATGGCTTTACTGAAGACATCATCCGATAACTATACTGAAGACGTCATCCGATCCGATGACTATACTGAAGACATCATCCGATGGCTTTACTGAAGACATCATCCGATGGCTTTACTGAAGACATCATCCGATGACTATACTGAAGACATCATCCGATGACTATACTGAAGACATCATCCGATGGCTTTACTGAAGACATCATCCGATGACTATACTGAAGACATCATCCGATGGCTTTACTGAAGACATCATCCGATGACTATACTGAAGACATCATCCGATGACTATACTGAAGACATCATCCGATGACTATACTGAAGACATCATCCGATGGCTTTACTGAAGACATCATCCGATGGCTTTACTGAAGACATCATCCGATGACTATACTGAAGACATCATCCGATGGCTTTACTGAAGACATCATCCGATGACTATACTGAAGACATCATCCGATGACTATACTGAAGACATCATCCGATGACTATACTGAAGACATCATCCGATGGCTTTACTGAAGACATCATCCGATGACTATACTGAAGACATCATCCGATGACTATACTGAAGACATCATCCGATGACTATACTGAAGACATCATCCGATGACTATACTGAAGACATCATCCGATGACTATACTGAAGACATCATCCGATGGCTTTACTGAAGACATCATCCGATGGCTTTACTGAAGACATCATCCGATGGCTTTACTGAAGACATCATCCGATGGCTTTACTGAAGACATCATCCGATGGCTTTACTGAAGACATCATCCGATGACTATACTGAAGACATCATCCGATGACTATACTGAAGACATCATCCGATGACTATACTGAAGACATCATCCGATGACTATACTGAAGACATCATCCGATGGCTTTACTGAAGACATCATCCGATGGCTTTACTGAAGACATCATCCGATGACTATACTGAAGACATCATCCGATGGCTTTACTGAAGACATCATCCGATGACTATACTGAAGACATCATCCGATGGCTTTACTGAAGACATCATCCGATGGCTTTACTGAAGACATCATCCGATGACTATACTGAAGACATCATCCGATGGCTTTACTGAAGACATCATCCGATGGCTTTACTGAAGACATCATCCGATGACTATACTGAAGACATCATCCGATGGCTTTACTGAAGACATCATCCGATGGCTTTACTGAAGACATCATCCGATGGCTTTACTGAAGACATCATCCGATGACTATACTGAAGACATCATCCGATGGCTTTACTGAAGACATCATCCGATGACTATACTGAAGACATCATCCGATGACTATACTGAAGACATCATCCGATGGCTTTACTGAAGACATCATCCGATGACTATACTGAAGACATCATCCGATGACTATACTGAAGACATCATCCGATGGCTTTACTGAAGACATCATCCGATGACTATACTGAAGACATCATCCGATGGCTTTACTGAAGACATCATCCGATGGCTTTACTGAAGACATCATCCGATGGCTTTACTGAAGACATCATCCGATGACTATACTGAAGACATCGTAAGTTGTTGGAAGGAAAATCTCAAATGAGTTCAGAAACATTAAAACTACTACTGTCATGAAAATCCAACATACTTAAATTGAAACATTGTCAATTAAACCTTCACACAAACTGACATCAGTTAAACTGCCCCATTAGCTGCCAGATTGCTACATAGATGCACTCCTCCAACCAGTCTAGTTCTCAGCAAACTCAGTAAACACACCTGCTGTCACTTCTTCACCTACCTCACAAAACTCATCTATTAGCCTAATGCTAAGTAAGTAAAGAAGTAATGAAATGAAATGTTGAATATTGAATTCCGAAACATGCAATTTCTACTTCTCATCTCAGTGGTTCATGCATCGTTTCTGTTCAATCCCCCTGTGAAATTGGGAGTTGGATCAACTCTCTCAAAGTATAGATATCCACTGACTCATTAAGGGGTGGATTAATTCCCATAACATTAAATCTGATTCACATAGCTGTTTTCGATCCCCCTGTTCGATGGGAAGCGGATCAAATTTCCCAAAGTCTAAATATCCACTGTCTCATTAAGGGGCAGATTAATTCCCTTAACAGTAAGTCTGATTCACATAGCTGTTTCGTTATGTTCATTCCTCACCATGCCAACATGCATTCAAATTCATTTTCGTATACTTTTAAAATATGATGCATAACATACAGACACATTCAAGTAAACATAATCCTAATGTTTTGTGATGTAGGCCCGAAGGCACAAGCATACTTCACTTACCTGGCTCCTGGAAAATGTCTGGTTACTAGCTACTTCAGAAATCTGCTCACCTAGGTTCATAACAGAATATCAATCAAACCTTTACTAAACTTAACCAAAAACTAACCAGAAGGACAAGGAAACCAGTTTGAAACTCTATTGCTCGTGCATTCCCATTTATCACCAGAACCCGAACCTACTCTCATTCACAGCATCCTCAAAAATCCTCACATTGTACTCTCTCAGGTATCTAACCGCTATATCAAAAGAGAAATGAGGAAAACTTACCTAGGTTGCAGGAGAATCGGGCGAGGGAATCGCCAAGAAGGTTCTGTTGCAGAGCTGAAGGCTGAAAGAGGAATGGTAAGCAAGATAGTGGCGGCTACAGTGCATTAAACCCAACCCTTTTTCCTTAAATACGTTATCCACTCTAGAAATTTCCAATTTACTCTTATGCCCTTATCTAGTCACTCAATAACCCTACTTTAATTATTGCATAATAAAGTGTACACCATTAATAATAAAAGAGAGCTTGTTCGATAGAACCGGGTGTTACACTCCTGGTCTGTTATGGTATATGATAATGACATAGAAGAAATAGTATAAGAGAATTTTTATATGTTGATAAGTAATTGACTTGTTTAATATTTATAAGTTTTAAAGGGGATTATAAAATTAAATAGTTTTCATTTGTTCTTGAACCTTTCGTCATGCGTATTCTATCCAAGACTATAAACCTACGTACATGAGCATTCTGGAAATGAGGTTTGAAGTTTATAGAAGATAAGAAATAAGTTGTTGAGCGGTGGATGTGTTTTGTAGATGTATTTAGTAAATGAGCGGTGGATGTGTAATGGTGGATGTTGAAGGGTTACTATTGAGCGGTGGATGTGTTTTGTAGATGTATCCAGTAGATGAGTGGTGGATGTGTAATGGTGGATGTTGATCGGTTACTGTTGACCGGTGGATGTGTTTTGTAGATGTATTCAGTAGATGAGCGGTGGATGTGTAATGGCGGATGTTGATCGGTTACTGTTGACCGGTGGATGTGTTTTGTAGATGTATTCAGTAGATGAGCGGTGGATGTGTAATGGCAGATGTTGATCGGTTACTGTTGAGCGGTGGATGCAGTTTGTTAGATGTATTCGGTAGATGAGCAGTGGATGTATAATGGTGGATGTTGATGGGTTACTGTTGAGCGGTGGATTTGTTCGGTAGTAGTAGACGTGTTCAAATTTAAGGCGTTTAAATATTCTACACTTATACGCCCTCGGTCCTTTCGGCCAACGGCTTCAATTATTTTAATTGATACTTAATTATTGTTTTATCAGATAGTTTCATAACGATTTCATCCATCATAGATTTTGATTAAAGTTTTCAAAAAAAAAAGGAATTTTCACGGGAATTCAAGAATTATGTTTAAGGGTTGTTACAACTATGGTATCAAAGCAAAACCGGGTTCTAAAATCGATTCTGCAGACTGCCTGCCAGCACAAATTCCACATGAGTACCCTCTAACAACTGTAAGTGTTTACGATTTTAGTAATGGCATTTAAAGTTAAGACGTATTTATGATAATATGTTAGGATTTCCAAGATGGTGAGAGGTCAACAAAAGGAAACCAATGAAGAAAGTAACACGATTGCCCAGCTAATAGAATTGGTTCTCCGCCAATCCCGCCAGATTGAACAACTAGTGGCTACTAGAGAGGAACAGGGCAACTCTAGCTCAAGCGCAACTCATGACCATGGAAGCGAGCGTTTTCACCGACTTCGACCTCCAGTATTTAATGGTCAAGTTTCGGATCCTATTATGCTGAGGAATGGATTTGAACAATCGAGGACATGTTTAGGTATGCCAAGGTCAAAGAGGGGGACAAGATCACATGCGCTGTTTTTCATCTTGCACTGGGTGCAAGGCATTGGTGGGACTCAATTCGAAGCACGACTAGTGTGGAAACTATGACTTGGGCATGGTTCAAGACGGTTTTCTTTGACAAGTATTTCAGCCAAGCGGTTCGGGCTAGCAAAAAGATGGAGTTTATACAGCTGCGCCGAACCAGTTCTATGGCGGATTATATTTGTAAGTTTGAGGCCTTGTCCCGATTTGCGCCATGTCTGGTGGATGACGAAGAAGACAAGATTCACCAATTTGTTCAAGGACTGAAGCCAAATCTCTTCAAGGGAGTGAAAACCAAGGGAATTCATAACATACTATATTCCGAGGTGGCAGCTAAGGCTTTGGAATTGGAGGATGTAGAGGTGACAGTACAGGGACAATGGGAGCCGCCAAGGAAGTTTGATAAGAGTGGGCAGCCACAGCAGGACATGAGGGGATGGTAGCAACAGCCAAAGGGTGTCAAAAGGTCCTTTAATCCAAATGAAGGCCAAGGAAAAGGGAAGCGACCTCAAGGGGTTCCACAGGCTCCTCAAGCCCCTCTGTGTTCCACCTGCCAGAAGAACCATTATGTAGAATGCAAGCTGTACACGGGTAGATGTTACAGATGTGATAAAGTCGGCCATGTGGTCAGAGATTGCCTCATGCCGTCAAATGCAATCGGGTGAGAGTGGCACCTAGGGTCTTTGCCTTGATGGAGGATGAAGATGCAGTTCAGCACACGGTTATAACAGGTACCATTTTAATATGCAATGAACCCGCATACACACTTATAGACACATGAGCCACTCATTCTTTTGTAGCAACCCTGTTTGTATGTAAACACAATCTAGGATCCTTGCCAGCTGATAAGTCATATAGTGTCATGTTGCCATCGGGTGAGTCCTTACAATCAGAACGGGTAGTGAAGGGGAATATCGTGTCTGTAGAAGATAAGAAGTTATATGTAGAACTAATCGTAATTGACATGAAAGGATATGAGGTTATTTTGGGAATGGATTGGTTATTCAGGTATTATGCCACGATAAGCTGTAGATGTGGATTAGTTAAATTCCAACCTCCGAATGGAGATCGGTATTCCTTCCAAGCCATTCCAAAATTAAGCAAAATGCCGATTATATCTTCATTGGAGGCTCAGCAGTTACTGAAACTTGGATGGACGGGTTATCTAGCTAGTATAATTGATATACGGGATAAGGATAAGCTGAAACTCCAAGATGTTCCCTTAGTTCGAGATTTTATTAAGGTGTTCTTGGACGATTTTCCGGGGGTACCGCCTAATAGAGAGATAAAATTTGTGATTGATACCTACCCTGGAGCCTCACCGGTCTTTAAGAATCCTTACTGTATGGCACTAGTTTAATTGAAGGAACTGAAGACTCAATTGCAAGAGTTGGTAGACAAGGGATTTTTACGCCCCAGTAGTTCTCCCTGGGGTGCACCTGTTTTGTTTGTCAAGAAGAAAGACGGATCCCTTAGAATGTGCATAGACTATAGGGAATTGAATAAGTTGACAATCAAGAATAAGTATCTACTGCCTCGAATTGATGATCTGTTTGATCAACTTCAAGGAGCCACGGTGTTTTTAAAAATTGACTTACGCTCGGGCTACTACCAGTTAAAAGTCAAGGCTGAGGATGTACCTAAGACCGCGTTCAGAACCTGATATGGACATTATGAATTCCTTGTGATGTCATTTGGATTGGCAAATGCTCCTGCAGCCTTCATGGACATGATGAACCGAGTGTTTCGAGAATATTTGGACAAGTTTGTTATTGTGTTTATAGACGACATTATGATTTACTCTCAAGCTAAGGACGAGCATGTAGAACACCTGAAGATTGTTTTGGCAACCCTAGTGCAACAGCAGTTATATGCCAAATTTTCTAAGTGCAAGTTTTGGCTTGATAGAGTCAACTTTTTGGGCAATGTCATTTCCGATGAGGGCATAACTGTTGATCCAATCAAAATTCAGGCAGTCAAAAATTGGCCGCAACCAAGGAATGTTAGCGAAGTCTGAAATTTCCTTGAATTGGCAGGTTATTATAGGAAGTTTATTAAAGGATTTTCAATGATAGTCAAACCCTTAACTAGTCTAACAAAGAAGAACCTTAAGTACTCTTGGACAGAGGCTTGTGAAGAGAGTTTCCAGACATTGAAACTGAAGTTAACGACAGCCCCTCTGCTGACACTTCCGGTAGAAGGAGGAAGGTTCAGTGTCTATTGTGATGCATCCAAAGTTGGCCTGGGGTGTGTGTTAATGCAGGAAGGCAAGGTTGTGGTATATGCTTCCAAACAGCTAAAAGGTTATGAACAGAATTATCCCACTCACGATTTGGAGTTAGCCGCTGTGGTTTTTGCATTAAAAATTTGGAGGCACTATCTTTACGGTCAGCAGTGCGAAGTATTTTTGGACCATAAAAGTTTGAAGTATCTCTTTACTTAAAAGGAATTAAACATGAGGCAAAGAGGTTGGTTGTAATTTGTTAAGGATTATGACTTTGAAATTAAGTATCACCCCGGTAAAGCCAATGCGGTTGCTGACGCATTAAGCAGGATGTCAACAACAATACAGCCCGCTATATCAGCCATGTCTGAACCTTTGAAGATGGAAGTTTAGAAATTGGAATTGGAAATAGTTCCTGTGTTGTCAGCCTTACTTGCTGATTTAACCATTCGACCAACTATTTTGGATAGAATCAAGGAGGCCCAACAGAAGGATTTAAAGGAAAAAGATAACATTATGAGAAAATTGACGAGTGATTTTTCTGAGTTCAGCCTTTCGGTGGATGGTATTCTGAAGTTTATGGACTGAAGGTATGCTCCAAAAGATGAGGAGTTACGAAAATTGGTTTTGGCTGAAGCACACTCGTCGTCCTTCTCAGTGCATCCAGGCAATACCAAGATGTACCGAGACTTGCGGTTGTTTTACTAATGGCCAAATTTGAAGCGTGATGTTGTCAAGTATGTGGAGGCATGCATGGTGTGCCAACAAGTTAAGACAGAACATCAAAGACCGGGAGGTACTCTCCAACCATTACCGATTCCCGAATGGAAATGGAAAAACATAGCCATGGACCTTGTGGTGGGATTACCAAAGACAACTATAGGCCATTATAGTATTTGGGTCATTGTTGACAGACTGACGAAATCAGCTCACTTCCTACCAGTAAAGATGACTTATACGATGGACCAGTTTGCTGATTTGTATGTGCAGAATATCATTAGATTGCATGGGATTCCTGTGACAATTGTCTCGGATCGGGATCCCAGATTTACCTCAAGGTTTTAGAAAAGTCTACAAGGCTCGATGGGTACAGAGTTAACCTTTAGCACTGCTTTTCACCCTCAAACTGATGGACAATCTGAACGGACTATTCAAATACTCGAGGATATGTTGAGGGCATGTGTATTGGAATTTCAGCCAACATGGAGCCGTTACCTACCTTTGGTTGAATTCTCTTACAACAATAGTTACCAGTCAACCATTGGTATGGCTCCTTACGAGGCACTGTATGGCAGAAAATGTAGGTCACCTTTATACTGGGATGAAGTTGGTGAAGCAAAACTATTAGGCCCTGAAATTATACAACAAATGTTAGACAAGGTTGCCATTATTAGAAAAAGAATGTTGTCTGCGCAAAGCCGACAGAAGAGTTATGCGGATCAGAGGAGAAGAGAACTTGAGTTTGCTGTCGGAGATGTAGTTTTCCTTAAAATCTCTCCGTTTAGAGGAGTTATGAGGTTTGGAAAAAGAGGGAAGCTCAATCCCCGGTTCATTGGACCATTTCCTATCTTGGCAAGGATTGGAAATACAGCATATAGGTTATTACTGCCTTCATCCATGGACGAGATTCATAATGTCTTTCACGTATCAATGTTGAGGAAATGCATACGAGATCCGACACATGTTTTGGAACCGGTGAACATTGAAATTCAACCAACTTTAGCATGTGAAGAAATACCAGTGCGAATTCTCGATTCTTAAGTAAAGATGTTACGGAACAAGGAGGTTCCATTGGTTAAGGTGTTATGGAGAAATCATGACATTGAGGAAGCCACATGGGAGAGACGACAAGATATGATGGACAAGTATCCGGAACTATTCGTTTAAGCAATTTTGGAGGACAAAAATTTTGTTTAAGGAGGGTAGGATGTAACAACCAGCACCTTGGTCATGTATTTTTCCCGCGATTATTATGGTGTGAATTATGTATTAAGGAGATTATAAATGAAAGTAGGTTTAATGGCAAGGATTGTAATTAGTGTGAGCTGGTTCGATATAAATAGAAAGAGGAAAGCATAAAATCTCATTTAAACCCTCCTGTAGCCGACTTTCCTCTTCTGGAGATTTTCTCCATCGGCAATCGATTCCTCCCTTCTCTTTCTTCGACGATTCAAGCTCAGGTAATGTAACGCCCCGAGTTATCTGAACCCGACTCGTTACACAAAGCTCGAACCTAACTAAGAAACTTTGAACTAAATTTAAAATTTCACTCGAAAGTCTGGGTTTGACATTTTTCTAAACTTCAAAATATTTAAATGCTTGCAGCGGAAATCATTTGGACAACAATGGAGTTAAACAATACCACGAAACATTGTTTGAAATGTTAAGAAACAATCGGTAAATAGGAACTAAAGTTTGAACCGTGAAATACTTGAGAAGTCGCAGAAGTCAAACGCATCTGCCGATGAATAAAGTCAACGGAAGGAGCAGAACAAAATAGAAGGCTTCTACCGATGACTAAACGACAAAATTCCTCATTCCCTTCTTCCGATGACTAAACGACAAAATTCCTCATTCCCTTCTTCCGACAGAATAAATGCATACACCGATCACTAGACGACAAAACACTTCCTACATCCACCGGTGACGTCAGCCGGATGACTCATTCATCCGATCGACTTTATCACACATCCACCGGTGACGTCAGCCGGATGATTCATTCGTCCGATCGACTTTATCACACGTCCATCGGTAAGACAAGCTACATATTCTGGTTACTAAACGACAAATTACATTCTGTATCATCCGATGGCTTCCACTGAGGACATCTTCTGATAGAGAACAGATTAACAACACAACATCTGCCGATAGACTTCATCTACCGACAGGGAACAAAACAACAACTCTAACTACGGAAAGGAATTTACTCACTTTACTGAAACCATTCTGAAGCAATTCAAATCGTTGCATTACTCAAATCCAGTAAGAACCCAACATTTAAAATTCCACATAATACTATCATCAAAAAATCTCAAAACGTATTCAAAATATTAAAGACCATTACTGTCATGAAAACTTAACATTCTCAGATTGAAACACTGTCAACTAAACCATTCCAACTACAGACATCAGTTAATCCGCCTCATCAGTTTACCGGACCAAAACATGGATGTACTCCTCCAACCACATCTATTCATCAGTGCACTCAAGGAAATCACCTGTAGTCTCCTTAACCCCTACATCACAAAACTCATCTATTAGCCTAATGCTAAGTAAGTAAAGCAGTAATGAAATGAAATACTAAAATACGAATTTCTAAACATGCAATTTCTACTTTCTTATCTCAGTTGTTCATTCATCGTTTCTGTTCGGATCCCCCTGTGAAATTGGGAGTTGGATCAACTCTCCCAAGTATAAAACATCCACTGACTCATTAGGGGCGGATAAATTCCCTTAACAGTAAATCTGATTCACATGTTTAGATCCCCCTGTGAAATTGGAAGTTGGAACAACTCTCCCAAAGTATAAATATCCACTGTCTCATTAAGGGACAGATTATTTCCCTTAACAGAAAAACTGGTTCTTCCGATGACTAAACGACAAAATTCCTCATTCCCTTCTTCCGATGACTAAACGACAAAATTCCTCATTCCCTTCTTCCGATGACTAAACGACAAAATTCCTCATTCCCTTCTTCCGATGACTAAACGACAAAATTCCTCATTCCCTTCTTCCGATGACTAAACGACAAAATTCCTCATTCCCTTCTTCCGATGACTAAACGACAAAATTCCTCATTCCCTTCTTCCGATGACTAAACGACAAAATTCCTCATTCCCTTCTTCCGATGACTAAACGACAAAATTCCTCATTCCCTTCTTCCGATGACTAAACGACAAAATTCCTCATTCCCTTCTTCCGATGACTAAACGACAAAATTCCTCATTCCCTTCTTCCGATGACTAAACGACAAAATTCCTCATTCCCTTCTTCCGATGACTAAACGACAAAATTCCTCATTCCCTTCTTCCGATGACTAAACGACAAAATTCCTCATTCCCTTCTTCCGATGACTAAACGACAAAATTCCTCATTCCCTTCTTCCGATGACTAAACGACAAAATTCCTCATTCCCTTCTTCCGATGACTAAACGACAAAATTCCTCATTCCCTTCTTCCGATGACTAAACGACAAAATTCCTCATTCCCTTCTTCCGATGACTAAACGACAAAATTCCTCATTCCCTTCTTCCGATGACTAAACGACAAAATTCCTCATTCCCTTCTTCCGATGACTAAACGACAAAATTCCTCATTCCCTTCTTCCGATGACTAAACGACAAAATTCCTCATTCCCTTCTTCCGATGACTAAACGACAAAATTCCTCATTCCCTTCTTCCGATGACTAAACGACAAAATTCCTCATTCCCTTCTTCCGATGACTAAACGACAAAATTCCTCATTCCCTTCTTCCGATGACTAAACGACAAAATTCCTCATTCCCTTCTTCCGATGACTAAACGACAAAATTCCTCATTCCCTTCTTCCGATGACTAAACGACAAAATTCCTCATTCCCTTCTTCCGATGACTAAACGACAAAATTCCTCATTCCCTTCTTCCGATGACTAAACGACAAAATTCCTCATTCCCTTCTTCCGATGACTAAACGACAAAATTCCTCATTCCCTTCTTCCGATGACTAAACGACAAAATTCCTCATTCCCTTCTTCCGATGACTAAACGACAAAATTCCTCATTCCCTTCTTCCGATGACTAAACGACAAAATTCCTCATTCCCTTCTTCCGATGACTAAACGACAAAATTCCTCATTCCCTTCTTCCGATGACTAAACGACAAAATTCCTCATTCCCTTCTTCCGATGACTAAACGACAAAATTCCTCATTCCCTTCTTCCGATGACTAAACGACAAAATTCCTCATTCCCTTCTTCCGATGACTAAACGACAAAATTCCTCATTCCCTTCTTCCGATGACTAAACGACAAAATTCCTCATTCCCTTCTTCCGATGACTAAACGACAAAATTCCTCATTCCCTTCTTCCGATGACTAAACGACGAAGTTGGAACAACTCTCCCAAAGTATAAATATCCACTGTCTCATTAAGGGACAGATTATTTCCCTTAACAGAAAAACTGTTTCACATAGCTATTTCAATAGGTTCAATCCTTACCATGCCAACATGCATTCAAATTCATTTTCGTATACTTTTTAAAACATGATGCATGACATACCAACACATTCCAACAAACAAACCCTAATATTTTGTGATGTAGGCCCGAAGGCACAAGCGAACTTTACTTACCTGGTCTCCTGGAAATCGCTCGGTTTCAACTACACTGGAAGTCCTGCTCACCTAATGTCATAAGCAGAATACCGATTAGATCATCACTAGCCTTATCCTATATCATTCAGAAACCTAAGGAGCTAGTTTGGAAGCTCTAGTCATCGTACATTCTCGGCTCAACACTAAACCCAAACTCAACTCACTCACAGCATTAACAAGATACATACATTGCACTCATCTGCTATCTAGCCACTCAGATCTTAAGAAAACAAAAAGGAAAGAATTACCTAGTTCCGAGAAATGAAGGTCGGAAGAGAAAATCGCCTGGAGCTCTGCTGACTTTGAGCTGAATACCGAGAAAGGAAAAATGAGAGAACAGTGGTGGCTAAACCTCATTGGATCCTCCATTAAATACGTTATCCAGTATAATATCTCAAATTACCACCATGCCTTTACTCACTCATTTATTAACCTAATCACTAAACCTCCCAATCCCATCCTTAAAATATTCACTATAATTTAATAAAGTAAACTGGTTAAACGAAACCGGGTGCTACAGGTAAGGTTTAGGTGATTCATTAAGCTTTTGATTAAGGCTGATTACTGGTTGGTGTTTAAAGATTTAGAAACGGACAATGCTTGAATAATGACAGTATTTTGAGTCTTCTATATTGGCATTGGTATAGAATCCTAGACGTTGTCGATATTTTATTTGAGAATCTAAAATATATATGAATCTGGCAGTTTAGGCGATGATGCCATTAATGTTTTGAAAGTTAAGCTCTGCACACTAAGTGCTCAGTGAAATGCCTTAGAGGTTCAAGCTAGAATCTAGGATGATTTCTTTAGCTAAGATTTTACCAGCTCTGAGTTTAGATTATTCATGACATATTTAACATTGAAGTATGAAATGTCCTAGGTGGAAAAGGATTCAAGTGAAGGTACGGCATAGCAAAGGAATCTAGGTAAGTGAGTGCGTTAAGATTTTCGGCCATTAGGGCTCTACATCTCAAGGGTATTAGGTTAAGCTTGTTGTTGACAATGTCTGGATGTTTGTGGCTTGTACTACGGTATATGCTGGATGTCTGAGTTTTCTTTGGTGTAATGTTCTATTTTGTATGTACATTTCACGCATTATGATTTACCTTCCAAAAATGCAAAACATTTTATGAACATGCCCCTTTCATGAATGATATATGACAATGAAATGTATGCAACTATATTTAAGTGAGGGTTAGGGTGGTTTGGCCATGTCACTGTCTAGGGATGGACCAAGATTATTGCCCGAGAAGTGGCCATGTACACGCACTCTGTCTACCCCCCTTCGGCACTAATCCCTCCTTAATGCACGATATATGATCGATGAATAAGAATATGATTTTATTGAGTATACGTTCATGAGTAATTATGCATACGTTGCACTTCTTACTAAGCATTAGGCTTATAGTTTGAATCTTATGATGTAGGTGACGAATCGAAAGGTGAGGATTTCATTCCAAGCGATAACATCTAAGTCGGGTTGCTGGATAGTACTCATGGCGTGGATTTTGTGCAGGGTGGCGATTTGATCTGAGGATGGTGCTCCTGGTCTGTTATGGTATATGATAATGACATAGAAGAAATAGTAGAAGAGAATTTTTATATGATGATAGTAATTGACTTGTTCAATATTTATAAGTTTTAAAGGGGATTATAAGATTAAATGTTTTCATCTGTTCTTGAACCTTTCGCCATGCGTATTTTATCCAAGACTATAAACCTACGTACATGAGCATTCTGGAAATGAGGTTTGAAGTCTATAGAAGATAAGAAATAAGTTGTTGAGCAGTGGATGTGTTTTGTAGATGTATTTAGTAAATGAGCGGTGGATGTGTAATGGTGGATGTTGATGGGTTACTGTTGAGCGGTAGATGTGTTCGGTAGTAGTAGACGTGTTCGAATTTAAGGCGTTTAAATATTCTACACTTATACGCCCTCGGTCCTTTCGGCCAACGGCTTCAATTATTTTAATTGATACTTAATTATTGTTTTATCAGATTGTTTCATAACGATTTCATCCATCATAGATTTTGATTAAAGTTTTCAAAAAAAAAAAAAAAGAATTTTCACGGGAATTCAAGAATTATGTTTAAGGGTCGTTACACTTAGTACGTAGACTCTTGCTCAAGATGGGTATCTTTTATCTCTTAATTAACCTACCCCTAGAGTTGTCGAGTATTAGTGCAAGAAAGTGAGATGAAGAATCATAATTGAAGGATTTCCATGGAGAAACACTAACATTATTGAAAATGCTAACCGTCTCCGTCAAGCATGTAAACTCATGTGTTTACTTGTTTGAAAGTCGAAGATTATTAGGTTTAGGTTTACCTTGGAGATTTTGTAGAAACGAGATGGTACCTTGCGAGTTCCAAGCGAAATAATGGCTAGGTTTAACGCGCATAAATTGATATAAAGTGAGTATTTAAATAAAATCAAATAAATTCTAAAAATAATAGTAAATAACCTCAAATATCAATAAAAATATACGAAACTCTAATAAGTTTGAAAATATGAAATTTGGAAACCTTAAAACGTCAAAAAATACAAGAAAATGCGTTTTTGAAAAAAAAAAAAAAAACTGGTCGCGGGGGGCCAATGCTACCCACTCAAGGGGCTTGCCCAGCACTGCCCAAGTGTCCCAAACGATTCCGCGCGCTTAGCGTTGTTTTGGTTGTAGGCTCTAGATCAGAAAACATATTATGTAATTTTTTTTGGTATTCTTAATTTATTATTTATTATGATATTTTAATTGGACACTTATAGTTAGGAATTGACACAGGTAGGTAGAAAAATAAAATTTGTAGGACAAGATGTGTTTGAGTATGAATGTATGAGTATGATGGAATTGACTGAAAATATGTAATGACTAATCAAAGCCTAAATGCATTGAGATGACTAATGAAAGTTTGAATGTATTAGATGACTAATGAAAGTCTAACGTATGTTTGAAAATCAGTTCCAACCAGTATGTAACTATTAAACATGAATTTGATAATATATGTAGTTAATTCACATATGCACATGTTTTATTTGCTGAGATTATTTCTCATGTAGGTGGATTTGTATTGAGGAACATATAGTTGTTTGAGATTTTTCAGTGGCGGACGAACATATAGACGAAGTAAATAAAATAGCATAAAATATTGATTTGGGTTAAATTTTATGAATATTAATTGATTTGCCTATTCTATTCTTGAGGATTTAATACGATTCTAATATGTCTAGATTGTTGAGTTCATTCATTTGTCATGGTTTGAGGATATAAATAGAATTAGTAAATAATTAATTAATAAGTGTTATATTTAATTAAGTTTGACACAACATTTAAATTGGAGTATTAGAGGATTTAGACATTAGATTGTTAAATAATTTATATGAGTAATTAGTTTGACTTATGATAAGTGTGTATTTTATACACTTATTCGAACTATTTAAGCTTGATTCGATAAATTTTTCTCAAGCATTTGAATGAATTAACATTTCTAGTGTAAAGTATGCAGATAAGATTAAATTTAACAGATTAAGTGTAACACTCGGTTCTATCGAACCAGCTCTCTTTTATTATAAATGGTATACACTTTATTAGACAATAATTAAGTAGAGTTATTGAGTGACTAAACAAGGGTATAAGAGTAAATTAGAAATTTCAAAAGTGGATAACCTATTTAAGGGAAGGGGGTTTAGCGATTTATGCACTGTAGCCGCCACTGTTTCATCATTTATTCCTTTTCGATATCCAGCTCAAGCTCAGCGGAGCCCTCGGCGATTCTTCCACCAGATCCTTCTTCTATCTAGGTAAGTTTTTCTCATTTCTTATATTTTAGCAGTAAGATAGCCGAAGGAGTACAATGTGAGGATTTTGAGGATGCTGTAGGTGAGTGTTAGTTTCAGTTTAGTGCAGTATCAGGAATGTATTATGACCTGAGTTCTCAAATTAGTTTCCTTAGGTTTCTGGTTGGCTAGGGTGAAGTTTAGTGAAGCTTTAAATAATGTTCGGTTTATGGATTTAGGTTTGAGCAAGTTCCCGAGGGAGATTTCAACCAAACTTTCCAGGTGACCAGGTAAGTGAAGTATGCTTGTGCCTTCGGGCCTACATCACAAAATATTAGGATTTTGTTTACTTGAATGTGTCAGTATGTCATGCATCATATTTTAAAAGTATACGAAAATGAATTTGAATGCATGTTAGCATGGTAAGGAATGAACATAATGAAACAGCTATGTGGATCAGATTTACTGTTAAGGGAAGTAATCCGCCCCTTAATGAGACAGTGGATATTTAGACTTTGGGAAACTTGATCCGCTTCCCATCAAACAGGGGGATCAGAAACAACTATGTGAATCAGATTTACTGTTAAGGGAAGTAATCCGCCCCTTAATGAGTCAGTGGATATTTATACTTTGGGAGAAGTGATTCAACTCCCAATTTCACAGGGGGATCAGATCAGAACGATGCATATGCAACTGAGATGAGAAAGTAGAAACTGCATATTTAGGAATTTATGTTTCAGCATTGCATTACATTATTGCTTTACTTACTTAGCATTAGGCTAATAGATGAGTTTTGTGATGTAGGTGAAGAAGTGACAACAAGTGTGTTTATTGAGTTTGCTGAGGACTAGACTGGTTGGAGGAGTGCAACTATGCAACAATCTGGCAGTTGATGGGGCGGTTTAACTGATGTCAGTTGGTGTGAAGGTTTAGTTGACAATGTTTCAATTTAAGTATGTTGAGTGTTCATGACAGTAGTGGTTTCAATATTTTGAATACGTTTTTGAGATTTTTTTAGATAATAGTATTATGTTGAGTTTTAATGTTGGTACTTACTGGATTTTGAGTAATGCATTGGTCTGAATTGTTTCTGAATGGTTTCAGCGAAGTAAGCAAATTCCTTTCTGTAGTAGAGTTGTGTTTGTATAACAAGGGATAGTTGAAATGTCGCTCTGTTCTCTATCGGTAGATGATGTCTATCGGCAGATGTTGAGTTGATGTTCTGTTGTCAATCGGAAGATGTCTTCAGTAAAGCCATCGGAAGATGTCTTCAGTAAAGTCATCGGATGATGTCTTCAGAGGAAGCCATCGGAAGATATAAATAAAATTTGTTGTTTAGCGACCGGCAGAGGTTGGATGAAGGGAATCATCTGGCTGACGTCATCGGTAGATGTAAGATAAAGTCGATCGGATGAAGGAATCATCCGGCTGACGTCATCGAAAGATGTAGGAAAACTTTTGTTGTCTTATGACCGGTGGATGAAGCGTATTAAACTAATCGAAAGACTGTAGTAGAAGTCTTGTCGTTTAGTGACCGATGGATGTCGTGTATTAGACTTACCGGAAGATGAAGTGGAAGTTTTGTTGTTTTGTCACCGGAAGGAGTCTTCTGTTATCTGTTTTAGCCTCTTCCGTTGACTTTGTTCAGTGGCAGATGCGTTTGACTTCTGCAACTTTTAAAGTATTCCGCGATTTAAACCCTTTTTCTTTTGACCGATTACTCCTTAACACCTCAACCGATTATTCAAGCAGTGTTCTATAGTTTTGATTAACTCTATTTTCCTCAAATGATTTCTGCTGTAATTCTTTAAATGTTTTAAGGTTTTAGAAAATATCAAATTTTGACTTTCGAGCGAAGTTTTAAATTTGGTCCAAAATTTTCTTAGTTATGTTCGGGTTTTTGAGTAACAAACCGAGTTTGAAAAAAATAGGGGCGTTACATTAAGACATCAACGAAGAAAAAGATCCCGTGCATAATGAAGAAAAATAAAGGAACAAAAATATCAAAGTGTGGTCGATCGGTCGCCTGAAGGGTAGATCAATCGGCTGATGAAAAGAAGAAGAAAATCAGCAAACAGAGGCATCGTCGATCGATTGCCGAATCTGGGCGATCGATCGGCTGAAGAAAAACGATTGAATGTGGACAATGCAGTTGCAATCGGTCGCCAAATGAAGGGCTATCGATTGCTCGATGAGGAATTTAAAGACGAGAAGAACATAAGGCAGAGGCGTCGTCGATCAATCACCAAATTCTGGGCGATCGATATGCTAAAGCGAAGAAATCAACGTTCAAATTGAGCCGATCGATCGCCAATTCTGGACGATCGATCGGCTGTAGCAAAAATTGAAAAAAAAAGCAAATTTTTGGATTTTAATTAAAACGATCTCAGCTGTTGAACGGAGTGACGTGGATTTTAATTCAGAATTAGGTTACAGAGGCCAGGAGGCAAGAGGGGTTAAGGGGTGACTATCATTCAGAGGATCGTTTTGAAGACCGAAACGGAGAGAGAGCATCGGGAAAGGAGAATTCGGATCGACAACCCTAGTTTTTCTTTTTTCTTCTCTTCTCAACTATGAACATCTTTATTATTCTCATTATTTCTCGATAATTTAGCATGAACTAATTTCGTTTTCTAGGGCTACAGTGTAGCTGAATTATGACTGTTTATTTTTTCCTTTAACAAGTTGTTGATTTTCTATTTTGATATTGTGTTGAGTAAATTATTCTGTTCTTAATGCTTGTGATTGTCTGTTCAACGATTGAATGTGGACAGTGCAGTTGTTGATTGGTCGCCAGATGAGGGGCGATCGATCGACCGATGAGAAATTTAAAGACGAGAAGAACATAAAGCAGAGGCGTCATCGATCGATCACCAAATTCTAGGCGATCGATCGGCTGAAGCGAAGAAATCGACGTTCGGATTGAGCCGATTGATAGTCGATTCTTGGTGATCGATCGACTGTAGCAAAAATTTTAAAAAAAGCATATTTTTAGGTTTTAATTAAAACGATCTCAGTTGTTGATCAGAGTGATGTGGATTTTAATTCAGAATTAGGTTATAGAGGCCAGGAGGCTAGAAGGGTTAAGGGGAGACTATCATTCAAAGGATTGATTTGGAGACCAGAACGGAGCTAGAGCATCGGGAAAGGAGAATTCGGATCGACAACTCTAGTTTTTCTTTTTTCTTCTCTTCTCAACTATGATCATCTTTATTATTCTCATTGTTTCTCGATATTTTAGCATGAACTAATTTCTTTTTCTAGGGCTACGATGTAGCTGAATTATGACTGTTTAGTTTTTCCTTTAACAAGTTGTTGATTTTCTGTGTCGGTATTGTGTTGAGTAAATTATTTTGTTCTTAATGCTTGTGATTGCCTGATCAATAACAGCATGTTCGTAGGATTATTTTGAGACCAAAAGGAAATAAATAATCGTGCAATGGATAATTTGTCATGAAAAGGATGTTAGGCTAGAGATAGCTAATGCGTTTATGTGGTATTTTGATTTATCGTTCTTAATGTATTCAATTAATTATTAGGATTAGAGACCGAGAAGTAATAATCCATTAATTGAATAAGTTTGTCATTACTCGAGAGATATTGATATATATCCATGAAATTACCATCAGCACATAGAAATAGAAATTAATGAATTGGATTAGGAATAGTAAATATGATTAATTTAGGTGAAATCGGAAACCCTAGAGTTCTTTTATTACATTCTACAACTCATTTAATTTCTGCTATTTAATTAAAGTAATTTGCTGTTCTATTTTAAATAAAAAATATCGCAGTCTCGTATTCATTATAAACTGGAATTAATTTTTTTTTATCATTAATTAAAAAGTCCTCGTGGGTTCGACACTCTATTTACCACTTTATTACTTGTTGCGACTCGTACACTTGCGAAGTATTTTTTCACAACAAGTTTTTGGCACCGTTGCCGGAGACTTCATTATTAATATCGAATTAATTATTTTTAGTTTAATTTTGAATTTTATTTTTCTTATTTTTGCTTCCGTGTTATTTCCAGGTGCATGCATAAAGAAGGAGGCGCTCTAATCTTCTCCCTCTTAATATTGAAATCGAGCGTACTTGTCGACAAAATCATAAAGAGAAAAGAGAAGCTATTCAAAAATTGTGTGACATCATGGGAGATAACGGGGAAGTCAATGCCGAGAACCGAACCTTGTTGGATTACGTCATACCTACTGTTTCTGGTATTCATTCTGTTATTCAGAAACCAATCATTGTCACTAATTTTGAGATTAAGCCTGACACTTTGCATATGATTCATTAGTCTCAGTTCAGTGGACTACCTTCTGAGGATCCCAAAAATCATATTGTAAATTTTTTGGAAGTTTGTGATACTTTCAGGTTCCACAACGTGGAGGATGATGCAGTGAGATTGCAATTATTTCTGTTTTCATTACGGGTTCGTGCAAAGAATTGGCTTAATTCTCTACTGGCTAACTCTATTACTACTAGGGAAGAATTATGTCAAAAGTTCCTCTCTAAGTTCTTTCCTTTTGAGAAGACTGCTAAACTCTGAAATGATATAATCAATTTTAGTCAATTTGATGGGGAAACTTTATATGAGGCATGAGCGCGATTCAAGGATATGCTGAGAAAAACCATGGCTTATCGAAATGGATGCACATCCAAACCTTTTATGTAGGACTTTCATCATCTACTAAAACTCTGGTGAATGCAGCTGCAGATGGTGTTTTAATGAGAAAAACTGAAGAAGCTGCGTATGATTTATTAGAGGAATTGACACTTAACAATGACCAGTGTCCTGTGGAGCATTCCATTCTGAAGCGTACAACTGGTAACCCAAAGAATGAGGCTATGAAAGCCTTAACATTACAAGTTGCCTCATTGACTAAACAGCTACAGGAATCCCATATGGCGCTAGCGTGGGGAAAACACTGATGTCTAATTGTCAATGGTGTCAGGGACCGCACCCGAGTGAAGAATGTCAAATGGACAATCCTTTGCCAAATGAATCTATAGAACAAGCTAACTACATGAGAAATTTTAATCGGTAAGGTAATCCCAACTCCAATGCTTATAATCTAGGGTGGCGACAACAACCAAATTTCTCATGGCGGAATTGCCAAAATACTATGCAAATACCTCAAACATCACAATCGGATCCATCTCAACAAGTTGAGAAGAAAAATGATCTCGAGGCAGCCTTAATGCAATTTTTGACCGAAACCCGTACAACGATGCAGAATCAATCGGCTCAAATTTGAAGTCTCGAGAATCAACTTGGTTAATTTGCTAGTGTCATTAATGGGAGGCCTCAAGGTTCACTACTTAGAAACACCGAAGTAGATTCGAAAGACCAATGTAATGCAACTACCACTCGTTGAGGAAATGTAATTGAACCGGTGTAAAAAGAGTCAGGTGTCCCTAAAGTTGCTAATGAGGGTACAATTAAAGATGAAGCTCAAAAATCTCTACCATCTAATCCTTCTGCAGTGCAAGAAACTCCAACTAAAGTGTCATTTCCGCAAGGATTGAAGAATGTGAAGCTTGATAAACAGTTTTCTAAGTTCCTTGATGTCTTCAAAAAGCTCCACATTAATATTCTATTCCCCGATGCTTTAGAACAAATGCCGAGCTATACTAAGTTTATGAAAGATATTCTCTCTTACAAGCAGAAGATCAAGGAGTATGGTACTATTGCACTTACTGAAGAGTGCAGCGCCATCATTCAGAGGAAGCTTCCTCAAAAGCTAAAAGATCTGGGAAGCTTTACGTTGCTGTGCGAGATTGGGAATTTTGTGTTTGAAAAGGCACTTTATGATTTGGGAGCTAGCATTAATCTGATGCCTCTATCTATATTTCGGAGACTTGGTCTAGGTGAAGCGAAGCCAACGAGGGTGACATTACTAATGGAAGATCGATTGATTAAACAACCGAGGAGAATCATTGAGGATGTGCTTGTGAAGGTAGATAAATTTATATTCCCTGTTGATTTTATTGTATTTGATATAGAAAAGGATAGGGATGTGTTGATTATTTTGGGTAAACCTTTTCTTGCTACGCGTCGGGCTCTTATTGATGTGCAAAAAGGTAAGTTGAGCTTGAGAGTTCAGGATGAAAAGGTCACCTTTAATGTGTTCAAGGCCATGCAGTATCCGAGGAAGAATGATGATGTTTTTCGCGTTGAAGTAATCGATTCAGCGGCAAATGAAGTTTCGCTTCAACTAAAAGATCCTTTAGAAGTATGTATGATTGGTCAAGATTATATTCTCTGGACGGGGATAATAAAGTACATGGTAATGCGTTGTGGATGAATTCTTATGAGCCGAATAGAAGAAAATACTATGAAACTTTGGGTGAAGGTCTGCCACACACGTTGTCATCTATTGAGAAACCGCCAATGCTCGAGTTGAAGCCACTGCCCTCACATTTAAAATATGATTACTTACAAGCTCCATTTTCATTACTGATAATTATCTCCGCTACCCTATCAACTGAAGAAGAAGATAAGTTACTCTGGGTAAGTTTAAATTGGCAATTAGATGGACTAAGCAGATATAAAAGATATAAGTTCTTCATTTTGCATGCATAAAATCTTTATGTAAGAAGATCACAAGCCTTCGGTGGAACACCAACGACGCCTCAATCTCACCATGAAAGAAGTAGTGCGCAAAGAAATTTTAAAGTAGTTGGATGCTGAGGTGATATACCCAATTTTTGATAGCTCGTGGGTTAGCCTCGTACAAGTTGTACCTAAAAATGGAGGAATGACAGTAGTGCAAAACAATAATATGAGTTCATTCCAACTCTCACTGTCACTGGTTGGCGCATTTGTATGGATTGTAGAAAGCTAAACAATGTTACAATGAAATACCACTTCTCGCTTCCTTTTATAGATCAAATGCTTGATAGGCTCTCGGGGCACGAATTTTATTACTTTCTTGATGGATACTCCAGGTACAATCAAATAGTCATAGCTCCCGAAGATCAAGAGAAGACCACATTCACCTCCCCCTACGGTACCTTCGCATTCCGGCGAATGCCATTTGGTCTTTGTAACGCCCCTGCCACCTTTCAACGATGTATGATGGCTATATTTTCTGACATGGTCGAGCGCATTATTGAGATATTTATGGATGATTTTTCTATTTTTGGGTTGTCTTTTGATCGATGTCTAGAGAATTTGGATATGGTGTTGCAGCTCTGTGAAGAAACAAATTTGGTATTGAACTCGGAGAAGTGTCATTTTATGGTACGTGAAGGAATTGTATTAGGCCACCGGGTATCTTCCAAAGGTATAGAAGTGGATCGTGCCAAGATTGAAACGATTGAGAAGCTACCACCACCTGTCTCGGTAAAAGGCGTGCATAGTTTCTTGGGACACGCAGGGTTTTATCGTAGATTCATCAAGGATTTTAGCAAAATCACCAAGCCGTTGTTTAATTTGCTAGAAAATGGTGTGGTGTTCAATTTTGATGAGGAGTGTTTAGCTGCATTCAATTTGTTGAAAGAGAAGCCCACTTCTGTGGCCATTATTGTAGGACCGGATTGAGATTTTCCATTCAAAATTATGACTGATGCAAGTGATTTTGCAATTGGAGCAGTTTTGGGGCAACTCAAAGGTAAGATGTTCTGCACTATTTATTATGCTAGTCGAGTCCTCAATGAAGCCTAGTTGAATTATGCTACAACGGAAAAAGAGTTGCTTACAGTGGCTTTCTCCTTTGACAAATTTTGGCCATATCATTTTGGCAATAAGGTAATAGTCTTCACCGATCATTCAGCTATTAAATACCTTATGGTTAAAAAGGATGCGAAACCACGCCTCATTCGTTGGGTCTTACTACTCCAAGAATTACCTTGAAATAAAATACAAGAAGGCACGGAGAATTTAGTAGCAGATCATTTGTTGAGACTCAAACCTCAAGAATAAGTGAAAAATGATGGAATACCAATTTTCGATACTTTTCCAGATGACCAACTATTTGGCATAGATAATGCACCATGGTATGTGGATATCATCAATTTCATTGCAAATAAAATTATTCTTACCGAGCTCTTTTCTTTCCAAAGAAAGAAATTCTTTGCCGATGCTAAACACTATTATTGGGAGGAGCTCTTTCTTTGCAAGCATTGTACGGACCAAATCATATGGCAGTGTGTTCCGGAAGAGGAGATAGAAAATATATTAAGACATTGTCATTTACTAGAGTGTGGGGGTCACTTTGATGGGAAGCGAACAACATCAAAGGTGTTACAATGTGACTTTTATTGGCCTATTCTTTTTAAAGATGCTTACTTGTTTGTCGTTTCTTGTGATCGTTGCCAACGCACCGACAATATTTTACGCCGCGATGAGATGCCGCTGACCAATAATGTTGAAGTGGAATTATTTGATGTTTGGGAGATCGATTTCATGGGTCAATTTCCTGCTTCCTTTAACAACAAATATATTCTTCTAGCCGTCGATTATATGTCAAAATGGGTGGAAGCAGTCGCTACACCGACTAATGACGGCAAGGTGGTGCTCAATTTTCTTCACAAAAATATTTTCACTCGATTCGGCATTCCGAGGGCTATCATCAGCGATGAAGGTACATATTTTTGTAATAAACAATTTGAAGCTTTATTGTTGAAATATGATGTGAAGCATTGCAAGGTTCTCGGGTATCATGCACAATCCAATGGGCAAGTTGATGTTTCAAATAAAGAAATCAAGCTAATTCTAAAAAAGACGGTAAGTTAGTCACGCAAAGATTGGTCACACAAGCTAGATGATTCTCTATGGGCATATCGAACGGCATTCAAAACGCCGTTGAGTATGTCACTGTACCGATTGGTTTTTGGTAAAGCCTGTCATCTTTAAGTGGAATTAGAGCATCGTGCTTTGTGGGCTATAAAGAAATTAAAAATGGAGCTACAAGCAGCAGCTGAATCAAGGTTTCTATAATTAAACGAGTTTGATGAAATTAGAAGAGAAGCCTATGAAAATGCTAGGATTTATAAAGAAAAGACGAAGGCATGGCATGATAAACACATTGTGCCAAATGAAATTGTACCGGGACAACAAGTCTTATTATTTAATTATCGCCTTCATTTATTTCCAGGGAAGATCAATTTGGATGGTCGGGTCCGTTCACGATAATTAAAGTCTTTTCTTATGGTGCCGTTGAGTTACATGGAGCAGACAATGGAATATTTAAAGTAAACGGTCAAAGAGTGAAACCATATTTTGGTGGTATTATTGAGAGTGATACACCTGTCACTCATTTTACAATTGACGCATAAAGTTTGTAAAATGTCAAGCTGAGGACGTTAAAACAAGCACTTTGTGGGAGGTAACTCATTCCTTTTATTCGATTAATATTAATTTTTATTTTTATTTATTTTATAGTATTTTTGTTTGTTTAATGTGTTGGTGTTTTAAGTTTTAGAAAATTTTAAAAAAATAAATAAGATAAATAAAATTGAAAAGGAGAAGAAAAATAAGAGAGAAACATTCGCTCGATTGCAGCTCAGACGATTAGCACCTCCGCGATCTCCCATGCCCACTGCGACTTACGTCAGCTCAGCACGTCATAAGGTACGCTAATTCTCCCTTGCCTTTTATTTGTTACATTGAGGACAATGTGTATGTTAAGTTTGGGGGGTGATTTTAGCTTGCTTTATATCTTGCTATACTTTGTTTGGTTTTGCAATCTTAAATCTTGGTTGAGAAGTCAATGACTGAAATTTTGAACAAATTTATGCTTTAGACCCTACAAAAACTCTAAGTAAATGCGACTTGTAGTAGTTAGCATTGACTTGAGCTTACGAAGTTAAACTCAAAATTTTAGCGCACATGTTTATTCTAGCTTGACTTGAGCTGTTGGTTTTATACTAGTGTAGTCTATATAATGAACATCCAAACACAGTAAGGGAGTGAAACTCCAGTTAAATTTAAAGAGTGCTGGTAAAGAAAAATCCTTCTTGGTTTTGCTCAGTATCCACGAATGCAAATTGATGTTTATCAGAAATAATAGAATGACTTAGGCCATCATTGGATTGTTTGAACTTTCCTGGCCTACCTTATTGTGTCATTAAATGACACCTTTAGTCTCCCTTTTGAGCTTTTTGTTACCTATAATTCAGCCTAGCCTAAATTTTATATTTTCTACCCTATCGAATGAGCACGAGGATTATTTGGGTATTTAGGGGAAAATCACAAAAGATGGTGGTGAGAATAGAAAAAAACGTCTTTGTCATTTGCCAAATTTTTATTGATTTGTATTTGTATTCAAGTTGCAGCTATCAAAAATGACGTCAAAAAAAAATATGTGAAAAAGAAAATGGCTCAAGTTAAGCCATAGTTACAGTTTTATTTAGATTTTTGGTTTGCCGTTTATTATGAGTTGTATTGTTTGTAGTTTTGATAGGTTGACAAAGTAGCTAGTTTGGGTAATGATGAGTGAGCTAAGTTTGGAGGAGGTAAGGTGAGTTGAAGAAAAATAAAGAAAGTTTGAGTGGTTAGAAGAAAATTTGGTTGAGTTAAAGAGAGGAGGAGAGATTAGTGCTCTATATAATTGCTTGTTTCCAAATAACTTCTACCGTTAGTCTAGCCTTACGTTACATGCTTTTAAAAGACTTATCGACTTTTATTTTGATTTACTGATATTTGCTACTAGTTGGATGATGGGCAATGTTGTTGAATGATTAGAGTGAATAGAGAGATCCCAAATGCAATGTGAATTCCTTTCTCATAGCAACATTAGTTAACTCAACATTTAGAGGAAAATAAGAATGAACACTCACACACATACGAGGATTTCTAAGTAAGCGATTGTCAATAGCTTGTATGAGTTATTGTTTGCAAAGTGTTAATCTTGGTGGTTTTAGTGTGAATTTTTTCAAACTGAGATGAATTACCAACAACCTTGATTAGGATTGCTTTGCTATTATTTTGTTGATGTATTTTAAATGGCATTGAGATTATAACTCTGTGTTATTTGTGCTTAATTTTGTTAGCTTGAGGACAAGTTTTCGGTCAAGTTTTGGGGTGTGATAAGTGTGTATTTTACACACTTATTCTGTAACACCCGGAAATTTTCTTATAACGTGCGAGGCCTTAGATTTAGATGAGTTAGGGTAGCTTAATGTTAAATGAATGTTAAAAAGTCAATAGAAATGACAAAGAAAGTGGATTGTTAAGGTAAAGTTGTTGAAAAGTTAAAAATTGGTATGTTGAAAATTCAAAGGAAATTTTAAGTGAACAAAATGTGAAAGAAATGGGTCTTTCACGTTGGATTATGAGAGAAAAAGAAGTTTGGCAATTTTTTTAAAATTAGAAAAGTTAGTGGAAGAAATTAAAAGTGAGAAAAGTTTTGTTTTATAAGAAAATGATAAGTTGGAGGAGAAAAGTCAAAAATTCACTTTCTTCCTCCTTTCTCCCTCGTGAAAACCAGCAGCCACAGCTAGGGTTTCTCCTCCATTTTCATCAATTTTTCTCAAGGTTTAAGGTGAGCTTTTACTTGGGTTTTTAGTTTAATGTAATTAGGTGTTGATTTTTGGAGGTTTAAGGTGTTTTTGGTGGAGATTGATTAGGGTTTGGAAACCCTAAGAGGTGATTTCCGAAAATTTCATGCCTTAGCTTGTTTTCTTTCCAAATTTCATGATTTAGAGGCTGATGGATTAGTTTAGGTGATTTTTTAGAGGTTGATTGAAGTTAAGGAGAAAGATTGTGAAAAACCAGTTTTTAACATATTAAGCACCGGTTCTATTTTGGTATTTTCAAATTGGTCATCGTGTTTGGTTGGTTAATTTGAGTGTTTCAATGGATAGTAGATGTGTAGAGGTTTACGGATTGGGGTGACACATCAAAATTCGTTGAAAAACGAGTAAGTTATGACCGTTTGAAGTTTGGACACTAAAATTGTGGTTTAATTGTTGTTAGTTTTGATATAGGCATTCCTTAGAATTCCTTAGGTTGTTACTAAATGATTTTCCCTATATTTTCTAGGTTGACAAGCGAGCAATTAACGTAGTCGAAGTAACTGTTATGTGCCAGGAAACCAGGTAAGTAGTGAACATGTGTTTTGTTGCCTTCGGGCCTACACCACGGAACGGTAGGGTTTATTGTTTGATTGGTTGTTTTATTTTGTGTTTGTGCATTGTATTGACATGCATCTTGGTTTTGAATTACAAAAATATGAGTTTTGAGCATGGTTTTGAATTGCGAGAATGAAAAGTGACCTGATAAGTAAAAATGCTATGGGTTTTGAGTTGAGTCGCCCAATCGCGTTAGGGTGACACCAGTGAGGGACTCCGTGTAAGTCGCCCAGTCGTGTTACAGTGGCACCTGCGAGGGACTATAGTGGAGTCGCCCAGTCGCATTAGAGTGACACATGCGAGGGACTCCAAGGAGTCGCCCAGTCGCGTTTGGGTGGCACTTGCGAGGGACTTTGTGGGAGTCTGACACCTGCGAGGGACTCCGTGGAAGTCACCCAGTCGTGTTAGGGTGGCACCTGCGAGGGACTCTATGGGAGTCACTTAGTCACGTAAAGGTGCAAGGTTAGCACTGGTGAGGGGTTCTATGATAGAACAATGCAAAGAAATCAAAACGAGAGCAACAGAGCGAGTAGAAACTACATATACTAGCGGTTGAGCATGCATTGTTTTAAACTGCATTCTTCCCTACTTGCTAAGCTGTAACACCCGGGATTTTTTTTTAAAGAAAAAATTGGAGAGAAAATAAAAGAATAATATTATTATTATTAATTTGGGTTCGGGTATTCCCAGTGAGATTAAGCCGGGAGATTATAATTTAAACAAGATTTAACGAAAGTCAAAATGGTCGGAAATACGGGAAGGTAAAACGGTAATTAGCTAGTTTAAATTAAAGAAATAGTTTTAGTTTTATTATTATAATTTATTATTATTATTATTTAAAAAAATAAAATAAAACAACAGAATAGCCGAAGTTATTCTGTTGTTCGAGTCGGGTAGCGAGGAGCAGGGGAGACGAGAACGGAGAGGGAGAGGCGAGCGATGTCCCTCCAACGACAACCGCAGCCGATTTTCGGCGTTCTCCGGCCAGACTACTGCGACAAGCAGATTCTGGCCATCTCCGCTCCGCGCACAACTCCGACGGGTAAATCCATTTTTGCCCTGTTTTGACTCTGTTCGAGGCCGTGGGTCGTCGAGCTGGTTTTGGCTCCGATCGCCAACCGGTTTGGGCCGCTTCAGCCGTGGGTTCGCCAACCCTTGGACCGGCTTTGTTTGCCTGGCCGTGTGGTGTCCTGTGTGGGCGAAAATCAGGAAGCTCTGTTCGGGCATTTCTGGTTTTGCTGAGTGTAGCTTCGAGATTCTGTTAGGTTATGTTAATTTGATGTTAGGATGGTTGATTGGTGAGCAATTGTGTGGGAATTGATGAAAAACCGAAAAGGGGAAAATTTCCGTGTTAGGGCAGATTCGGGTTTTGGTGTATTTGACCTAGTTACGGTCATTTGTTTTAAAATTTCTTTTGGTAGGTTAAAATAGGTTATTAGTGGAGTACGTGGCCGCTGGAATCGTTCTATTCCGATAACCGACGCAAAAGTTACGCGCATTTGAAGTTTCAGGTCGGTTTTTACCGAACCCAAATTAGTGGCCTGTTTAGTTAGATTTTAGTTGGATTAGTCTAGAAATAGTAGTTTGAGAGTGATTGGTGAATGTAGGCTTAATTTGAATGAAGTTTGAATATTTGTAGTTAGAGTTAGCTTAAATATTATTTAGAAGTGAATTGTGATGCTTAAGTGACTTTTGTGAATGTGATAGGTTACTGAGTGGGGAAATTTACATAGCCAAAGCGAGTAAGTGCGGTGCAAGAGTTCAGGTAAGTAGAGGACGTTTGTGTTTTGCCTTCGGGCCTACACCACGGAACGGTAGGATTTATGTTATGATCATTGTTGGTTGTTTGTTATTTGTTGGCTGGTTGTCTTCTCCGTTCGTTAAGCATTGTTGGTTGTTTATTGTTTGTTGGTTGGTTGTCTTCTCCGTTCGTTAAGCATTGTTGGTTGTTTATTGTTTGTTGGTTGGTTGTCTTCTCCGTTTGTTAAGCATTGTGCTTGTTGGTTGTTTATTGTTTGTTGGTTGGTTGTCTTCTCCGTTCGTTAAGCATTGTTGGTTGTTTATTGTTTGTTGGTTGGTTGTCTTCTCCGTTCGTTAAGCATTGTTGGTTGTTTATTGTTTGTTGGTTGGTTGTCTTCTCCGTTTGTTAAGCATTGTTGCTTGTTTATTGTTTGTTGGTTGGTTGTCTTCTCCGTTCGTTAAGCATTGTTGGTTGTTTATTGTTTGTTGGTTGGTTGTCTTCTCCGTTCGTTAAGCATTGTTGGTTGTTTATTGTTTGTTGGTTGGTTGTCTTCTCCGTTCGTTAAGCATTGTTGGTTGTTTATTGTTTGTTGGTTGGTTGTCTTCTCCGTTCGTTAAGCATTGTTGGTTGTTTATTGTTTGTTGGTTGGTTGTCTTCTCCGTTCGTTAAGCATTGTTGGTTGTTTATTGTTTGTTGGTTGGTTGTCTTCTCCGTTCGTTAAGCATTGTTGGTTGTTTATTGTTTGTTGGTTGGTTGTCTTCTCCGTTCGTTAAGCATTGTTGGTTGTTTATTGTTTGTTGGTTGGTTGTCTTCTCCGTTCGTTAAGCATTGTTGGTTGTTTATTGTTTGTTGGTTGGTTGTCTTCTCCGTTCGTTAAGCATTGTTGGTTGTTTATTGTTTGTTGGTTGGTTGTCTTCTCCGTTCGTTAAGCATTGTTGGTTGTTTATTGTTTGTTGGTTGGTTGTCTTCTCCGTTCGTTAAGCATTGTTGGTTGTTTA
Source organism: Begonia masoniana (assembly GCA_022432975.1). Taxonomy (NCBI): domain Eukaryota; kingdom Viridiplantae; phylum Streptophyta; class Magnoliopsida; order Cucurbitales; family Begoniaceae; genus Begonia; species Begonia masoniana. The sequence continues at coordinate 53,007,779 of CM039502.1, forward strand.
TTGTTTGTTGGTTGGTTGTCTTCTCCGTTCGTTAAGCATTGTTGGTTGTTTATTGTTTGTTGGTTGGTTGTCTTCTCCGTTCGTTAAGCATTGTTGGTTGTTTATTGTTTGTTGGTTGGTTGTCTTCTCCGTTCGTTAAGCATTGTTGGTTGTTTATTGTTTGTTGGTTGGTTGTCTTCTCCGTTCGTTAAGCATTGTTGGTTGTTTATTGTTTGTTGGTTGGTTGTCTTCTCCGTTCGTTAAGCATTGTTGGTTGTTTATTGTTTGTTGGTTGGTTGTCTTCTCCGTTCGTTAAGCATTGTTGGTTGTTTATTGTTTGTTGGTTGGTTGTCTTCTCCGTTCGTTAAGCATTGTTGGTTGTTTATTGTTTGTTGGTTGGTTGTCTTCTCCGTTCGTTAAGCATTGTTGGTTGTTTATTGTTTGTTGGTTGGTTGTCTTCTCCGTTCGTTAAGCATTGTTGGTTGTTTATTGTTTGTTGGTTGGTTGTCTTCTCCGTTCGTTAAGCATTGTTGGTTGTTTATTGTTTGTTGGTTGGTTGTCTTCTCCGTTCGTTAAGCATTGTTGGTTGTTATGTTAGGGTTGTGTGAGGTTGTGTGTGCATTGTGCTTGTTTATATTTGTTATCCCTACTTGCTAAGCGTAAGCTTTGTGTGTGTGTGTGTTCTGTGGTGTAGTGACGACTGGAGTACAGGTTAGAGCTACGAGAAAAGCTAGGATTGGGACGCAGTCGTTGATGTACGCTGTATGCCGGTGCGGGCAGTGGCTGGGCTGCTCGTTGCGAAGTAGTGTCTGAAATATGGCATGCTTCGGGAGGTTTCCACAAAAGCTGTGTAGTGGCTCCTCGTCGCGAAGTAGTGTCTGAAATATGGCAAGCTTCGGGAGGTTTCCACAAAAGCTGTGTAGTGGCTCCTCGTCGCGAAGTAGTGTCTGAAATATGGCAAGCTTCGGGAGGTTTCCACAAAAGCTGTGTAGTGGCTCCTCGTCGCGAAGTAGTGTCTGAAATATGGCAAGCTTCGGGAGGTTTCCACAAAAGCTGTGTAGTGGCTCCTCGTCGCGAAGTAGTGTCTGAAATATGGCAAGCTTCGGGAGGTTTCCACAAAAGCTGTGTAGTGGCTCCTCGTCGCGAAGTAGTGTCTGAAATATGGCAAGCTTCGGGAGGTTTCCACAAAAGCTGTGTAGTGGCTCCTCGTCGCGAAGTAGTGTCTGAAATATGGCAAGCTTCGGAGGTTTCCACAAAAGTTGTGTAGTGGCTCCTCGTCGCGAAGTAGTGTCTGAAATATGGCAAGCTTCGGAGGTTTCCACAAAAGTTGTGTAGTGGCTCCTCGTCGCGAAGTAGTGTCTGAAATATGGCAAGCTTCGGAGGTTTCCACAAAAGTTGTGTAGTGGCTCCTCGTCGCGAAGTAGTGTCTGAAATATGGCAAGCTTCGGAGGTTTCCACAAAAGTTGTGTAGTGGCTCCTCGTCGCGAAGTAGTGTCTGAAATATGGCAAGCTTCGGAGGTTTCCACAAAAGTTGTGTAGTGGCTCCTCGTCGCGAAGTAGTGTCTGAAATATGGCAAGCTTCGGAGGTTTCCACAAAAGCTGTGTAGTGGCTCCTCGTCGCGAAGTAGTGTCTGAAATATGGCAAGCTTCGGAGGTTTCCACAAAAGCTGTGTAGTGGCTCCTCGTCGCGAAGTAGTGTCTGAAATATGGCTTGGAGTTGGTTATGTTGTCGTGTTGGGTAATGTTGTTGTTGCGTTGTAGTGCCGAGTGTTGTTGTGTTGTTATGTTAGGGTTGTGTGAGGTTGTGTGTGCATTGTGCTTGTTTATATTTGTTATCCCTACTTGCTAAGCGTAAGCTTATGTGTGTGTGTGTGTTCTGTGGTGTAGGTGACGACTGGAGTACAGGTTAGAGCTACGAGAAAAGCTAGGATTGGGACGCAGTCGTTGATGTACGCTTGTATGCCGGTGCGGGCAGTTGTCAGGGCGCCTCGACCATGGTCTTCGGGAGTGTGGGCTTTGTATTGTAATAGTATTGTAAATGTCTGTTTGTGGAATTGTTGGAAATGCGTAATGTTTTTGGTTGACAGTTATGAGATAGCTATGTGTCAGGGTGATGTTTTGCTAGTTAGGAATGTTAGTATTTTATAGTTTCCTATTTACTGTTGTTTGGAGGTTTTTATATGTAGGATTGTTGAGTGGATAGTTGAGGAAGAATATTCTGGTTGGGAATTGGTTTGTGTGCAGGTAGCATTTTGGAGGCGCCATTTTTAGACATTACTTTGCCGAAATTTTCGGGAAGGACGCCGTGGTGCTGAAAGATTAGGGGTAAGGGAATTGATGTGTCTAGGCAGCTAGGTATGAAGTAAGAGAGTTTCGGGAGTTTAGTTTTGAATTCAGCTGTGTAAGTTCCTTTTATGTTTGGGAGTCAGTTTTAACATGGGATTGGTTAGCAAAGTAGCGCTCCGAGCCAGGGTGGGTTCGGGGCCGTTACATAAGCATTAGACTTATGTTTTGTGTTCTGTGGTGTAGGTGACGACGTCCTAGCAGGTATGAGCTATGAGAAAAGCTGGGTTTTGGGGCGCAGTCGGGGATGTATGAGGTATGCAGGTACGGACAGTTGTCGGGGCGTCTCGACCATAATCTTCAGGGAATTATGAGGGATTTGGTATTTTGATTGTATAGTTTTCCTAACTATTTTGGGTTGAATGTTCGTAGAATTTAGCCGTTATATTTGGTCGTACCGTGGGACTTCTTGTATAAATAATGGTGGTTTTATAGACTATTGCAAATGTTGTTTTGGAATTGTTTTGAATATGTTTTATAAAGTATTTGATTTTCAGGTTCGTGGATTTCAAAACTTTAGTCGTTATGCCGCTCAGTTTTTCGTAGAGAAAACAACGTCAGTTTTCAACTGTCTTCATATTCTCATTAAAATTTTAGAGTCAGTTTTCTGTGATTTTTACGTGTCATAGAGTCAAGGGTGTCGGGAATGTTTGGTAAAAATTTTGGGTGATTTGGAAGTGTTTGGCTCGGAGAAAAGTGGAAGAAAAGGGGAGATGGTTGAAGATGGTGCGCAGGGCGCCGATGGGCGCGCGGGGCAGGCGCGCGCAGCGCCGATCGATCGGCGCTTTACTGTAGGTTTTGATCGCGCACCCGAGAGGGTGCCGATCAATCGTCGCCTAGCGGCGATCGATCGGCACTAGCGCGCAGCGAGGCGCGCGCGCATCAGATTAGACCAGACCGGTTTTTTTAAAAAAATTTTGGTTTTCCACATTGTTTTAACCCGACATTTTTCGACGTATTTTAGACACGTTTTCCAACCATTTTCGAGGGTTCGAAAAACCCGAAAACTGAGTAAAATTTTTATCAAAAATTATTTTAAAATTCATTCCAAATTCGGGATTTGTTTTCAAAGTAAAGCACCGAGCCGTGGCGGGTTCGGAGGTGTTACAAGATGGTATCAAAGCAAAATGATCGATTCGTTCAAAGGATGACCCGACAATGCCGGCCGCCATGCAACGTGCTTCACCGACTGTAAGTACTTCTTTCTTTAGTTAGTTTATATATATCTAAGATTAGAGCCTTTTACCCTTTTGACATGAATAGAAAATACCAAGGAACCTAAGACAACCTGGACAACCTAGAAATGAACCCGAACAGCCTAGAGGGCAACCAGAGGACCCTAATAAGCAACTCCGAGATTTATTGAATATACAATCTCAATTGTTATGAGTTTTTATGAACCAAGGTATACTGGGAAACCTTGAAGCGGGCTCCAGCACAGGAACGGGTTCTAGCAGGGAAAGGTTTCGAAGATTAAAGCCTCTAGCCTTTGAAGGTCGTTTAACAGATTCAATAGCTGCTGAACGATGGATACACACTATAGAGAATATGTTTAATCTCGCTGAGGTAGAGGAAGAAAATAAAGTGAAGTGTGCATCGTTTCATTTAGCTAACGATGCCCAAAACTGGTGGGAGACGGTGGAGGCTACCACCGGTGCTCAGGGTTTGACTTGGAAAGAGTTTAAGGATTTATTTTTTGACAAATATTACAACCGGACAGTCCAAGCTGCTAAAGGAATGAATTTTTAGGGTTAAAGCAGACTGGATAGGTGGGAGAGTATATTCAACAATTCGAATCTTTGTCTCGGTTTGCCAGCCACATGGTTAGCAGGGAAGAGGATAAAGTATTTCAGTTTGTACAGGGCCTGAAACCAGATATATACCGATTAGTGAAGACTTACGGGATTGAAGGAGTACCCTTCACGAGAGTGGTAGCTAAAGCCTTAGAGGTGGAGGAGACTGAGGACAAGTGTGTAAAACCAGCTGAAGCCCCGAATGGAATGGTTATAAATATTCCAGCCCAGATGAGCCGAAATGGATCTTCTTCGCAACCTCAGGGAACTAAAAGGCTGGGAGAAAATTTGGATGATCAGAGAGGAGGAAAGAAACTACAACAATTGAAGAAGAGAAGGTATCCGCAATGTCCTAAATGCTTGAAAGTCCATCCGGGGAAATGTGGGCAGTATGCAAGTAAGTGTTATAACTGTTTCGACAATGGCCATATTTCCTGAGATTGTCCAAAGCCAAAAGCTGCTAGATGTTTTAAGTGTAACCAACCCGGTCATATAGCCGTAGACTGCCCCATAGTAAAGAAAGGATCGGCTACAGCGACAACCAGGTGTTACTCAGGTTAGAAAAATATTTGATCTTTAAGGATTTTGGTATTGTTTTAGAAAATTACTCAATCAAGGATGATCGTGGACAAGCAAAAAGGTTACGACCGGCTCGGTATAGGAAAAAGGCTTAGTGAAACCGTTTGAGTGTGTTAGTGATAAGGTTAAGTTAGGAAGTTTCAAAAGTTTGACTCATAGGTAACGAAGTCGAAATCAGTGATTTTGTGAATAGCTTAGGCTGGAGTTGATACATTTAAGAGTGGATAAGTTTAAGCAAAGAAGATAAGTTAGAACTCGAGTGTTAAGAGTGTGCGATATAGATAGAAGAATGGCTAGGTTAGAATATGAATGTTGGATGGACTTAGGAGAAAAAGGTAAGCAAGGAGATTAGTTAATTTCAATGGAGGATTGCGATAAAAAGGTTAGCCATTAAGGATTTCAGTGTTCCGAGTAAAATTGAGGAATTTAGAAGATATTGATTAAGAATGAATGAAAGTTCATGTGGAAGTGAGGCTAAGTCAGTAGATATCAAAAAGTTCAGCTTGTAATTAACAAAGTCGAAGTTGATTATTACGTGAATGATTTAAGGATTAAGGTGAATAGTTTGAGTAATTTAATTTTTCTTAAGCCTATGGATTTGCATATATTAGGGGATATTAAAGTTGGACAAAGCAAGTGCATTGAACGTGATTATGAGAATTACTTTTGAGGATATTTTTACAATATAGATTATAAGTTATGGGCATTAAGGACTTAGTGTTCTGTGTGTAGCTGGGGAAAGCTAGAAGATATCAAAGGTGGAGAAAAGAAAGGTCACACGGAGATTTACGAGCAGACTTAGGAGTAAGGTCAATTCAAGAGGATTATGAAAATTTTAAATTGAAATTTTGGGGTTGAAGTACAGTGCGTAAATATCATTAGGGTGTTAAATGTTAAGTTGAGAAAGATTTAGTTTAGATTTAAGAGTTGTAAGCGTTTAATAATGATCGAGGTAGAAGTTGGACAAAACGAAAGTAATGAACCTAATTATGTAAATTCAGAGTATATCTTGAAGGAATAGTTGATAGATTTAAGTAGTGAGAGAGAGCTTGGAGTATGGAGATGGTGTTTGAATGATTAATGAAATGTCGTGATGGTTCAAGGTAAATAGGTGCAAGAGGTGGAAGTGATAAATTCAAAATGGAATAGTAAAATAAAGAGAAATTTTAATTTGAGGACTTAGGATACGAAGTTTACTCGGTGGATTTTCAATGTTATGTGATTCAGGATACATTGAGGGTTCAAATAGATTAGGTACATATTTGATAAACACGAAAGTATGAAGTTAGAGGGATTAGATGAAATGAGCTCAAGGAAAAGTTAGAGTTGAGAACTGAGTTAGAGGAGTTTGAGAATATAAGTCATGAGTGTTTAAGTGACATTCAATGGACGTATGAGTAATCGAATTACAGAGTGCGTAGTTAAGTGAATTTAAACCTTTGGAGATGTAGAGATTGTTATTATCGATGGATGATTTAGGCCGTAGCATAGGTGAGAGTTAGCGTGGCAACCCACAACGTTAAGAGAATAGAGTTAGGGCGAGTAAGTTAAGGAATAACGAGGCCACAAATTTTGAGGACAAAATTTTTGTAAGGAGGGTGTATTGTAACACCAAGAAATTTTCCTATAACGTGCGAGGCCTTAGATTTAGATGAGTTAGGGTAGCTTAATGTTAAGTGAATGTTAAAAAGTCAATAGAAATGACAGAGAAAGTGGATTGTTAAGGTAAAGTTGTTGAAAAGTCAAAAAGTGATATGTTGAAAATTCAAAGGAAATTTTAAGTGAACAAAATGTGAAAGAAATGGGGTCTTTCACGTTGGATTATGAGAGAAAAAGAAGTGAGGCAATTTTTTTAAAATTAGAAAAGTTAGTGGAAGAAATTAAAAGTGAGAAAAGTTTTGTTTTATAAGAAAATGATAAGTTGGAGGAGAAAAGCCAAAAATTCACTTTCTTCCTCCTTTCTCCCTCGTGAAAACCAGCAGCCATAGCTAGGGTTCCTCCTCCATTTTCATCAATCTTTCTCAAGGTTTAAGGTGAGCTTTTACTTGGGTTTTTAGTTTAATGTAATTAGGTGTTGATTTTTGGAGGTTTAAGGTGTTTTTGATGGAGATTGATTAGGGTTTGGAAACCCTAAGAGGTGATGTCCGAAAATTTCATGCCTTAGCTTATTTTCTTTCCAAATTTCAAGATTTAGAGGTTGATGGATTAGTTTAGGTGATTTTTTAGAGGTAGATTGAAGTTAAGGAGAAAGATTGTGAAAAACCGGTTTTTAACATATTAAGCACCGGTTCTGTTTTGGTATTTTCGAATTGGTCATTATGTTTGGTTGGTTACTTTGAGTATTTCAATGGATAGTAGACGTGTAGAGGTTTATGGATTGGGGTGGCACTTCAAAATCCGTTAAAAAACGAGTAAGTTATAGCCGTTTGAAGTTTTGACACTAAAATTGTGGGAATTTCGGGTTTTAGAGTTTTAGATTTTAGAGTTGGTTTAGTTGTTGTTAGTTTTGATCTAGGCATTCCTTAAAATTCCTTAGGTTGTTACTAAATGATTTTCTCTATATTTTCTAGGTTGACGAGCGAGCAATTAACGTAGTCGAAGTAACTGTTATGAGCCGGGAAACCAGATAAGTAGTGGATGTGTGTTTTGTTGCCTTCGGGACTACACCACAGAACGGTAGGGTTTATTGTTTGATTGGTTGTTTTATTTTGTGTTTGTGAATTGTATTGACATGCATCATGGTTTTGAATTACGAAAATATGAGTTTTGAGCATGGTTTTGAATTGCGATAATGAAAAGTGACCTGATAAGTAAAAATGCTATGGGTTTTGAGTTGAGTCGCCCAGTCGCGTTAGGGTGACAATTGCGAAGACTCCGTGTGAGTCACCCAGTCGCGTTACGGTGGCACCTGCGAGGGACTATAGTGGAGTCGCCCAGTCGCGTTAGAGTGACACCTGCGAGGGACTCCAAGGGAGTCGCCCAGTCGCGTTAGGGTGGCACTTGCGAGGACTTTGTGGGAGTCGGACACCTACGAGGAACTCCGTGGGAGTCGTCCAGTCGCGTTAGGGTGGCACCTGTGAGAGACTCTATGGGAGTCGATTAGTCGCGTAAAGGTGCAAGGTTAGCACTGGTGAGGAGTTCTATGATAGAACAATGCAAAGAAATCGAAACGAGAGCAACAGAGCGAGTAGAAACTGCATATGCTAGCGGTTGAGCATGCATTGTTTTAAACTGCATTATCCCTACTTGCTAAGTATTAGGCTTACGTTTTGTGTTCTGTAGTGTAGGTGACGACGTCTTAGCAGGTATGAGCTATGAGGAAAGCTGGGTTTTGGGGCGTAGTCGGGGATGTACGCGGTATGCCGGTGCAGGCAGTTGTCGGGGTGTCTCGACCTTGATCTTCGGGGAGTTGTGAGAGATTTGGCATTTTGATTGTATAGTTTTCCTAACTATTTTGGGTTGAATGTTCGTAGAATTTAGCCATTATATTTGGTCGTACTGTGGGACTTCTTGTATAAATAATGGTGGTTTTATAGACTATTGCAAATGTTGTTTTGGAATGGTTTTGAATATGTTTTATAAAGTATTTGATTTTCAGGTTCGTGGATTTCAAAACTTTAGTCGTTATGCCGCTCAGTTTTTCGTAGTGAAAACGACGTCGGTTTTCAACTGTCTTCATATTTTCGTTAAAATTTTAGAGTCAGTTTTCTGTGATTTTTACGTGTCATAGAGTCAAGGGTGTCGGGAATGTTTGGTAAAAATTTTGGGTGATTTGGAAGTGTTTGGCTCGGAGAAAAGTGGAAGTAAAGGGGAGATTGTAACGACCCTAACACTGTACCCTTATTTCTTATTTTTATTATTATTTTTTTATACTTAGATAGATACTTAAAACTTTAACCCAGACGTTCGAGCGAGAAAAAAAAAACTTTACCATTTAACAAAATTTAAAAACAATTTAAATAAAACTTAAAAAAATTATTTAAAACAATTAAAAACTAAATAAAACAATCGGCAGGGGAAACAGACAAAAATTAGGGGCAAAAAGAGACGACAGCCCCATTTTTGCAGGGGCGATCGATCGCCCAAAAACAGGCGATCGATCGCCAGTTTGGAAAACATAGGGGCGAACGTTCGCCCCTCACTATGGCCAACGTTCGCCACACTCCCTGGAAAATCCAGGGAGCAGCAACCGTAAGGGGCGATCGATCGCCCCTTTATGGGCGATCGATCGCCAAGTCCTCTGGATTTTCCAGAGGACTTGCGCTCCTCTTTCTCTTCCTCCTTTTTTCCTCTTTTCTTTCTTTTCCCTACACAAAATACTACTTATACATACACTTCAACACACTAACACTTCAACATAATTCATTCCATAAACGTGTAACATACAATTGCTCAAACCTCACCTCATTCACACCTCGTCAATCACCCAAACAAACGACTCAAAACTCATTTAAAACATAAACAATTTCATGAAAACGAACTGCGTGCATATGTTTAAAAACAGAACATTTCCCCTGTTAAAATTACCCAGCAGTTCCATAAAACTTAAATAAAAATCTTAACAAAACGTTTTGTAAAATAGTTTACCAAAACATCTATGCATCATTCTATCAGCTAATCAGAACCAAACATCCTAAAATGTATTAACTATACATTTATTCTTTCTAGTCTACTATCAGCCCGAAACATTCCAATACCCTCAAAACACATAAGTACATCCCCACAGGGTCAGGTTAAGCATCGACTGTGCCAGCACACCACCGCGAGCCATCCTCCGCCAACTGCATCACTCCTCAGGTGGAGGGATCCTGTCCTCACCTATGTCAAGACCACCTACACCATACAGACATCTATGAGCTAAAGGCTCAATAAGTTTCGTAAATGCAGATGCATGCTATGCATATGAGTTTCGGGAATCATTCAAGTGTGTTCTTTTTCATTACGTCACATACAGATTGTCACCGAGGTCTAAACCACCTCGCCGTGACCAGATTACGTAGATTCGTTGGTTCATTTTACTTTTTAATTAGGTCGCAGACAGAATGTCACCGAGGTCTAAACCACCTCGTCGTGACCAGATAACAGATTACGTAGATTCATTTCGTTCGTTGGTTCATTTTACTTTTTAATTAGGTCGCAGACAGAATGTCACCGAGGTCTAAACCACCTCGTCGTGACCAGATAACAGATTACGTAGATTCATTTCGTTCGTTGGTTCATTTTACTTTTTAATTAGGTCGCAAACAGAATGTCACCGAAGCCTAAACCACCTCGCCGTGACCAGATAACAGATTACGTAGATTCATTTCGTTCTCTTAAACATATGCAGAAATCCGTTTTCATGCTATTTTAAAAGACGTGATGTATGAGCAGTTAAATGCATAAAGTAAACATAAACAGCGTGAATACCATCAAAACATTACGAATACCATCAAAACATCATACAAGCATAACCTATAAAATAGCTAAGCCTAAACTACCCATCCAAAGCATATAAACACACATTGCACCAAATATCCTCAACAACCAAAATCGACGTATGGTGTAGGCCAATCGGCAAGAGTAAGTCACGAGAACTTACCTGTCGTCCGTAGCGCACTGAGCTCCGTCCACGAGTGTTGTTCACCTAAGGCAATTTCACAACAATCGTCGTTAAAGCACGTTCAAACCTTTAAGCATCAAAACTAACGAAACTCTTAACTAAAGAATTTCTTAAAACTCTATAATACTTCATTGAGGCATTTCGTCGAGCATTTCACGTTCAACTTACCAAAACCTCCATTAACGGAGTTTCCTAAAACTTCAAAAATCCGTAAAACCCGAATATTTCTCAACGAATCGTTTAACTTTGTCCAATAATGTCCAATACTTCCATTATCTTCACAACTACGGCAAATCTATCAATTTCTAACCTTAAATCACGTTTTCACAAAAACCTAAAAGAAACCCTAACCGTGTAACTTAGTAAAAACTGAACAATAACCTTCCAAAACTATAGAATCATACCTAGGATCGGGATTGGAGGAGAAAACGTGAAGAACGGAGGTTGATTAGAGAGGGAATCGGCGTCGGAATGGAAGTCGCCGTGAAGGAGGTTCGTCGCCTAGGAGTTTCGCCAGAGAGAAGGAGAGAGATCGTGAAATAAGGGAGAGAAAAGAGAGAAAAATGAGTATAATAAAAATTGACTTGGCAAATTACCATTTTGCCCTTTCTTTGTTTTCTATTTGTTTCGTCCTTCATTTCGTTAATCGACTATAGATTCGGCTTCTCCAAATTTCTTTATTTCACCAATAAATCCAACTTATTACTAGGGCCTCATTAAAACTGTCCGTTTACAAAACGAACCTCGTTTACTATTTTTACTAAAACATCCTTTATATTACGAGAAACATAATTCTCGTAATTTAGCGTTATAATTCCTAAAATTCTCGAAAGTTTCCTTAAAATTCATATTAATAATTAGGATTCTAATGAAGCTCTCTTTTTCGCAAAACAGACGTAAATTGACATATTTACGAAAATGCCATTATATATTGGAATTACAAAATCCCGTAAAGCCGGGTGTTACAAAGATGATTGAAGATGGCGCGCAGGGCGCCGCTGGACGCGCGTAGTGCCAATCTGTGACGACCCCGACCCGATCAGGGCCGCCACGGACTTGCCGTGACATAATCGTTACCTAAGCCCTCGTATTTTCTCATAAACTTTTTCATTTTTACTTTAAACATAACCCAAAACCCTTAAACAAACTAACCCTAACGTAACCTTAACTTTAAACTCTCGTAACCACGTAAATTTTTCTTTTTATATCACTCATAACGTTTCGACTTCTAAACCATTAAATTGAAGTCTCGGATTGTTGAAATCCCTTAAAATCACTCATTCCTCGATCATCAAAACATGACACTAATCTAACCTACAATTTTGGACAAATTCGAGAAATCGAACTGCGTGGATCGCTCTAAAAATCGAGCGTATCCTTACCTGTAAAAAAAATAACCCAAACAGTTCCAGTATGTTTCTAAAATTAAGACTCTACATTCTAAACAATCTACTACCACTACATATACATCAAAACTCGACTATTCATACATTTTCTATCAAAGCATCTAATCCATATACTTAAACATTTTCATACATATACATCAACACTCGACTTTCATACAATTTTCTATCAAAACCTCTAATCCATATACTTAAACATTTTTATAAACAAACCGACACGTAGACCTACTAACCAACAAGGCTAACTCAGCAACCATACGACATACATCATTCAAGCCATCGGATCATCAAGCCAAAACACACCCCGTCGCCACGAGCACCATCCGTCGACCCCCTATTCTTTGTCATCAAGAGAAGCTCTCACCTTCACACCTGTCACCTACATCATACAATAACTACATTAAGCCTAATGCTTAGTAAGGAGCGTGCTAAACATGACATTACATATATGCATGACTTTCGTAAAACATTTTCATTTCATTTTGTAAAAAAAACCTTTTTCTTGTTCCGTGAAAAACATAGTCCCGTGAAAACATAGTCCCGTGAAAACATAGTCCCGTGAAAACATAGTCCCGTGAACCCCAACATAGTCCCGTGAGAACACATATCATATTAATTGTCCCGTGAAAACATAGTCCCGTGAAAACATAGTCCCGTGAAAACATAGTCCCGTGAAAACATAGTCCCGTGAAAACATAGTCCCGTGAAAACATAGTCCCGTGAAAACATAGTCCCGTGAAAACATAGTCCCGTGAAAACATAGTCCCGTGAAAACATAGTCCCGTGAAAACATAGTCCCGTGAAAACATAGTCCCGTGAAAACATAGTCCCGTGAAAACATAGTCCCGTGAAAACATAGTCCCGTGAAAACATAGTCCCGTGAAAACATAGTCCCGTGAAAACATAGTCCCGTGAAAACATAGTCCCGTGAAAACATAGTCCCGTGAAAACATAGTCCCGTGAAAACATAGTCCCGTGAAAACATAGTCCCGTGAAAACATAGTCCCGTGAAAACATAGTCCCGTGAAAACATAGTCCCGTGAAAACATAGTCCCGTGAAAACATAGTCCCGTGAAAACATAGTCCCGTGAAAACATAGTCCCGTGAAAACATAGTCCCGTGAAAACATAGTCCCGTGAAAACATAGTCCCGTGAAAACATAGTCCCGTGAAAACATAGTCCCGTGAAAACATAGTCCCGTGAAAACATAGTCCCGTGAAAACATAGTCCCGTGAAAACATAGTCCCGTGAAAACATAGTCCCGTGAAAACATAGTCCCGTGAAAACATAGTCCCGTGAAAACATAGTCCCGTGAAAACATAGTCCCGTGAAAACATAGTCCCGTGAAAACATAGTCCCGTGAAAACATAGTCCCGTGAAAACATAGTCCCGTGAAAACATAGTCCCGTGAAAACATAGTCCCGTGAAAACATAGTCCCGTGAAAACATAGTCCCGTGAAAACATAGTCCCGTGAAAACATAGTCCCGTGAAAACATAGTCCCGTGAAAACATAGTCCCGTGAAAACATAGTCCCGTGAAAACATAGTCCCGTGAAAACATAGTCCCGTGAAAACATAGTCCCGTGAAAACATAGTCCCGTGAAAACATAGTCCCGTGAAAACATAGTCCCGTGAAAACATAGTCCCGTGAAAACATAGTCCCGTGAAAACATAGTCCCGTGAAAACATAGTCCCGTGAAAACATAGTCCCGTGAAAACATAGTCCCGTGAAAACATAGTCCCGTGAAAACATAGTCCCGTGAAAACATAGTCCCGTGAAAACATAGTCCCGTGAAAACATAGTCCCGTGAAAACATAGTCCCGTGAAAACATAGTCCCGTGAAAACATAGTCCCGTGAAAACATAGTCCCGTGAAAACATAGTCCCGTGAAAACATAGTCCCGTGAAAACATAGTCCCGTGAAAACATAGTCCCGTGAAAACATAGTCCCGTGAAAACATAGTCCCGTGAAAACATAGTCCCGTGAAAACATAGTCCCGTGAAAACATAGTCCCGTGAAAACATAGTCCCGTGAAAACATAGTCCCGTGAAAACATAGTCCCGTGAAAACATAGTCCCGTGAAAACATAGTCCCGTGAAAACATAGTCCCGTGAAAACTATTCCTTTAATTAGTCTATCGACTCGGTCTCTCTGCAACTTCCGTATTTCTCCAAATATTCAATTTAATCTTAGAGTTCTAACAAAACTCACCGTCACAAAACGGATTATTTTGCTATTTTTACGAATAATATACTAAAAGGCTAAAACGGGAACTCTAGCATTAATCTTCCCGATTTGGGTTTCTAAAATTTCACTATTCTTCTACAAATTCCCGTAAATTTCTGGGGTCCTAATAAACTATCCGCTCGCCAAACGGACCTAATTTACTTATTTACCAAAATAGCCTTGGAGCGGAACCCGAAAACTAGGGTGTTACATCCTCCCTCCTTAATTGGATTTTGTCCCCAAATTATGCTTGGTTAACCTTCTAATTACTCACCCTCCACATTATCTAAGTACAATGCTGAAATACTAACCTCGACACACTAGGGTCGTACTCCACCCTTCGGGTCTCATAGTTTTCTATAGTCCCGTGAAAACATAGTCCCGTGAAAACATAGTCCCGTGAAAACATAGTCCCGTGAAAACATAGTCCCGTGAAAACATAGTCCCGTGAAAACATAGTCCCGTGAAAACATAGTCCCGTGAAAACATAGTCCCGTGAAAACATAGTCCCGTGAAAACATAGTCCCGTGAAAACATAGTCCCGTGAAAACATAGTCCCGTGAAAACATAGTCCCGTGAAAACATAGTCCCGTGAAAACATAGTCCCGTGAAAACATAGTCCCGTGAAAACATAGTCCCGTGAAAACATAGTCCCGTGAAAACATAGTCCCGTGAAAACATAGTCCCGTGAAAACATAGTCCCGTGAAAACATAGTCCCGTGAAAACATAGTCCCGTGAAAACATAGTCCCGTGAAAACATAGTCCCGTGAAAACATAGTCCCGTGAAAACATAGTCCCGTGAAAACATAGTCCCGTGAAAACATAGTCCCGTGAAAACATAGTCCCGTGAAAACATAGTCCCGTGAAAACATAGTCCCGTGAAAACATAGTCCCGTGAAAACATAGTCCCGTGAAAACATAGTCCCGTGAAAACATAGTCCCGTGAAAACATAGTCCCGTGAAAACATAGTCCCGTGAAAACATAGTCCCGTGAAAACATAGTCCCGTGAAAACATAGTCCCGTGAAAACATAGTCCCGTGAAAACATAGTCCCGTGAAAACATAGTCCCGTGAAAACATAGTCCCGTGAAAACATAGTCCCGTGAAAACATAGTCCCGTGAAAACATAGTCCCGTGAAAACATAGTCCCGTGAAAACATAGTCCCGTGAAAACATAGTCCCGTGAAAACATAGTCCCGTGAAAACATAGTCCCGTGAAAACATAGTCCCGTGAAAACATAGTCCCGTGAAAACATAGTCCCGTGAAAACATAGTCCCGTGAAAACATAGTCCCGTGAAAACATAGTCCCGTGAAAACATAGTCCCGTGAAAACATAGTCCCGTGAAAACATAGTCCCGTGACTTGAACACTATTTGTGCAATTTCTCGTCCTCCTCGTCCGGTGACTCATTAATCTATCGATCCGCACAACACTAACACCCGATCATAATTTCAAATCTAAATCCCTTATTTACTTAATCATGTCCTACACTTACTTTTAATATCACTCTAATACTTCCCTCCAACATTAGGTCCTAAGCACTCTTCTAAATTCTTATAGCATCTCATCCCCTACACCCTTTTTGTTTGCAACTTGTGTATGTAATTTAACACCCTCCCTTCCAAAAATCCTTGCCTTCCTAAGTCACCAAGTATTGATTCCAAATTCAATGCTAAACTTTCACACTACATCATCTAACATCTCTATCTTAACGTCTTCTTTAAATAAACTAAAAGAAATGTACCTGTAACTACGGTATACTGCCCTATACTTATTCCTAATATCCCACAAGGACTTCTTCAAAGTTACTAACTAGCCTACTATCTTTCATTCCTTCTAGTCAGATTCTGAATATTCTCCTTGGCTTCTTCACAATGATTTATCTAACAACTTTCTTGTTAGCAAACTTGTTGCAGGCAGATTTACCACCTTAATCCTAAATCTTCTAAAGTTCTTAAATCTTATCCTTCTATTTTTCCCAAAACTTAGAAGCATTCCTTACTTTTAATGAAACCAAACGTGCTATGGCTTATACCACAAGCCATGTCAATTCCCTAAGTCTCCAAAATAACAAAGCGACCAAATTAATATCCTTAATTCTCACATTAATCAGCCTTCACTTAATTCCTTATAGGCTAAGCTTTCTAACTCACCTAATTTGATCTCCTTCTTCAGATTTCCTCAATTACTATTTAGGCGCTAACATTTTGACTGATTTATAGCTTTAACCACCTATTGAGTAATGACCATTTCTACATTCTCAATGTTCTAAACTTTTCCAGCTCCACGCCCTATCGTTTGATCACTCGCACACATTTCTAATCCAACTTAATTGGCCATCACTTAAGTTCTTCATTACGATCTACCTCTCGGGTCCTTTAAACACTAAAGTTCCTACTTCCATCTTGGAGATAAGTCTCCGGTTCCGGTGTTTAACTCGAACTGTATTAACTTCAGACTTACTACTTATCTCTCATCTTTCTAAACCAAAAGTTCGAAATCAACCACCCGTTACTCTACTTCTCTTTATTTTCCTCCATCACTATTGATCAATACGAACGCCTCTATGTAATCACCCAAATTATATATCCATGATTTCGTATTGATCAATCACATCGCTTTACGAAAGTAAACAACACCTTCCATACTCTCACAACAATATGCTTGAGCTGAAGCCTCAAACATTGCCTTTATCTAAATACTTCACTTCACGCTAACTTAAAAAAAATAAAAATTTCTACCATGTCCCTTTATTCACTTAAACGTACTAATAGTGTCAAGCTAGGTTACTTATCTTAACGCATAACAATCTTTCTCTCCTTAAATTGAGGTTTACATTATCATGCC
The DNA here is from genome assembly GCA_022432975.1 of Begonia masoniana. Taxonomy (NCBI): domain Eukaryota; kingdom Viridiplantae; phylum Streptophyta; class Magnoliopsida; order Cucurbitales; family Begoniaceae; genus Begonia; species Begonia masoniana. Next base: position 53,024,554 of record CM039502.1, read on the forward strand.
TCCAGATTCCCATATTCTCTAATCCTTGTATTCTCCAATCTACTTCTACCTATTTTTGCACATATGATTATTAAATTCTTACTTTAAACTACACCTCTACATTCGTGTTATGCATTCTATTAACTAATGAAATAAAATCATACCTGGAACCAAACTTGGTTGGGCAGTTTCCCTATTTTCGGTTATAGCAATTGTCCCTGAGGGACCACCCGGTAGCTTCTTACTCTGCCCAAGACAATCCCTGGCTCTGTGACCCCTTCTATCGCATCTAAAACACCGGTCCGAATGCAATTTACATTCCCCAAAATGATTCTTCAGACACGTAGAGCATCGGGGAGCTTGACAAGCTCCACAGGGTCGTTTGCTCCTATCCTGCACGATCGATGAATCGTTGGGCCTCTTAATGCCCCTCGCTGGTTGTGGCCTTTCATCGACTGGGGGTGACGGGAAATCACCGAGGGACCTCTCAACTTGGATCGGATCTATAACATATTCCTCAGACATTGGAGGTTGAAATTGCCTAGTTTGTTCTCTACCTCGGTTCCATGAAACACTACCTTGACCATCACCATTGCCATCTCGGTTGAGTAAGATTTCTATTTGTTCTGATTGTCGTTGCACTATATCAATAAGCTGACTAATAAGATTCTCTTCAGGTTGTCTAGGTGCTTTCGGCATTTTCTTGTTCCTAGACACATTAGAAAACAAGACAAAACAATATAAACATCTATGAATCAAACTTAAACTTAAATACTTACAGTCGATGGAGAGTCCTCGTGCGGCGGTGTGTTTTTGGCAGGCATGTCACAGAACTCGCTTTTAAAACTCCGTCTCTCTGATACCACAACTGTGACGACCCCGACCCGATCAGGGCCGCCACGGACTTGCCGTGACATAATCGTTACCTAAGCCCTCGTATTTTCTCATAAACTTTTTCATTTTTACTTTAAACATAACCCAAAACCCTTAAACAAACTAACCCTAACGTAACCTTAACTTTAAACTCTCGTAACCACGTAAATTTTTCTTTTTATATCACTCATAACGTTTCGACTTCTAAACCATTAAATTGAAGTCTCGGATTGTTGAAATCCCTTAAAATCACTCATTCCTCGATCATCAAAACATGACACTAATCTAACCTACAATTTCGGACAAATTCGAGAAATCGAACTGCGTGGATCGCTATAAAAATCGAGCGTATCCTTACCTGTAAAAAAAATAACCCAAACAATTCCAGTATGTTTCTAAAATTAAGACTCTACATTCTAAACAATCTACTACCACTACATATACATCAAAACTCGACTATTCATACATTTTCTATCAAAGCATCTAATCCATATACTTAAACATTTTCATACATATACATCAACACTCGACTTTCATACAATTTTCTATCAAAACCTCTAATCCATATACTTAAACATTTTTATAAACAAACCGACACGTAGACCTACTAACCAACAAGGCTAACTCACAACCATACGACATACATCATTCAAGCCATCGGATCATCAAGCCAAAACACACCCCGTCGCCACGAGCACCATCCGTCGACCCCCTATTCTTTGTCATCAAGAGAAGCTCTCACCTTCACACCTGTCACCTACATCATACAATAACTACATTAAGCCTAATGCTTAGTAAGGAGCGTGCTAAACATGACATTACATATATGCATGACTTTCGTAAAACATTTTCATTTCATTTCGTAAAAAAAAACCTTTTTCTTGTTCCGTGAAAAACATAGTCCCGTGAAAACATAGTCCCGTGAAAACATAGTCCCGTGAGAACACATATCATCTTTCATTTTCCCGTGAGAACATACATCATTCATTTTCCCGTGAGAACATTCATCATTCATTTTCCCGTGAGAACACATATCATCTTTAAATCATTTTCATTCAATCATCGTAAAAACATGCTCATAAACAGTTCGTATGCACTTTAAGAAAACATGATACATGAGGAGACATACACGTAAGGAAGAACCTATCACATGAGCACTACAACATAACTAAGGCATTACTTAACTATCACTCTTTCCTTAACTACCCATCTTCCACCAACCTCTACAATCACTCTCATCAAAAACAATCAACATTATCAACATTGTACGACGTAGGGCCTTAGTGGCCGGAAAGCCTAACGCTCACTTACCTGGCGTCCGTAGTAAGCCGAAGCACCGTCCAAAAGTCGTCTCCACCTAAAGCATTTCATAAATAAGGTACATTAAAATCAATTCTAATTAAACTAATTTCAAACTTAAACTAATCTCCTAATTTAGGAAATTCTTTCCTAAAATTTCCATTTTCTCATTCGGGCATAACTAAACTCTTATTTTCTTAAAAACATCTTAAACTACTATTTATAGCTTAATCTAACTAAAATCTAACTAAACGGGCCACTAATTTTGGGTTCGGTAAAAACCGACCTAAAACTTCGAACGCGCGTAACTTTTGCGTCGGTTATCGGAATCGAACGATTCCAGCGGCCACGTACTCCTCTAATAACCTATTTTAATCTGCCAAAAGGAATTTCAAAACAAATGACCGGAACTAGGTCAATTTGGGCAAAACCCGAATCTGCCCCTTTTTCCCAAAATTCCCCTTTTTGATTTTTCATCAAATTCTATCAATTTCTTCACCAATCTATCCTCCTAACATCCAATTAACATAAACTAACCTAAAATCGAAGTTTCCAATTAAGAAAACCCTAAGCCCTAATTCGGCCTCACTGTATTTTCGCCCAAATTGGGCATTCCGCGGCCAAGCATCAATAGCCGGCCCTAGGGTTGGCAAACCCACGCCGGAAGTGACCGAAATTTGCCGGAGATCAGAGCTCAATCGAGCTCACTACTCACTGCCTTAAACCGAACCGAAAAAGGAGAAAACCGAGCTCACCTGGTCGGTTCGTGCGCGGAGTCAGGCCGGAGACTGGTCGTCGCCGTCGTCTGGCCGGAGGGCGTCGAAACGCCGGCGGTTTTGGTCGGAGATCGACGCTCGTCGCCTCCCCTGTTCACTCGCAGAGCTCGGGCACGAGCTCGAACAACAGAATGGCCTTCGGGCCATTCTGTTGTTTTATCTATTTTTTTTTTCTTTATTTATTAAATTAATAATAATAATAACTATAATTATAATAAACTAAAACTATTCCTTTAATTAGTCTATCGACTCGGTCTCTCTGCAACTTCCTTATTTCTCCAAATATTCCAATTTAATCTTAGAGTTCTAACAAAACTCACCGTTCACAAAACGGACTTATTTTGCTATTTTTACGAATTAATATACTAAAAGGCTAAAACGGGAACTCTAGCATTACTCTTCCCGATTTGGGTTTCTAAAATTTCACTTATTCTTCTACAAATTTCCGTAAATTTCTAGGGTCCTAATAAAACTATCCGCTCGCAAAACGGACCTAATTTACTTATTTACCAAAATAGCCTTGGAGCGGAAACCCGAAAACTCGGGTGTTACACAATCGATCGGCGCTTTACTGTAGGTTTTGATCGCGCACCCGAGAGGGTGCCGATCGATCGCTGCCGAGCGACGATCGATTGGCACCAGCGCGCGAAGCGAGGCGTGCGCGGAGCGCTGCTGCGCGCACATTGACCAGACCGGTTTTTTTTTTTTAATTTTTAGTTTTCCACATTTTTTTAACCCGACATTTTTTGACGTATTTTAAACGTATTTTAGACATGTTTTTCAACCATTTTCGAGGGTTCGAAAAACCCAAAAACCGAGGAAAAATTTTATCAAAAATTATTTTAAAATTTGTTTTAAACGCAGGATTTGTTTGCAAAGTAACGCACTGAGCCGGGGCGGGTTCGGGGGCGTTAGCGGCGATCGATCATCACCAGCACGCGCAGCGAGGCGCGTGCGGAGCGCTGCTGTGCGCGCCGACCAGACCGGACCAGACCGATTTTTTAAAAAAATTTTGGTTTTCTACATTGTTTTAACCCGATATTTTTTGACGTATTTTAAACGTATTTTAGGCATATTTTCCAACCATTCTTTAGGTTCGAAAAACCCGAAAACAGACTAAAAATTTTATCAAAAATTATTTTAAAATTCGTTTTAAACGCGGGATTTGTTTGCAAAGTAACGTACCGAGCCGCAGCGGGTTTAGGGGCCTTACATATTCGGACTCTTTAAGCTCGATTCGATAAGTTTTTCTCAAGCATTTGAATGAATTTAACATTTATGGTATAAGTATGCAGATAAGATTAAATTTAACAAGTTAAGGCATCAACAAAGAAAAAGATCCCGTGCATAATGAAGAAAAATAAAGAAGCAAAAATATCAAAGCGTGGTCGATCGGTCGCCTGAAGAGCAGATCGATCGGCTGATGAAAAGAAGAAGAAAATCAGCAAACAGAGGCATCACCGATCGATCGTCGAATCTGGGTGATCGATCGGCTGAAGGAAAACAATTGAATGTGGACTGTGCAGTTGCCGATCGGTAGCCAAATGAGGGGCGATCGATCGGCCGATGAGAAATTTAAAGACGAGAAGAACATAAAGCAGAGGCGTCTTCGATCGATCGCCGAATTCTAGGCGATCGATCGGCTGAAGCGAAGAAATCGATGTTCGGATTGAGCCGATCGATTGTCAATTCTGGGATCGATCGGCTGTAGCAAAAATTAAAAAAAAATACTTTTTTGTGTTTTAATTAAAACGATCTCAGCCGTTGATCGGAGTGACGTGGATTTTAATTCAGAATTAGGTTATAGAGGTCAAGAGGCAAGAGGGGTTAAGGGAGACTATCATTCAGAGGATCGTTTTGGAAATCGGAACGAAGCGAGAGCATCGGGAAAGGAGAATTCGGATCGACAACCCTATTTTTTCTTTCTTCTTCTTTTCTCAACTATGAACATCTTTATTATTCTCGTTGTTTCTTGATATTTTAGCATGAACTAATTTCTTTTTCTAGGGCTACGATGTAGCCAAATTATGACTATTTAGTTTTTCTTTTAATTCAAGTTATTGATTTTCTGTTTCGATATTGTGTTGAGTAAATTATTCTGTTCTTAATGATTGTGATTGCCTGATCAACAATAGCATATTCGTAGGATTATTTTGAGACCGAGAGGAGATAATTAATCGTGCAATTGATAATTTACCATGAAAATGATGTTAGGGTAGAGATAGCTAATGCGTTTATGTGGTATTTTGATTTATCATTTTTAATGTATTCAATTAATTCTTATGATTAGAGACCGAGAGGTAATAATCTGTTAATTGAATAAGTTTGTTATTACTCAAGAGAGATTGATAAATATATCTGTGAAATTACCGTCAACACATAGAAATAGAAATTAGGGAAAAGTTCAATTTAGCTCCAAACGTATGGGGTCAATGGTCAATTGACCCCTAACGTTTATTTTTGACCCAATTAGCCCCTATCGTTAACAACGTTTGCAATTCGACCCCTACCGTCAATTTTTCCTATTAAATTTAACACTTGACTTTCACAATTTCCAAACTATCCCTCTTCCCCTTCCCTCCCTCCTATCTCTCTCTCTCCTCTGTCTGAAAGAGTCATGAAACAACGTGATCATCATCTTCATCGATGGTGATGGTTTCTTTGCCGGCCAAATCGCTCCTGACGTTTCTGACCAGCTTGTCACCTTCCTCTCATTCATTCCACTCAACCTACTTCTCCTTCTCAAATCCACCCGGCAACAATCATTGCCTCGATCGACTGAAGCTTCACACCATTCCCTCGAAGAATATTAACGCGTGGTTCGACTTGTTCGACGACGGAGAAGACCCGAATATAGAGTACGAGTCACTGTTTATCGACGAGAAACAAGAAGAGAATCCTCGACCGCCGGATAACCCAAATAACCCATATGGATTCTTGAAGTTTCACAGGGATATGCAGTTGGGATTGCTTCTTTAAGTCTGAAAGTGAAAGGCGATGTCTGGCGATTAGAAGAAGAGGCAGAGGGTGGAGAAGAGCGGAAAAGGGCAGCACGGGACGAAGAGAAACGTGGAAGGGAGAGAGAGGTGGAAAATGTAACACCCGGGATTTTTTTTAAAGAAAAAAAAAAGGGAGAGAAAATAAAAGAATAATAAAATAGGTTGTTATTAATTTAAAAGAAAAGTGAATGGTTTCTTAATTTATGTTTGGGTATTCCCAGTAGAGAACTTAAGCCGAGTACTGGGTGAGGGTCAATTTACCAAAATTTATAATTTAATAACGAGATTGAATGAAATTTGAAATGGCCGAAAATATGAGAGGGTGATTTATTAATTTGCTTTTAGATAAATAAATAAAATAACAAAAAGATTAAATAAAATAAAAATAACATATTTTTATAGAAAAACAGAATGGCTTCACGAAGAAGCCACTTTGTTTCTCTTCGGCCCGAGCTCCCGATGCGAGAGGGGAGAGCTCGAGCAACGTCCATGCTCCGACGACCTCACGGTTCCGGCCACTGTTCAAACGAGAGAACTTCGGCGAGCTGAAGCAGAGCCTGGTTCGACTTTTCTGCGTCAGACCCGACCGAAAATAGGTAGTTCCTCCTCCCTATTTTCTCTCTTTTGCTCGGCTGAGGAGTGGTCTGCAGGTTGGGTCGATTTTATGGTTGATTTGTGACGGAAATGAGGGGGAATTAGAAGTGTGAGGCGAGTGATGATCGGTGGGCTGGGGTACCCTAGTTTTCAGGAAGAAAACCGTGAGGGGGGGGGGGGGGGGTTCTGTGATTTCGGGTTTCTTGTGTAAAACCTTGACTTTTTGGTTAGTTTATGTTAATTGGATATTAGGGTAGTTGATTGGTGAGGAATTGGATGAGAATTGATGAAAAATCAAAATAGGGAAAATTTTGGGTAAAGGGCAAATTCGGGTTTTCTGATTTTTGACCTAGCTACGGTCGTTTGTTTTAAAATTCCTTTTGGCAGGTTAAAATAGGTTATTAGAGGAGTACGTGGCCGCTGGAATCGTTCGATTCCGATATCCGAAGCAAAAGTTACGGGCGTTTGAAGTTTTGGGTCGGTTTTTACCGAACCCAAATTAGTGGCCTCGTTTAGTTAAGTTTTAGTTGGATTAGGCTAGAAATAGTAGTTTGAGAATAAATTGGTGAATGTAGGCTTGATGTTAATGAAGTTTGAATATTTGTCGTAGGTCGAGCCGTAGGTGGTCAGAGAACCGAGCATCCTTAGCGAGCTAGGACGCCAGGTAAGTAGTGGGTTGTAATTGTTTTGCCTTCGGGCCTACACCATGGAACGGTAGGAAACTTGTTGTGTTATTGCTTTGTCTTGTTTTGGGATGGTGTTATTGCTTTGTATTGTTTTGGTTGTGTGGTTGCCTTGTATTGTTTTGGTAGTGTTGTTGCTTTGTATTGTTTTGGTTGAGTGGTTGCTTTGTATTGTTTTGGTAGTGTGGTTGCTTTGTATTGTCTTAGTTGTGTGGTTGCTTTGTATTGTTTTGGTGGTGTGGTTGCTTTGACTTGTATTTGTTGGGGTAATTTCTTTGTATTGTATTGGTTTGTGTGACGTTGAGTTTAAAATGTAAAAAGGGGTAGTGTAAGCTTGAGAGGTAAGGGAACTGGGTAGGGCCATCTTGGGAGCTAGGCTCGGATGGAAACACATCTTGGGAGCGAGACTCAGATGTGATTGGGTAGTGCCTCTTGGGAGCGAGACTCGGAGGGTTAGGGCCATCTTGGGAGCGAGACTCGGATGGATACGCATCTTGGGAGCGAGACTCATATGTGATTGAGTGGTGCCTCTTGGGAGCGAGACTCAGAGGGTTAGGGCCATCTTGGGAGCGAGACTCGGATGGATACGCATCTTGGGAGCGAGACTCATATGTGATTGAGTGGTGCCTCTTGGGAGCGAGACTCAGAGGGTTAGGGCCATCTTGGGAGCGAGACTCGGATGGATACGCATCTTGGGAGCGAGACTCAGATGTGATTGAGTGGTGCCTCTTGGGAGCGAGACTCAGAGGGTTAGGGCCATCTTGGGAGCTAGACTTAGATGGAGACGCATCTTGGGAGCGAGACTCATATGTGATTGAGTGGTGCCTCTTGGGAGCGAGACTCAGATGTGATTGAGTGGTGCCTCTTGGGAGCGAGACTCAGAGGGTTAGGGCCATCTTGGGAGCGAGACTCGGATGGATACGCATCTTGGGAGCGAGACTCGGATGGATACGCATCTTGGGAGCGAGACTCAGAGGGTTAGGGCCATCTTGGGAGCGAGACTCATATGTGATTGAGTGGTGCCTCTTGGGAGCGAGACTCAGAGGGTTAGGGCCATCTTGGGAGCGAGACTCATATGTGATTGAGTGGTGCCTCTTGGGAGCGAGACTCATATGTGATTGAGTGGTGCCTCTTGGGAGCGAGACTCAGAGGGTTAGGGCCATCTTGGGAGCGAGACTCAGAGGGTTAGGGCCATCTTGGGAGCGAGACTCGGATGGATACGCATCTTGGGAGCGAGACTCAGAGGGTTAGGGCCATCTTGGGAGCGAGACTCAGAGGGTTAGGGCCATCTTGGGAGCGAGACTCAGAGGGTTAGGGCCATCTTGGGAGCGAGACTCGGATGGATACGCATCTTGGGAGCGAGACTCAGAGGGTTAGGGCCATCTTGGGAGCGAGACTCATATGTGATTGAGTGGTGCCTCTTGGGAGCGAGACTCGGATGGATACGCATCTTGGGAGCGAGACTCATATGTGATTGAGTGGTGCCTCTTGGGAGCGAGACTCAGAGGGTTAGGGCCATCTTGGGAGCGAGACTCATATGTGATTGAGTGGTGCCTCTTGGGAGCGAGACTCATATGTGATTGAGTGGTGCCTCTTGGGAGCGAGACTCATATGTGATTGAGTGGTGCCTCTTGGGAGCGAGACTCGGATGGATACGCATCTTGGGAGCGAGACTCAGAGGGTTAGGGCCATCTTGGGAGCGAGACTCGGATGGATACGCATCTTGGGAGCGAGACTCAGAGGGTTAGGGCCATCTTGGGAGCGAGACTCAGAGGGTTAGGGCCATCTTGGGAGCGAGACTCAGAGGGTTAGGGCCATCTTGGGAGCGAGACTCATATGTGATTGAGTGGTGCCTCTTGGGAGCGAGACTCGGATGGATAGGGCCATCTTGGGAGCTAGACTTAGATGGAGACGCATCTTGGGAGCGAGACTCGGATGGATACGCATCTTGGGAGTGAGACTCAGATGTGATTGAGTAGTGCCTCTTGGGAGCGAGACTCAGAGGGTTATGGCCATCTTGGGAGCGAGACTCGGATGGATACGCATCTTGGGAGCGAGACTCAGATGTGTAATAGGTGATTGGGTTAGGGTAATCTTGGGAGCTAGACTTGTATGCGTGTTTGGGTTGTGTGAGAGTCGTGTGTGCATATTTTTATATTTGTTTTCCCCTACTTGCTAAGCGTAAGCTTACGTGTGTGTGTGTGTTCTATGGTGTAGGTAACGGCGCAGTTACAGGTGAGCTTGATAAAGGAACCAAGGATTTGGGGCAGTCGGAGATTCACAGAGCATGCCGGTGCGGGCAGTTGTCGGGACGCCTCGACCATGGTCTTCGGGAGAATGTGGGGTTTTGTATTTTAGTAATATTGTAAATGTCTGTTTGTGGAATTGATGGGAATGCGTAAGTATTATTTTGGTTGATGTTTTTGACAGTTATGGGATAGCTATGTGTTTGGTGGTATATAGTTAAGTTAAGGGTGATGTATCGCCCTATATTGTGGACTTTCTTCACTTAGAGATGTTCGTATTTTAGTTTCCTCTTTACTATTATTTGGAGATTTCGTAGGTTGGTTAGATGGTTGAAATATTCTGGTTTGTTTGGGATTGGATTTTATTGCAGGTACCTAGCATTTTGGAGGCTCCATTTTCAGGTGTTACTTTGCCGAAATTTTCGGGAAGGATGTCGTGGTACTTAAAGGTTAGGATTTAGGAAAATTAGTGAGTCTAGGCAGCTAGGTTTTAAATTAGAGAGAACTTAGGAAGAATTAGCTTTAAATTCTGCTGTGTCAATTATGTTTTAACGTGGGATTGAGTAGCAAAGTAGCGCACCGAGCCAAGGTGGGTTCGGGGGCGTTACAGAAAAAGAGGCGACGGGCATGGTGCGCTGAAAGAGCGAGCTTGGCTTGATGTAGACAAGGTGTGGAGAATGGAGAAGGCAGAAGCAGCATTTCATGAAATGGATGTATCCGATAGAGGAGAGAGTGTAACGACCCTAGAGGGATCGTCACATAATCCGTATCTTTCTTAATCATTTAATTCTTATTACTCACACTTTATTCATTATTGGTAATATATTTTTTTTTTGAAACATAACTTAGCTCAAGATGTCATGCGCGATTCACTAGGCATCGCTCAGCAAAGAAATACATTACACATCTGCCGGCGGGCAGTGCAATGTGTATCAGCTGATGAAGAGAAACTTAAACCCTTAGACTGCATCTACCGATAGAAGAATAAACACATCTACCGGTCACTAGACGACAAAATAATGTTTATATCATCCGGTAACAATAAATGCACTTCATCTGCCGGTCGCTAGACGACCAAAACTATACTTCACTGGACAATGAAATATCACTTACATCATCCGTAACTTAAATGCACTTCATCTGCCGGTCGCTAGACGACAAAACTATACTTACATCTTCCGATAGCTTAAACACTCTACATCTACCGGTCACTGGACAATGAAATATCACTTACATCATCCGGTAACTTAATGCACTTCATCTGCCGGTCGCTAGACGACAAAACTATACTTACATCTTCCGATAGCTTAAACACTCTACATCTACCGGTCACTGGACAATGAAATATCACTTACATCATCCGGTAACTTAAATGCACTTCATCTGCCGGTCGCTAGACGACAAAATTATACTTACATCTTCTAATAGCTTAAACACTCTACATCTACCGGTCACTGGACAATGAAATATCACTTACATCATCCGGTAACTTAAATGCACTTCATCTGCCGGTCGCTAGACGACAAAACTATACTTACATCTTCCGATAGCTTAAACACTCTACATCTACCGGTCACTGGACAATGAAATATCACTTACATCATCCGGTAACTTAAATGCACTTCATCTGCCGGTCGCTAGACGACAAAACTATACTTACATCTTCCGATAGCTTAAACACTCTACATCTACCGGTCACTGGACAATGAAATATCACTTACATCATCCGGTAACTTAAATGCACTTCATCTGCCGGTCGCTAGACGACAAAACTATACTTACATCTTCCGATAGCTTAAACACTCTACATCTACCGGTCACTGGACAATGAAATATCACTTACATCATCCGGTAACTTAAATGCACTTCATCTGCCGGTCGCTAGACGACAAAACTATACTTACATCTTCCGATAGCTTAAACACTCTACATCTACCGGTCACTGGACAATGAAATATCACTTACATCATCCGGTAACTTAAATGCACTTCATCTGCCGGTCGCTAGACGACAAAACTATACTTACATCTTCCGATAGCTTAAACACTCTACATCTACCGGTCACTGGACAATGAAATATCACTTACATCACAGGATCAACAGACAACTTCAACAGAGGACTCAATGTTAGAAAGAAATAGACTCGTCCTACTTAACTCTTGATTACTGTTCCTTATCATCACCTCAACCATACGAAAACATTAACCAGGGGTCTCATTTGCCATCCAGCTACAGGAAATGCACCCTGATCACCTTCCAGAAACCAAGTTCCGACCATCTTCATAACTTTGTCGGATCCTCACCTGACACTCTCGTCACTTACATCATACATGTTGTAATATAAGCCTAATGCTTAGTAAGGAATGCAATACTAACAAGTATGCATGAATGCTCGTAATTATACACAAAATCTCCATTCTTATTCATCATTCATATTCATCAATCATATTCATCATTCATATTCATCATTCATATTCATCATTCATATTCATCATTCATATTTATCATTCGTATTCATCAATCATATTCCTCGTTCATGTTGTGTGGATTAAGTGAGGATTTGTGCCGGTAAAGGGGGTTGACAGTGAGAGTGTACATAATCCCTTGCGGGTCGTAATCATGGTCCTTCCTTTTGGACAGTGACATACGTCAAACCGCCTCAACCCTCACTTAATTCACATTGCATAAGATTTACTTCATTATCTTACTTTATTCATGAGAAAACCATGCTCTTAAAACATTTTCATATGCATAAAATAGTCATGATGCTTGTACATGGAAATTCTTAAATCATCAAGCTACAGAACAGAGCACTATCCAACATGAAACCTTACCATTGAACTAATCATCAACATAAATGCTAGTCAATAACATAAGGAACTACTAATCATACGTATGAGTTTCTACCTAGCATCCTTTGATGTAGGGTCCTAAAGAACGAGAAACCTATACATTCACTTACCTGGTCTCCTTAGCAATTTGAGCTCCTTTCTCTTCAAACTTCTTCACCTAAAACATTTACATTGCAGTAGTTAAAACAAAATCCTATTAGTTCTAATTATAAGTCATCCTAGGATCTAATAGCTATAGTCACTCCTGAATCCTTAGTATAGTTCTCTGTGCAGTTTGAAATCCAAAACTCAAAACAGACAGATTCGATTAGCGATAACTCAGGGTTGGTTGGTTATGTCCAAAATCGATTCAGAATGACATTACCACTTTCAGATTTTAAAATACCCTTACTAAAACTCGGCCATTGAAGAATCCAGAACCTCAACACATAGCTGAAAACAGATCTTAACGACTAAAAGATAGCTACATTGCCAAACTCGTACCTCGAGCACGAAGTATCTGAGAAGCAGCAAGGAAACCGATCATCGAAGGAGGGATTTCCAGCTGACAGAGAGCGAGAGCTCGGGAGGGGAAATCGCCGAGAGTAAGAGATGGCGGCTACAGTGGTTTAAATGAGGTTTGAATCCTTTCCATTTTCTTTAAATACAGGTCTCAATCCTCCATTATAACAACTTTTCCACTCAACCTAGTTTAAATCCACATGTAATTAAATAAGCTTGGCACAAAACTCTAAACCGTGAAGATTGAATATTCATGACCGTTAATACAGTTAGGAAGTCACCTGGTTGAAGTTGTCGGGTGTTACATCCACCCCTCCTTAAACAAAATTTTCGTCCCTGAAAATTGATCAAGTGAAGAGTTCTGGATATTTGTCCATCATGTCCTGCTGTCTTTCCCATGTGGCTTCCTCGATACCATGATTCATCCATAAAACTTTCACCAGTGGAATCTCTTTATTCCTCAAAGTCTTAACTGCAGATTCCAATACCTGCACCGGCTTTTCTTCATACACCAGTGTCAGTTCCAACTCAATATCTGTTGGCTGAATAACTTGCGTCGGATCTCGTATGCATTTCCTTAACATTGACACGTGAAAGACATTGTGAACCCTTTCCAATGATGGAGGCAATTGCAACCTATAAGCTGTACAGCCAACCCTTTCTAAGACAGGGAATGGTCCAATAAATCGTGGGCTTAGCTTTCCTTTCTTACCAAATCTTAAGACTCCTTTAAATGGTGAAAGCCTCAGGAAAACTTCATCATCAACAGAAAACTCAAGGTCTCTTCTCCTTTGGTCTGAATAACTCTTCTGTCGGCTCTGTGCTGTTATCATTCTTTTCCTAATAGTGGCAATCTTGTCTGACATCTGTTGCAAGATCTCGGGACCTAGTAGTTTTGCATTCACCGACCTCATCCCAGTACAAAGGTGACCTGCACTTTCTGCCATAAAGTGCTTCATAAGGTGCCATACCTATGGTGGACTGGTAACTATTGCTGTAAGAGAATTCAACCAAGGGCAGGTGTAACACCCGAGATACGACTAGGTAATTTTCCTAACTATATTAACGGTCATGAATATTTAATCTTCGCGGTTTAGAATTTTATGACAAGTTTAATTATTTACATGTGGGTTTTAAACTAGGTTGAGTGGCAATATTGTAATATTGGAAGTTGAGATCAGTATATAAAGAAGAAGGAAAAGTTTTAAATTTCACTCAAGCCACTGTAGCCGACACACTCCCTTCCACGATTTCTTCACTCTCCAGAGCTCTCTCTCAGCCGGCGACTTCTTCACCAACGAACGATTTCTCCAGTATTCACTCCGAAAACCCACGTTCGAGGTAAGGTTCAGACAATGTAGTTGTTGAGTAGTTATTTAGAGTCCTGTTTTCAGCTAGAAACCTGAAGTCCCGATTCTGTATTGACAGAGTAATAATAGGAACATTGTTAATCTTAGTTTGATAATAGTATTATCGATTCGAATCTGAACTTTGACAACCGACTGTAAGTAGCTGCTAGGTTGAATCTGAATGTCCAGAGTTTCGGAGCTTAAACCGCGCACACAAGGTGCTTGGCGGAAAGGACTAAGAAATACAGATTTTAGGATGACATTTAGTTAGGACCTTACTAGTTTTGAGTTTTAAGTTATTTAGGATTTTATTCTAACTACGAATATGAAATGTCATAGGCGAGGAAAGCTCAAGTGAAGGTGCTGCTCAGCTAAGGAATCCAGGTAAGTGGATGTATTAGGATTTCTGGCCACTAGGGCCCTACACCATAAGGATACTAGGAAAAATTGTTGAAATGTTTATCTGATGATTATGACTAGTAGTTTGCCATCATATGAAGTAATTGGGTAGGAAGATGTTAAGTTACATGATGTTTTTACTCGTTCATACTGTATGACATTCCTGTGTGAAAATTCGTGTCCATGCATTATGTGCTCGTTTATGATTAAGTTAAGAACATGAAAAGAAAAACAAATGTAAGCATGATTAAGCGCGGAACGGGGGAAATGACTGTGATATGTTCACAAGGTTTAAGTATGGCTCGCGAATTCTCTCACTGGTGGAGGCCGAGTTGATGATAAGTATGGCTCGCGAATTTTCCTACTGGTGGAGGCCGAGTTGATGATAAGCATAGCTCGCGAATTCTCCCACTGGTGGAGGCCGAGATGATGATAAGTACAGCTCGCAAATTCTCCCACTGGTGGAGGCCGAGCCAGTCGTTACTACGATTGCCCGATTGGCAATGATCATGTGCCCTGTCTTTCTCCCTCGTTTCCTCCCTTAATACATGCTATGTAAATGATGAAAATGAGCATGAATGAAGAAAGATTTACGAACTTATGTTTCTTTAATTTGTACACTCATGTATGTCTGTCAGCATGCATTCCTTATTAAGCATTAGGCTTATAGTTAAACCTTATGTTGTAGGCGAAGAGACTACCGGTGAAGATACTAATTTCAAAGAGGATATTTAAAGCTGGTTGCTGGAGGATGCTCAATGTGACAATGCGGGACTGGAGAGGCGATTATAACCCCTGGTTATTTCTTCCTTATGTCAGTAAGAATACAAGAACTGGAATTATGTAGGATAGTGTTAGTATTGTCTGAGTTAACTTCTGAGTATGGAATTAATTTTAAGGGTTATCGAACGGTCTGTTTTGCTTAAGTCTTCCGCTACGTGTATTCTGAACGAGTCCCTGATTTTCTATTTGTATGAATGTTAAGTCATTGAAATTTGAAGTCTGTGAAGATTATGTCTATCGGATGATGTCGAGTGTTTTAGTCATCCGGTGATGTCGAGTGTTTTGCTCGCCGGATGATAAGGGTTAAGTCGTTTGTCGTATAGTTACCGGATGATGCAGGTATTTACAATACCGGGCGATGTGAGTGTTATTTTGTCGTTAGTGCTCGGGTGATGTGAGAGTTGAAGTGTGTTTAGTGACCGGATGATGTAGAGTATCTCTTCGCCGAAAGATGAAAAATGTTATTTTGTCATCTAGTGACCGGTGGAGGAAGTATAATTATTCACCGGATGATGTAGACGATGTTTGTCGTTAGTGGCCGAGTGTGATTTTAATAAGTCATGAGCGATGCACGTGCTCACCGGATGATGTTTCTTATCTAGTGAGATTTTAAAGAGTCACGTGTTTGACTCGTGTTCACCGGTGGATGTCCACTACTGGGTGATGTATAATTGAACATGTGAAACCCACTGTGCCCACCGGAAGATATCTTCTATTAGGAGACGATAAGTGAGTCACGTAGAGTACACGTGACAAATCGGATGGGGCACACCCTGCCAGCCGATGCATGCAAATCCATGCAAACTTGAGTAGAATCATGTTAAGTGATTTGAGGGAATTTCTTCCCTATCCGATTATATTTTGGAACTGACGATCGAGCTTAATCGACTGATCCTGTCGATGAATGAGTTATTGGAAACATGAAGGAGTCAAGTTCAAGTTCTAAGTTTTTTAAAAAAAGAAGAAGAGAGAAATACTAATAATGAACAGGGTGTAGAAATTAAGAAGTAAATGATCACGATTGTCATGTTTACGTGGCGATCCCATCGGGGTCGTTACAGCAGGTATCAACTCCACGATGTCTGGAACTCAAGCACACCTGCCCTCAACATATCCTCAAATATTTGAATTGTCCGTTCAGATTGTCCATCGGTTTGTGGGTGGAAGGCAGTGCTGAAAGATAACTTTGATACTAATGTGCCTTGCAAACTTTGCCAAAATCTTGAGGTGAATCTAGGATCACGATCGGATACAATAGATAAAGGAATTCCATGCAATCTGATGATTTCTTGGACATACATGATCAGCAAGCTGGTCCATTGTGAAAGTCATTCTTACAGGTATAACGTGTGCCAATTTTGTCATTCTATCAACCACGACCCAAATACTATCATGTCCTTTAGTTGTCTTTGGCAAACCTACAACAAAATCCATGGCAATGTTTTTCCACTTCCATTCAAGGATTGGTAGGGGTTGAAGAGTACCTCCTGGGCGTTGGTGTTCTGCTTTAACCTGTTGGCATACCAAACATGACTCCACATACTTAGCAACATCCCTCTTCATATTTGGCCACCAATAATGTAACCTTATGTAACGACCCGTATTCCCAGCAAGATATTGTCCGCTCTGGGGATTGGGCCGTAGCCCAATATCATCCCCTCACGGCTTTGTTTGGCGAGAACTTCCCAGAAGGTCACCCAACCTGGAATTGCTCTCGCCGAAGCACTTTTAACTTCAGAGTTCTTATGGGATCCGTTGCCAATTGTGCTCCAAAACGCGTCTTGCTATGTTGGACGGGTCTCTTTACATATGTTTCATTTCCATATACTTCCCCAAGCGATGTGGGATTGTGACGACCCCCCTTTACGACCTGTCACCTTCCGGTTCGGCCGCGCGGACGTACCGCCATCCGGGTTCCGATTCGTGCAGCCATCGTACACATACTTGCACATTTGGGTCATCACAATCACCCCCCTTCGGGGGCCCAACGTCCTCGTTGGCCACATTTCCGGTTGGGTACAGGCTCTGATACCATTTGTGACGACCCGTATTCCCAGCAAGATATTGTCCGCTCTGGGGATTGGGCCTGCAGCCCAATATCATCCCCTCACGGCTTTGTTTGGCGAGAACTTCCCAGAAGGTCACCCAACCTGGAATTGCTCTCGCCGAAGCACTTTTAACTTCAGAGTTCTTATGGGATCCGTTTCCAATTGTGCTCCAAAACGCGTCTTGCTATGTTGGACGGGTCTCTTTACATATGTTTCATTTCCATATACTTCCCCAAGCGATGTGGGATTGTGACGACCCCCTCTTTACGACCTGTCACCTTCCGGTTCGGCCGCGCGGACGTATCGCCATCCGGGTTCCGATTCGTGCAGCCATCGTACACATACTTGCACATTTGGGTCATCACACCTTAAATCCCGATACATCTTGGTGCTACCAGAATGCACAGAAAAGGAAGAAGAATGAGCTTCAGCCAAGATCAACTCACGCAACTCCTTAACATTTGGAATGTACCATCGGTTCTTAAATTTCAAAATACCATCATTAGAGAGACTGAACTCCGAGGAGACGTCCTTTAACTTACTCATCATGCTACTATTCTCCTTCGAATCCTTTTGTTGTGCCTCTTTGATCCTGTCCAAAATAGTTGGTCGGATAGATAAATCAGCCAGTAAAGCTGACAGCTCAGGAACTATTTCCAATTCAAACTTCCGGACCTCCTTCCTCAAAGGTATAGACATGGTTGATGTCGCGGGTTGCATTGTCGTTGACATTCTGCTTAAAGCATCGGCTACAGCATTAGCCTTGCCTGGATGATACTTAATTTCGAAGTCATAATCTTTAACAAATTCTAACCAACGTCTCTGTCTCATGTTTAATTCCTTTTGAGTAAAGAGGTACTTCAGGCTTTTATGGTCAAAAAATACTTCACACTGTTGTCCATACAGATAATGTCTCCAAATCTTTAATGCAAAAACAACTGCGGCTAATTCCAAATCATGAGTGGGGTAGTTCTGTTCATAATTCTTTAACTGCCTAGAAGCATAAGCCACGACCTTGCCGTCTTGCATCAAGACACACCCCAATCCAACTTTTGATGCATCACAATAAACACTAAACCTTCCTCTTTCAGTTGGGAGAGTCAAAAGCGGGGCTGTCGTCAACTTCAGCTTAAGTGTCTGGAAGCCATCTTCACAGGCTTCAGTCCAAGAATACTTGGTGTCCTTCTTTGTCAAACTAGTTAAAGGCTTAGCTATCATAGAAAATTCTTTAATAAATTTCCTATAATAGCCTGCCAAACCAAGAAAACTACGGACTTCACTGACATTCCTCGGCTGTGGCCAATCCTTAACAGCCTGAATCTTGGTTGGATCTACTGATATACCCTCAGCAAAAATGACATGGCCTAAAAAGTTAACCTTATCCAACCAGAATTCACACTTGGACAACTTGGCATGAAGTTGTTGCTGTTTCAGGGTTGTCAAAACCATTCTTAGGTGTTCTTCGTGGTCAGTTTCAGTCTGTGAGTATATGAGAATATCATCTATGAATACAATCACAAACTTGTCCAAGTAATCACAAAACACTCGATTCATCAAATCCATAAAAGCTGCAGGTGCATTGGTTAACCCAAACGACATCACAAGAAATTCATAATGTTCATAACGGGTCCTAAAAGCTGTCTTACGTACATCCTCCTTCTTAACCTTCAGTTGGTAGTACCCCGAACGCAAGTCAATCTTTGAAAACACCTTAGCTCCTTGCAATTGGTCAAACAAGTCTTCAATTTGGGGCAAGAGGTATTTATTCTTAATTGTCAACTTGTTAGTTCTCGGTAATCTATGCACATCCTTAGGGAACCATCTTTCTTCTTGACGAATAACACAGGTGCACCCCAGGGAGAACTACTAGAGCGTATAAATCCCTTGTCTACTGATTCCTGTAGTTAGACTTTTAACTCCTTTAGTTCAAAAGGTGCCATGCGATAAGGATTCTTAGATACAGGTAATGCCTCAGGATATGTATCAATTACAAACTCTATTTTTCTATCAGGTGGTAATCCTGGCAAGTCATCCAAAAATGCTTCAGGGAAATCTCGGACTATAGGGATATCTTGTAGCTCTATCTTATTCCTCACCCGAGTATCCATTATATAGCTAGGTAACTTTCACAGCCATCATTCAATATCCGTTGAGTCTTTAGCGAGGAGATAATTGGTATCTTACTTATTTTTGGTATAGCTTGGAAGGTATACCGGTCTCCATTAGGGGGTCGAAACTCGACTAACCCAGACCTACAACTTATCGTGGCATAATGTCTGGATAACCAATCCATTCCTAATATAACTTCATATCCCTTCATGTCAACTATAATCAGTTCTACATATAACTTCTTATTTGCTAAGGACACAATATCGCCTTTCAATATCTGCTCGGAATACAAGGACTTTCCTGATGGTAACATCACACTATATGGCCTATCAGCTGGTGAGTATTCCAACTTATGCTTACACGTAAATAAGGTTGTAATAAATGAGTGTGTGGCACCCGTGTCTATAAGTGTATAAGCAGAAATACCACAGATCATAATTGTACCTGTTATGACCGTATGCTGCCTGGTATCTTCATCTTCCATCATAGCAAAGACTCGGGGCATTACTCTTGCTCGGTTTGGGTCAGGTGGCATGGAGCAGTCTCTGACTATGTGTCCAACTTTATCACACCTGTAGCATCGGCCAGAATGCAACTTGCATTTGCCATGGTGGTTCTTCTGGCAGTTGGAGCATAGAGGGGCCAATGGTCGTTTTCCTTTCCCATGGTCTTCATTTGGATTGAAGGGTCTCTTTATACCTTGCTGTTGTTGTTGTGGTCCCCTGTTCTGTTGCGGCTACCATCCTTTGTTCTGGCGTGGTGGCGGCTGAGTTTCCTTCGTGAATTTCCTTGGCTGCTCACGCTGTGCATATGCTATCATTTCAGCCTTTTCTAGCTCCAAGGCCTTAGCCGTCACTTCACCATAAGGTACATTGTGTATTCCAGCAATCTTTACTTTCATGTACAAACTCGGCTTCAGTCCTTGTACAAATTGGTAAATCCTGTCCTCATCATCCTCAACCAATCGGGGAGCAAACCGTGATAAAGCATCAAATTTGCATATGTAATCCGTCACAGAGCCAGTTTGTCGCAGATTCATGAACTCCTTCTTCTTGTTGGCCCGAACAGTCCTATTGAAGTACTTGTCAAAGAAGGCAGTCTTAAACATTTCCCAGGTCATAGCTCCTGCATTAGCGGTGTTCTGGATTGAATCCCACCAATGCCTTGCACTCAATTCCAGATGAAAGATAGCATATGTGACCTTATCTCCTTCATCAACCTTTGCATACTTAAACATGTCCTCCATCTTTCGAACCCATTCCTCAGCATAAATAGGATCTGAAACATGTCCATTGAATACCGGGGGTCGAAGCCGGTGGAAACGCTCACCCCCATGATCATGAGTTGCATTAGTACTGCAGTTGCCTTGTTCCTCTCTGACAGTCATCAGCTGTTCGATCTGGCGGGATTGGCGCATGACCAACTCTGTCAACTGAGCAATGGCATTGCTATCCTCATTGGTCTCTCTCTGCTGACCTCTAACCATTTTGGGATTCCTAGACAAATAGTTATAGATATATCTTAACTTAATGACATTTACTGAAATCGTAAATACTTACAGTTGCTGGAGTGTACTCAGATGGCAATCTGTGCTGGGAGGCAGTCTGCAGAATCGATTTTAGAACCTGGTTTTGCTTTGATACCATAATTGTAACGACCCCAGAGGGATCGTCACATAATCCGTATCTTTCTTAATCATTTAATTCTTATTACTCACACTTTATTCATTATTGGTAATATATTTTTTTGAAACATAACTTAGCTCAAGATGTCATGCGCGATTCACTAGGCATCTGCTCAGCAAAGAAATACATTACACATCTGCCGACGGGCAGTGCAATGTGTATCAGCTGATGAAGAGAAACTTAAACCCTTAAACTGCATCTACCGATAGAAGAATAAACCACATCTACCGGTCACTAGACGACAAAACAATGTTTATATCATCCGGTAACATAAATGCACTTCATCTGCCGGTCGCTAGACGACAAAACTATACTTACATCTTCCGATAGCTTAAACACTCTACATCTACCGGTCACTGGACAATGAAATATCACTTACATCATCGGTAACTTAAATGCACTTCATCTGCCGGTCGCTAGACGACAAAACTATACTTACATCTTCCGATAGCTTAAACACTCTACATCTACCGGTCACTGGACAATGAAATATCACTTATATCATCCGGTAACTTAAATGCACTTCATCTGCCGATCGCTAGACGACAAAACTATACTTACATCTTCCGATAGCTTAAACACTCTACATCTACCGGTCACTAGACAATGAAATATCACTCACATCATCCGGTAACTTAAATGCACTTCATCTGCCGGTCGCTAGAAGACAAAACTATACTTACATCTTCCGATAGCTTAAACACTCTACATCTACCGGTCACTGGACAATGAAATATCACTTACATCATCCGATAGACACATCCTTCACTGACTTCAACCTTCAATGGCATAACATTCATACTAATGAAAATCAGTAACTCATTCAGAATTCATATAGCGGAAGACTTAAGCAAACAGACCATCCAACTATCCTTAAAATTATTTCCAGACTCAGTGATCAACAGACAACTTCAACAGAGGACTCAATGTTAGAAAGAAATAGACTCGTCCTACTTAATCTATTATGTTCATTATCATAACTAAAACCATAAGAAAACATTAACCAGGGGTCTCATTTGCCATCCAGCCACAGAAATTGCACCCTGATCACCTTCCAGCAACTAAGCTCAGACATCTTCATAAACTTTGGGATCCTCACCTAAAATCTCGTCACCTACATCATAAGGTTTAAACTATAAGCCTAATGCTTAGTAAGGAATGCAATACTAACAAGTATGCATGAATGCTCGTTTGAGAAACAAATGCTCATGAATCTTTTCTTATTCGTAATTATACACAAAATCTCCATTCTTATTCATCATTCATATTCATCAATCATATTCATCATTCATATTCATCATTCATATTCATCATTCGTATTCATCAATTATATTCCTCGTTCATGTTGTGTGGATTAAGTGAGGATTTGTGCCGGTAAAGGGGGTTGACAGTGAGAGTGTACATAATCCCTTGCGGGTCGTAATCATGGTCCTTCCTTTTGGACAGTGACATACGTCAAACCGCCCCCAACCCTCACTTAACTCACATTGCATAAGATTTACTTCATTATCTTACTTTATTCATGAGAAAACCATGCTCTTAAAAACATTTTCATATGCATAAAATAGTCATGATGCATGTACATGGAAATTCTTAAATCATCAAGCTACAGAACAAAGCACTATCTAACATGAAACCTTACCATTGAACTAATAATCAACATAAATGCTAGTCAATAACATAAGGAACTACTAATCATCGTATGAGTTTCTACCTAGCATCTTTGATGTAGGGTCCTAAAGACCGAGAGACCTATACATTCACTTACCTGGTCTCCTTAGTAATTTGAGCTCATTTCTCTTCAAACTTCTTCACCTAAAACATTTACATTGCAGTAGTTAAAACAAAATCCTATTAGTTCTAATCACAAGTCATCCTAGGATCTAATAGCTATAGTCACTCCCGAATCCTTAGTATAGTTCTCTGTGCAGTTTGAAATCCAAAACTCAAAACAGACAGATTCGATTAGCGATAACTCAGGGTTGGTTGTTTAATGTCCAAAATCGATTCGGATTGACATTACCACTTTCAGATTTTAAAATGCCCTTACTAAAACTCGGCCATTGAAGAATCCAGAACCTCAACACATAGCTGAAAACAGAGCTTAACGACTAAAAGATAGCTACATTGCCAAACTCGTACCTCGAGCACGAAGTAGTCGAGAAGCAGCAAGGAAACCGATCGTCGAATGAGGGATTTCCAGCTGACAGAGAGCGAGAGCTCGGGAGGGGAAATCGCCGAGAGTAAGAGATGGCGGCTATAGTGGTTTAAATGAGGTTTGAATCCTTTCCATTTTCTTTAAATACAGGTCTCAATTCTCCATTATTACAACTTTGCCACTCAACCTAGTTTAAATCCACATGTAATTAATTAAGCTTGGCACAAAACTCTAAACCGTGAAGATTGAATATTCATGACCGTTAATACAGTTAGGAAGTCACCTGGTTGAAGTTGTCGGGTGTTACAGAGAGAGAGGAGGGAGGGAAGGAGAAGAGGGATAGTTTGGGAATTGTGAAAGTCAAGTGTTAAATTTAACAAAAAAATTGACGGCAGGGGTCGAATTGCAAACTTTGTTAACGATAGAGGTTGATTGGGTAAAAAATAAACGTTAGGGGCCAATTGACCATTGACCCCATACGTTGGGGGCTAAATTGAGTTTTTCCTTAGAAATTAATGAATTAGATTATGAATACTAAATATGATTAATTTAGGTGAAATCAGAAACCCTAGAAATCTTTCATTACATTCTACAACTCATTTAATTTATGCTATTTAATTAAAGTACTTTGTTGTTCTATTTTAAATAAAAAATATCAAAGTTTCGTATTCATTATAAATTAGAATTAATTTTGTTTGATCATTAATTAAAAAGTCCTCGTAGGTTCGACACTCCATTTACTATTTTATTACTTGTTGCGACTCGTACACTTCCGAAGTATTTTTTCACAACAACTTACAAGGTAGAATTAAATAAGTTAATTCATAATAAATGTAATGGCGATATTAAACAAGTTTTGAATAATTAAATGAATAAATGATGGTTTAATCATAATAAATGTAATTAGAATTTTTAAGAGCTTATGCATAATTAATCATACATGATTCGTGCATTTAGTAACTTAGGGTTTACAACAACTTTATCAAGTTTGATTTGAGGATTGAATTGGAGAAAAACTTTTTAGGATTTCAAATTTAGGGATTTAAATTTTAGGGTGATTACAAAGGAGTGAGAAATTTATGTGTTATTTTAATTATGTATAGTTCAAGAGTACTTTGCGTTTGTTTGCAATAAAAGAAAGTGTTGTTTTGTGTGAAGGCAACGCTTTGTTGGAAAATACTTGTTTTTCTGCGTTTTGTCCCATGCCCAGACCTCCTCTGATGCCCATCCCATCTTCAGCTCTCGAATTGATCCAGTCTAATGGCAGTGGCTATTCTTCTTCCATGCAGTACCATACCATCCCCCAATCCAGTCTGCAAGCACTTTAGAAGAGGTCATGGCCACCTCACCACTGATTGCCAGTTTCTTCATCTTGGTTTTGTGCGTAGCAGAAACCACCGAGAAATCATTGAGTACTTCAAGTTAAGATTTATTTATTTAAAACAGTTCTAAAATTTTCCACGTTTGAATTTATTTCTTATCTGAGAGGGACTGTTGAGTTTGAGTTTGCAGTTAAAACCGAATGGTGGAATTTTTACAATTCCCATAAATCCTTGGCAAACGGGTTAATCGTATTGCTCTCTATGTCTCCACGACAGAATATAGGTGACGTTGCAGAAACTTTGCCGAAATTGTGGGTTTTATTATATACATATTGGCTCGCTACAGTAGCAAGTCGAGCCGGCTCGCGAGCCCGCCAGTGACCGAGCCAGGCGGTCCTCAAACGAGCCGGCTCGTTGGCTCGGCGGGCTATGCTCCAGCAACGGTCATTCGAGCAGAAAGTACCTAAAGAGGCAGACCGATGTGAGGGAAGGAAACAACACCAGTGAGATGAGGAAAACACGAAAGAGGAGAGGAAGAACGGTACTCGATCGACCAAAACAGAGAATGCACAGAGACGAAAAAAAGGGAGGAAGAACGACGACGAGGATGCAAAAACGAGGACCAGCGGCCAGCGCTGAGTCGCTGAGGGCCGAGAGGGAAGAATGATGGGATGAAACTGATCTTCCTCTTCCCAACAAAATATCCGCCAATTTCTCCATTATAACCGTTAGGCAAAAGAAGCAATTTTTTTACCAGCAGGCAAAATCAATTTTTTGAATTTTTAATTATTCAATTGTTAAAATAAAATACGTGGCAGTAGAATGATATTTTTATTTAAAAAATATTATTTAATATAAATATAATTTATAATTTGTATTAAATAAATCTATTAATTTCTCAACTTTGCAACCATTTCAAACTGAAATTCCTTTAGGCTTCAACTTACCCTCGGTACATTTTTCAAATTTTCTTTATTTTAATTTATTTTTTTACATATATTTACATAATTTTTAATTATAATTATATTAACTAAATGTTTTTGTATTAATTTTTTTAGATTCAGTATATGCGGAGTTGATCAATTCATACAACCTACAAGTACTTGTTGGATATTTGGTTTTGTGGTATCAATTTATTATTAAAAATTTAATTTTATATTTAGTTTTATTTATTATGGATACTCGCAATTATAATATTGATGATAATGATATAGATAAAATTAGAGAATTAAATCATACATTTTCTGTGGGACAATCATCTATACAAGCATCCACTTCACCTAGAAAAAGAATACATAAAAGTTCAGATGTATGGAAACATTTTGATTTAAAAGATGTTAAAATTGAGAACAAAATAGAAATTAGTGTCCAACGTAAATATTGTGCTAATAATTATGCTTATATTTCTGGTAGCTCTACTAGCACCATTGGTAGACATTTTCAAAAATATCACTTAAATGAGGAAACACGAGATTCAACACAAATTTCAATTAAATGTTAGTGGTAGTGGTATTTTCAAATATTCACAAAATAGAATGAGAGAAGGAATAACACAACTTGTAGCACAACTTGTAGCACAATCCGAGTTGCCTTTATCATTCACCGATAGTGAAGTGTGTGAAAAATTTATGAAAGAATACGCTACTCCAAGATTTAAACGTGTCTCTAGAAGTACTCAAGAAATGATATTCTTAAAATGTTTATGAATATGAAAAATGAATTAATTAAATTTTTTTCAAATGCTTCTTCAATGTCTATTTACATTACTTCTGATTTATGGAGTGCACGTAATGATGTTGGTTATATAATTGTAACATCTCATTTTATTGATGAATCTTGGCAATTAAATAAAAGAATTTTAAGATTTCGTAATTGTGAATATCTTTATTCTGACAACATAATCTATAGATTTATTATGACAATACTGCAAGAATATTCTATTAAAGATAGAATTTTTAGCGTAATTCTTGATAATGCTAGTACTAATGATGTTGTTATTTATCAATTTAAAGATTATTTACAATTAGATGTTACTCGTGTTTTTCTTTTTCACATGAGATGTGTATGCCATATTTTAAATTTGGTTGTTAAAATGATATGTTATATATTGCACCTCATATTGAATTAATTAAGTCAGTAATTTCTTATATTAATAGGTCTAATTCGAGATAACAGGAATATAAAAAATTTTGTAGAGCTACCCAACTTAAACCAAGAAAATTAAAAACCGACGTAGATAATAGGTGGAATTCAACTTATTTGTGTTAGAATTATAAGGATTTATAATTCTATTTGGATCTAAATTGTTAAACTCTAAATTATACATTATGTTATCATCGGGTTTAATTTCATATTAAAGTGATTTAATATGATTTCAATGAACTATGGAATATATTGAATATAATATGGTTATATTATAATGTGTAGAGACATTAAGAGTAATTTATCAATTTGTGATGGGGAAAATGGTAAATTACTCAATTAGGTTAACTAAAGGGTTATGGTCTCCAATTCACAATTGAATATTTTGCTTCTTTGGAACCACCATCACTCTAGAGAGCGTTTGAGAAGGCGATTGTGGAATTCAAAAGATCTACGTACCCAATTTTCAGTATATTGCATTCAGACATTGGATCCGGGTGCGTCCTTTTAGTTTTATTGATTTCCTTGTAGAATTTCTAACGTATTGATCTGAAAATTAGGTTTTCTTTTGTTTTAGGGTTCATTAAGTTTAATGATTTCATCAATTGGTATTAGAGCTGATCATGTTAGACTATAAGTAATCAATTTTGGTTTCAAATCAGATAAAGAAACAATTTTTTTTTTTAATTTTTGAAATTTTTTTTATGCATCTAATTCCACTAGAATGCATGTTTCGAGACCTTAAAAATTGATTTTTGTAATGCACGTTGAAGATTATTGCCCGATCTATCATTATTTTTGATAAATCAGACAATTTTACGGTGAAAATCTGTCATAATCAATGAGATTCCGGCGATTTTCGTTGCTGGTTCGCAGCCTCCTCTCGGACAGTTTGGACCAAACCATTTGGGTTCGGTCCCACTCCGACAAAAATAAACTTGGTTTAGTTATGGTCCGGACCGGTTCTTTGGTTGGTTCGACCCGGACCGATTTGGTTTGGTTTGAACTTGTCTGTTTCGGTTCAGTAAACCCGGATCAGTTCAACTAGACCAGACCGATCCGGTTCAGTTAAACCAACCTCATACGAGTGTTGGACGGGCCGAAAATCAGTTCTAAAACACTTTCACGTGTGGGGGTGGTCCAGCTGAGGCAAGCCCTTATAGGCCTAATGAAAAAAAATTAGACTCTAGGACTGTTAGTTGTTATTTTGTAGGGTATCCTAAAAAGTCAAGGGATTACAAATTTTTTGATCCCACAGTAAAGACATTATTTGAAACGAAAAATGCCTGATTTTTCAAGGATGTAGAGTTTGTGAGGGGAGATAAGGAAGACATTGTCTTTGAGAAGGAAGTTGTTCCTCTTCCTTTGATTTCTCTTGGTTTTGATCAAGTGGATAATAAAAGAGACAATATTGAATCACTTCCAGAACCTCTTCAAGAAGTCATTCCCGTGGAACAAACTGAACAGCCTCAAGAAACTATGTCATTACGGAGGTCCACTAGAGAGAGAATGAGTATGATTTCAGATGATTACATCGTATTCCTACAAGAACATGAGAAACTCGGCAAAGTGGAAGATGACCTTTTCACTTTCAACCAAGTCATTAAGAGTTATAATTCTCAAAAGTGGACTGATACCATGAATGAGGAGTTAAAGTCTAGGAAGGACAATGATGTTTGGGATCTAGTCTCGTTACCGACAGTTCGAAACCCTTTGTAGGGTATCCTAAAAAGTCAAGGGATTACAAATTTTTTGATCCCACAGTAAAGACATTATTTGAAACGAAAAATGCCTGATTTTTCAAGGATGTAGAGTTTGTGAGGGGAGATAAGGAAGACATTGTCTTTGAGAAGGAAGTTGTTCCTCTTCCTTTGATTTCTCTTGGATTTTGATCAAGTGGATAATAAAAGAGACAATATTGAATCACTTCCAGAACCTCTTCAAGAAGTCATTCCCGTGGAACAAACTGAACAGCCTCAAGAAACTATGTCATTACGGAGGTCCACTAGAGAGAGAATGAGTATGATTTCAGATGATTACATCGTATTCCTACAAGAACATGAGAAACTCGGCAAAGTGGAAGATGACCTTTTCACTTTCAACCAAGTCATTAAGAGTTATAATTCTCAAAAGTGGACTGATACCATGAATGAGGAGTTAAAGTCTAGGAAGGACAATGATGTTTGGGATCTAGTCTCGTTACCGGCAGGTTCGAAACCCGTCAGTTGTAAATGGATTTTTAAATCCAAAAGAGATTCAAAAGGCAACATTGAGAGATTCAAAGCACATCTTGTTGCTAAGGGTTTTACTTAAAGAGAAGACATCGACTATAAAGAAACTTTCTCTCGAGTATCTTTGAAAGATTCCTTTAGAACTATAATGGCACTAATAGCTCATTTTGATTTAGAGTTACATTAGACGGATGTAAAGACGGCATTTCTCAATGGTGACATTAATAAAACGATCTATATGGTGCAACCCGAGTTCTTTGATTCAGATAAATCAAAGGACTTAGTTTACAAATTAAAGAAATCCATCTACATAATAAAACAAGTTTTCCGTCAATGGTATTACAAATTTCATCAAGCAATCACTTCATATGATTTTGAGGCGAATAAAGTTGATGATTATATATACCATAAATTTAGTAGGAATAAAATTATATTTCTAGTTTTATATGTCGATGACATATTATTGGCATGCAACGATATAGGCTTGTTGCACGACACCAAAAAATTTCTTTCAAAGAAATTTAAAATGAAAGATCTTGGTGACGCCTCTTTTGTATTAGGAATCCAGATATACCGAGATCGTTGTCGAGGTATATTTGGATTATCACAAAAGAGCTATATCCAGAAGGTTTTGAAAAAATATGACATGCAAGAATGCAAACTAGGCGATACCCATGTTGCCAAATGAGATAAAAAAATAAAAATCAATGTCCCTTAAGTGACGTTGAAGTCAAAGAAATGCAAAAGGTTTCTTATGCTTCAGCTTTAGGAAGCTTAAATGTATGCTCAAGTATGCACGCGTCCGGATATTGCGTACATAGTTTGCATGTTAGATAGATACTTGAGCAATCCTGAATTGGATCATTGGAAGACTGTAAAAATGATACTCAAATACTTACATAGAGCCAAAGAGTACAAGCTCACATGCAAGAAATCAGATCAGCTCGAGATCATTGGGTACACAAATTCTGATTTTGCTGAATGCCAAGATAACTTGAAGTCAACGTCAGACTATATTTTTCTTTTAGCTGGAGGAGCTATCTCCTAGACTAGTGTCAAACAAGTATTACAGCCTCTTCAAGTATGGCAGCTGAGTTTATAGCATGTTATGAGGCATCCAACCGAGCATTATGACTGAGTAACTTTCTCATGGGATTAAGAATCTTGAATGGTATTGAAAGACCACTACAGATTTTGTGTGACAATCAGTCAGTTGTGTTGTTCTCCAACAACAACACGTGCTTCTCAAAGTCTAAGTTTCTTGTTGCGAAGAAAAGGGTCCAGAGTGGTCAAATATTTATAGATCACATCGGAACAAACTTCATGGTTGCGGATCCGCTCACCAAGGGATTACGACCCAATGTCTTTCATGAGTATGTTGCTCATATATGGTTGTATCTCTTGGTGATATTGAGATTTAGTTGGAGTGTGTATATTTTATGTAATTCTATTCTATAGACATTTGTAATGAATATTTTGGTTACTGTAATATTCATTTTTATGAGGTATTCATTTAATTTACTCTAGCATTTGAGTTTTAGTGATCTTAATAAAGTTTTAGTTGGACCAGTTGGAAATAGGTATGTTAAATCACATTACATGTAATTTTCATGCTACATATCTATATTTGATCTATGTCATTTGGTTATGTTGGTGTTTGTGATCTTTGATAGGTTTAGTTATGATAATTACAACGAAAGCCACTTTGATCTTGCATTTGATGTAATTGATGGACGAGATTGTTTGAGTATACTCTGTTTAGATGATAAAAAAATTTGATATCATAAAGATAAGGTTATAATGTATAATAGATTAGTTTATAATTTGATATAAGTGAGAGATTGTTACAATTATAAGGATTTATAATTGTATTTGAATTTAAATTGTTAAATTACAAATTACATTATGTTATCATCGGGTTTAAATCCATATTAAAGTGATTTAATATTATTTCAACGGACTTTAGATTATATTGAATATAATATGGTTAAAATGGTAAATTACCCAATTAGGTTAACTAAAGGGTTATGGTCTTCAATTCACAATCTAAACTTTTACCTCTTTGGAACCACCATCACTCTAGAGAGCATTTGAAAAGGCGATTGTCGAATTCGGAAGATCCACATACCCGATTTTCAGTATATTGCATTCAGACAATGGATTCGGGTACGTCTTTCTAGTTTTATTGATTTCCTTGTAGAATTTCTAACGTATCGATTTGAGAATTATGTTTTTGTTTGTTTTATGGTTTATTAATTTTAATGATTCCATCAATTTGATGTTGTAAAATGCTTAGTCATATAAACAAGTTATTTGTGCTTTTATTAATGATAAGACGCAAAGTATTTATCTTAACAAATCAAATTGTGATACTGCTAATATCTTTCTTGATTTTTAAAACATTTTTATGATACTACCATTCAATGTTCTGGAATTTATTATTCTACCTCTAATATTATTCTTTCTATTTTTATAGATTTAACATGTAATTTTGTAAAATATAGACTAGTAGATGAATTTAGTAATATTCTTAATAAAATGAAAAAAAAAATTAAAAAGTATTGGCATAACATTCCTCATATTTTTAGGATAATTATCGATTTTAACCATTTACTATGTACTTTATTTCAATTAGCCCCCTGTACTAAATGTGACGACCCCAGACCCGATCTGGGCCGAGGAGCCATCACTCGGGATATTTAACAGAAAACGGGATATATATATATATATATATATATATATATATTTTTTTTTTTTTATAAACGGAACAGACTGAACCTTTAAGAGCAAACCCTTAAAAGTATAACAGAGAGAGAAAACCTTCTCTGGATTTAAAGCAAAACGAGAAAACAGATAAACAGGACCGCAGAATGAATTACAGAAGGAAATTAAAATACTTGGAACATTTAAATAAAAGACTGGATGGAAAGACATGATTTAAAAATCGGACTTCAGAAATAAATGGCATGAGTAAAACAGGGAAACAGAGGGCAAGGAGAAATAAAAATGGTGAAGACAGAATATTGAAACAGAATCAGAAGACATATTTATTTTTGAACCACAGAAATAGAAGACTGAAGAAAATAGGGAGACAAAACATTTTGAATGTAATACCCGGCTTGTACGGGATTTTATATTATAATATATATGTTGGCATTTTCATTAATACTTCAAATCAGATCCGTTTTACAAAAAGAAAGCGTCATTTCAATCCTAACGATTAATAGGAATTTTAGGAAATTTACGGGATTTTTCGGAGTAAGAACGCTATATTCCGAGTAATAACCTCTATCGTAATGTAAAGGACGTGTTAGTAAAAATATGAAATGGGGTCCGATTCGCGAACGGACAGTTTCATTAAATCCCAAATAATAAGTTGGACTTATTAGTGAGTGGCTGTGCAGTCGAGCAGTCTACAGAACCGATTTTAAAACCCGGGGACTTCTGATACCATAATTGTAACATCCCTAGTACTGTACCCGTATTTCCCGTACTATATATATATATATTTTTTTTCTTAATTAAACTTAAGCGGAAGTCAAACCGAAATCTAAACCAGAATTGAAATCGAAATTCATTTAAAACATATTTCAATTCAATTTATTAAAACTAGAAATAATGTTTAATAAAACAATTATCAAACATGGGAGGGCAAAACCGGAAAGCAGAGGAAAAACAAAGCGGCGACTAATCGCTGCAGGCGCTGCATATTGCAGCCACCAGTCGCTGTATTGCAGCGACTTCTCTCTGAAATCCGAGATTCCAAAGAGCAGTTTCCCACATTTTCATACATCTTTACACCCTAATTAAACATCCTGAATTCACGTTAAACTTTCATAAAAACGAACTGCATGGATACGTTTAAAAGTTGTCTAATCCTTCTGTTTCAAATTCCAAGCAGTTCCAGTAAAAACTATAAAAACACAGATTATAAACAGATTTCTAAAAAAACATTTAAGACATCAAACATAAACCTAACATCTAGCCAGATCCAACATCCTAATCTGTTCATCTATACATTCGTTCAATCCCCCAAAATACTTACGCAGACATCCTCACGGGTCAAAACGCACCGACTGCTCAGCACACTCCCACGGGCCATTCTCCGTCAACTGCATCATACGTCAGGAGGAGGAACGTCGTCCTCACCTGGCTCGACGTCACCTACAACGTCACCTACACCATATAGACATCTATGAGATAATGAAATCTCAGTAAGCTTCGTAAATGCAGATGCATGCGTGCGTATGCCTTTCAGAAAACATGCAGATTACAAATTCAGATTCAGATACAGATACAGATACAGATACAGATTCAGATTCATTTTTATTACGTCGCAGACAGATTGTTACCGAGGTGGGGCTCAGGCATGGCTGTAGGGTTTGTGAGCATGTACCCCCCTCCTCTAGGTGGAAAGTGGTAGTTCGACCACAGAATGTATCCTTTCCATTTAGAGGGCTGAGGTGGGGCTCAGGCATGGCTGTAGGGTTTGTGAGCATGTACCCCCCTCCTCTAGGTGGAAAGTGGTAGTTCGACCGCGGAATGTATCCTTTCCATTTAGAGAGCTGATATCTCGGTAACAATCTGTCTGCGACGTAATAAAAATGAATCTGAATCTGTATCTGTATCTGAATCTGAATCTGTAATCTGCATGTTTTCTGAAAGGCATACGCACGCATGCATCTGCATTTACGAAGCTTACTGAGATTTCATTATCTCATAGATGTCTGTATGGTGTAGGTGACGTTGTAGGTGACGTCGAGCCAGGTGAGGACGACGTTCCTCCTCCTGACGTATGATGTAGTTGACGGAGAATGGCCCGTGGGAGTGTGCTGAGCAGTCGGTGCGTTTTGACCCGTGGGGATGTCTGCGTAAGTATTTTGGGGGATTTAACGAATGTATAGATGAACAGATTAGGATGTTGGATCTGGCTAGATGTTAGGTTTATGTTTGATGTCTTAATTGTTTTTTTAGAAATCTGTTTATAATCTGTGTTTTTATAGTTTTTACTGGAACTGCTTTGTAACACCCCTAAAACTGTACCCATTTACCCGTATAAATTTTTCATTTTATTTTACACTTTAAGCGGAAACTAAATCGGAATTGAAGTCGTTAGTGTTGTTTGGAAAACCACTTAAAACATACATAAAATTGTTTAATAAAACAATTAAAACTATTTAATTAAAAACAAATTTTAATTAAAAACAATCGGGAGGGTAAAACTGTCCAGCCATGAAAACAGAGGGCAGCGACCAGACGCTGCAGCATGCAGCGCCTGATCACTGCACACTCTGTGCAGCGATCACACAGCATGCAGCGATCCACCATTGCCTTCGATCGCCATCTCTCTTTCTCTTCATCACTTCTCTTGTGCCATTTTTTCCAAGTGCTCTCTGGAAACTCCAGAGAGCAAAACCACAGTCTGATCTGCTCTCTGGAATCCGATTCCAGAGAGCAACAATTCCTCAAATAACACAATATTTTAAACGCAATAAAACTTCTTAAAAACGAACTGCATGGATACGTTTAAAAGTTGTCTAATCCTCCTGTTTCAAATTCCAAGCAGTTCCAGTAAAAACTATCAAAACACCGATTATAAACAGATTTCTAAAAACGTTTAAAACATCAAATATGAACCTAACTTCTAACCATATCCAAACATGTTCGTTTATACATACGTGTCATCCATTAAATCCCACAAAATACTTACACCGACATCCCCACAGGTCAAAACGCGCCGACTGCTCAGCACACTCCCACGGGCCATTCTCCGTCAACTGCATCAAACTTCGAGAGGAGGAACCTCGTCCTCACCTGGCTCGATGTCACCTAAAATGTCACCTACACCATACAGACACCTATGAGCTAACAGGCTCAGTAAATTCTACGTAAATGCAGATGCGTGCAGTGCATATGGAGTTCAGAAATCATGCATAACAGAGCGTCGCAGACAGTATATCACCGAGATCTCATCCCCCTAACCGAAGGGGGCCCATCCTGCGGTCGGACTACCCCTGTGCGGTTAGAGGAGGGGGGTACACGCTTACAACACGTACAGCCGTGCCTGAGCCCCACCTCGCGTGACCAGATAACAGATTACATTCATTAATTACAGTACATGAGATGTGGTATCGGCCAGACCCTTAATCAGCCCGCACGATAGATCAAGAGCCCCCAATTTCTGGGCCACATGGTTTTCAAAAAACATCGTGCTGTGCAGAAATTCGTTTTCATGCCAAGTTAAAATATGTGATGCATGGACAGTTCAATATAAAGTAAACAAACAAGCATGCGTACCATCAAAACTGTAAATGAAATATCCTACAAAACGTTTAAACCTAATTACCCAACCAAAGCAGTTAAAATAATCAATCCTCCAAGATCCTCGACGCTAAATCGAAGTACGGTGTAGACCAATCGGTCAGAGTAAGTCACGAGAACTTACCTTGAGCGCACAGATTCTCGAGCTTCGTCCAAGAGAGTCGTTCACCTAAGCAATTCAAAGCGTTTATCGTTAAAACGAATTTAAACTTCTAAACGTCCAAATTCAACGAAACCTTAACTAAGGAATTCCTTAAAACTTCCAACTCATCAAATCGAGATACTTAAACGACTAATTCAAGCTCGATGGTTCGAAATTACAATTAACGAACTTTTCCAAAAATTCCTAATTTTTAACCTTTTCACGATTTGATTTAACTTCGTCCAATAACGTCAAATACGTGCAATATATACTTAATCAAGGCTAACCTATTAATTACGAACCCTAATTCGCGTTTTTAACGAAAATAAACCGAAACCCTAAACGGAAACCTAACGCTAAACCGGTCCGAAAACTGAAAACCGAAGCTCTAGAATTATAGATTCGTACCTAGGATAGCGATTGGAGGAGAAATCACGAAGAACGGAGGAGAAACAGAGAAGAACGGAGGTCGGAATGTTGAGGAATCGTCGGCGGCCGAGAGAGAATTAGCTCTCTGTCGATTTCGTGAAACAGAGAAGAAGAAGAAGTGAGGGAGAAGAAAAGAATTTGATTTTTTAATAGAAATTTCCTTTGCAAATTACCATTTTGCCCTTAGCACTTAATTCTATTTTGTTTCGTCCTTCGGTTCGTTAATCGTCCAACTATTCGGGTTCACCAACTCTCCTTATTTCATCAACAAGTCCAACTTATTATTTAGGATTTAATAAAACTGTCCATTTGCAATTTGGACTTCGTTTGCTATTTTTACGAGAACGTCTTTTACATTACGAGGAATGTATTTACTCGAAATATAACGTTTAATCTCCGAAAATTCCCATAATTTCCTTAAAATTCCTATTAATAGTTAGGATCGTAATGACGCTTTCCGTTTGCAAAACTGATTTGATTAGACATATTTACGAAAATGACATCCAATAATATAATAATAGTATTCTTAAAAATCCGTACGAGCCGGATATTACATTCTACCCTCCTTATTTAGAATTTTGCCCACAAAATTAAATTATACAAACAAATCAGGATACTTAGTCATCATATCCTGCTGTCACTCCCACGTAGCTTCCTCCACCTCGTGGTTCCGCCACCTCGTGGTTCCGCCACAAAACTTTGACCAGCGGAATCTCTTTGTTGCGCAAAATCTTGATAAAAGTCTCCAAAATACGTACTGGCCTCACCTCATAGCTCAAGGTAGGCTGTACCTCGATCTCTGTAGTCTCCACGATATGCGACGGATCGCGCAAGCACTTCCGAAGCATAGTGTAACACCCGACATTTCGGCCAGGTGATTTTCTGACCATTTTATTTATCACCCTTTTATTTAACCTTTATGATTTAAATTTGATGTTAAGACAAATTTATTACAAGTTGAGTAAAACTAGGTTGGGTGGCAGAATTGTAATTAAGATTGATGGATTAAGTATAAATAGAAAAAGGAAACCTTAAATCTCATTTAAACCTCACTGTAGCCGACACCCCTTCTCTCGGCGATTTCTTCTCTCCCGGGCTCCTGCTCTCTGTTACCGGCGTTCTCCCTCACTGACGACTATTTTCAGCCTGCATTTTCTCTGCAAGTTTGTACCCGAGGTATGCAATAGACAATGTAGCTATCTGTTAGTTTATCAGCTCTGTTTTCAGCTCAGCATCTGAACTTGGAGTTTATCAATGGCCATGCCGTTTTAGAACATTTTAGAATCCGAGAGTAGTAATGTCAACCCGAATAGATTCTGGTCATTTTAAGTAACCTAACTCAGATTTAATCAATAGTAGAACCTCTTTGTTCTATTTTGGATTTCAGATTCTGCACAGAGCTTTAGACTAAGGATTCGGAGATGACTCTAGCTATTAGATTCTAGGATGACCTATGATTAGAACTTTTAGGATTTTATTTAACTACTGTAATGTGAAATGTGTTAGGTGAAGAAGTTGAAGAGAAAGTGATCCAAGTTGCTAAGGAATCCAGGTAAGTGAATGTATTAAGTTTCCGGCCAATAGGGCCCTACATCAAAGGATTAAGTTAGATTTAGTGAACATTGTCTGCTATATGTTTGATGAAATGTCGATGGATATGGTTCTGTTATTCTCATGTACTCCCCTGTCTTAGTTCGATGATTAAGTGCATTTATGTTATGCATCATGTTTTACTTCTCAAGCATATGAAAATGTTTTGAAATATGTTTTCTCATGAATAAGGTAAGAAGATAAAACTGATGCAACGTGGTTAAGTGAGGGTTGGGGGTGGTTCGGCGTATGTCACAGTCCGCAGTAGGACATATGAATACGACCCGCAGTAGGGACCATGATCAAACTCACTGTCGAACCCCCTTTACCGGCACAAATCCTCCCTTAAACCACATAATATAATGAAGAATATGAATGATGAAAGGAATGATGAATATGAGCATGTCTACGAATGATGATTATGAACAATGAATACGAGATACGATTATGAATGATGATTAAGATAAATACATG
The DNA here is from genome assembly GCA_022432975.1 of Begonia masoniana. Classification (NCBI taxonomy): domain Eukaryota; kingdom Viridiplantae; phylum Streptophyta; class Magnoliopsida; order Cucurbitales; family Begoniaceae; genus Begonia; species Begonia masoniana. The sequence goes on from CM039502.1 coordinate 53,062,538, forward strand.
AAAAGAAAAGACTTATGAGCATGTTTTTCTCCAAGTTATGCATTCATGAACTCATAATAGTTTGCATTCCTTACTAAGCCTTAGGCTTACAGTTACACCTTATGATGTAGGTGAAAAAATATCAGGTGAGGAATTCAAAGTTGATGAAAATGTCTGAGCTAGGTTGCTGGAGGTGATCAGTGTGAAATCTGTGGCTGGATGGCAAATGAGTAACCCTGGTTAACGTTTTATGATTTAAGGATGTTTATAAGTTCTGAAGTTTAAGTAGTAATGTTTATGATTATGGAAGTCTAAGTATGATGACTTTACTTTCGAATTATTGAGTTCTGAGTTTGCCTGGTATGAGTACTGAATCTGAGGATATTTATGAGGATATGAAATGAATTATTAAGTCTTTCGCTGTATGAGTTCTAGTAAGTTTATGGTTCATTCCGCTTGAGTCCTGGTTATTAAGATTGAGGCTATGAAGTTTATGTTATCTAAAATCTAAGTCTGAGAAAAGCCAGGATGTCTTCTGCCGAGGGACGCTGGAGGAAAAATTGTTGTCTTCCGGCTGACGTCATCGGCAGGAGAAGTGTGATAGAAGTTGTATGAGTTTGCCTTCCGGCTGACGTCATCGGAAGGGGAAAGATGGTTGTCTTCCGGCTGACGCCATCGGAAGAGGAGAATTGTTGTCTTCCGGCTGACGTCATCGGCAGGAGAAGTGTGATAGAAGTTGTATGAGTTTGCCTTCCGGCTGACGTCATCGGAAGGGGAAAGATGGTTGTCTTCCGGCTGACGTCATCGGAAGAGGAGAATTGTTGTCTTCCGGCTGACGTCATCGGCAGGAGAAGTGTGATAGAAGTTGTATGAGTTTGCCTTCCCTTCCGGCTGACGTCATCGGAAGGGGAAAGATGGTTGTCTTCCGGCTGACGTCATCGGAAGAGGAGAATTGTTGTCTTCGGCTGACGTCATCGGCAGGAGAATTGTGATGGAAGTTGTATGGGTTTGCCTTCCGGCTGACGTCATCGGAAGAGCTGACGTCATCGGAAGAGGAGAATTGTTGTCTTCCGGCTGACGTCATCGGAAGAGGAGAATTGTTGTCTTCCGGCTGACGTCATCGGAAGAGGAGAATTGTTGTCTTCCGGCTGACGTCATCGGAAGAGGAGAATTGTTGTCTTCCGGCTGACGTCATCGGAAGAGGAGAATTGTTGTCTTCCGGCTGACGTCATCGGAAGAGGAGAATTGTTGTCTTCCGGCTGACGTCATCGGAAGAGGAGAATTGTTGTCTTCCGGCTGACGTCATCGGAAGAGGAGAATTGTTGTCTTCCGGCTGACGTCATCGGAAGAGGAGAATTGTTGTCTTCCGGCTGACGTCATCGGAAGAGGAGAATTGTTGTCTTCCGGCTGACGTCATCGGAAGAGGAGAATTGTTGTCTTCCGGCTGACGTCATCGGAAGAGGAGAATTGTTGTCTTCCGGCTGACGTCATCGGAAGAGGAGAATTGTTGTCTTCCGGCTGACGTCATCGGAAGAGGAAAATGGTTGTCTCCCGGCTGACGTCATCGGAAGAGGAGAATTGTTGTCTTCCGGCTGACGTCATCGGAAGAGGAGAATTGTTGTCTTCCGGCTGACGTCATCGGAAGAGGAGAATTGTTGTCTTCCGGCTGACGTCATCGGAAGAGGAGAATTGTTGTCTTCCGGCTGACGTCATCGGAAGAGGAGAATTGTTGTCTTCCGGCTGACGTCATCGGAAGAGGAGAATTGTTGTCTTCCGGCTGACGTCATCGGAAGAGGAGAATTGTTGTCTTCCGGCTGACGTCATCGGAAGAGGAGAATTGTTGTCTTCCGGCTGACGTCATCGGAAGAGGAGAATTGTTGTCTTCCGGCTGACGTCATCGGAAGAGGAGAATTGTTGTCTTCCGGCTGACGTCATCGGAAGAGGAGAATTGTTGTCTTCCGGCTGACGTCATCGGAAGAGGAGAATTGTTGTCTTCCGGCTGACGTCATCGGCAGGAGAAGTGTGATAGAAGTTGTATGAGTTTGCCTTCCGGCTGACGTCATCGGAAGAGGAGAATTGTTGTCTTCCGGCTGACGTCATCGGAAGAGGAGAATTGTTGTCTTCCGGCTGACGTCATCGGAAGAGGAGAATTGTTGTCTTCCGGCTGACGTCATCGGAAGAGGAGAATTGTTGTCTTCCGGCTGACGTCATCGGAAGAGGAGAATTGTTGTCTTCCGGCTGACGTCATCGGAAGAGGAGAATTGTTGTCTTCCGGCTGACGTCATCGGAAGAGTGAACTCTAACTTGTTTCGTTTAGCGATTGGCTGAAGTGCTTGCATGGCTCGCCGGCAGATGCTATGCACTTCATTAAAGTTACGTTTTCAAAAAAAAAAAAGAGTACAAAAATGAATTTAAGTTTAAGTAAGGTCAAGAATTTCGTGACGGTCCTCCTCGGGTCGTTACAATTATGGTATCAAAGCTAACCAGGTTCTAAAATCGTTCTGTAGACTGCCTTCCGCACAGATTGCCACCTGAGTACTCTCCAACAACTGTAAGTGTTTACGATTCTAGTGATGTCATTATGTTAAGATGTGTTTCTATTATTGCTTAGGAATCTCAAGATGGTAAGAGGTCAACAGAGGGAAGACAACGTGGATAGTACCACCGTTGCTCAGCTAATAGAATTAGTTAATCGCCAATCACGACAAATAGAGCAACTAGTGATTACTAGAGAAGAGCTTGGGAACTCCAGCTCTAATGTAACTCATGATCATGGGGGTGAGCGCTTCCACAGGCTCAGACCCCCGACATTCAATGGCCAAGTTTCTGACCCCATTTATGCTGAGGAATGGATCCGAAAAGTAGAGGACATGTTTAAGTATGCGAAAGTTGATGAAGGAGATAGGGTCACCTATGCTGTCTATCATTTGGAGCTGAATGCAAGGCATTGGTGGGATTCTCTTCAGAGCACTGTTAATGCAGAGACTATGACTTGGGATATGTTTAAGACTGCCTTCTTTGACAAGTACTTCAATAGGACCGTTCAGGCCGGCAAGAAGAAAGAATTCATGAACCTGCGGCAAACTGGCTCCGTGACGGATTATATATGCAAATTCGATGCTTTGTCACGGTTTGCTCCCCGACTGGTTGAGAATGATGAAGACAAGATTTACCAATTTGTTCAAGGACTGAAGCCGAGTTTGTATGTGAAGGTAAAGACTTCTGGGATACACAATATACCTTATGGCGAAGTGACGGCTAAGGCCCTGGAATTGGAGGAGGCTGAGATGACAGCTTATGCACAGCGTGAACAGCCAAGGAAGTTCACTAAGGAGACTCAACCACCACCACGGCAGAACAAGGGATGGCAACCCCAGCAGAACAGAAACCAGCAACAACAACAGCAAGGTGTTAAGAGATCCTTCAATCCAAGTGATGACCAAGGAAGAGGAAAGCGACCTTCGGCTCCCCTATGTTCCAACTGTCAGAAGAATCACCATGGGGAGTGCAAGCTGCACTCTGGCCGTTGCTATAGATGCGACAAGGTTGGACACATAGCCAGAGACTGCCCGATGCCATCAGACCCGAATCGAATTAGAGTTGCACCAAGAGTCTATGCTATGATGGAGGATGAAGATGTTGAACCACACACGGTCATATCAGGTACCATTATGGTTTGTGGTTTTTCTGCTTATACACTTATTGATACGGGAGCCACACACTCATTCATAGCAACCCTGTTTGTGTGTAAACATAAGTTAGAACTTTCGCCAGTTGATAAACCGTATAGAGTTATGTTACCATCAGGGAAGTCTTTACATTCTGAGCAAATGTTGAAGGGTGATGTTTTGTCCTTAGGAGATAAGGAGCTATATGTAGAACTGATTATGATTGACATGAAAGGATATGAGATTATTTTAGGAATGGATTGGTTATTTAGGCATTATGCCACGATTAGTTGTAGGACTGGCTTAGTTGATTTCCGACCCCCAAATGGAGATCGGTATACCTTCCAAGCTATTCCAAAGATGAGTAAGATACCAATCATATCCTCACTAGCGACTCAACGGTTACTGAAGAATGGTTGCTTGAGTTATCTAGCCAACATAATGGATGTCCGAGTGAAGAATAAGGCGGAACTACAAGATATTCCTACCGTACGAGAGTTTCCTGAAGCATTCTTGGACGACTTACCGGGACTACCACCCGATAGAGAGATAGAATTTGTGATTGATACATACCCCGAGGCATTACCTGTATCTAAGAATCCTTACCGAATGGCACCTGTTGAGTTAAAAGAATTAAAGGTCCAACTACAGGAATTAGTTGACAAGGGATTTATACGTTCTAGTAGTTCTCCCTGGGGTGCACCTGTCCTTTTCGTTAAAAAGAAAGATGGTTCTCTTAGAATGTGTATAGACTACAGAGAACTGAATAAGTTGACAGTCAAGAATAAATATCCTTTACCCCGGATAGATGACCTGTTTGACCAACTACAAGGAGCTAAGGTATTCTCAAAGATTGACTTACGTTCGGGTTATTACCAACTGAAGGTTAAGGAAGGAGATATACCAAAGACAGCCTTCAGAACCCGCTACGGACATTATGAATTTCTTGTGATGTCATTTGGACTGACTAATGCGCCTGCCGCTTTCATGGACTTGATGAACCGAGTATTTCGTGAATACCTGGATAAGTTTGTGATTGTGTTTATAGATGACATTTTAGTATACTCACAGACTGAAACCGACCATGCAGAACATTTGAGAATAGTATTATCAACCTTAAAACAGCAGCAGCTTTATGCCAAATTGTCCAAATGTGAATTTTGGCTGGATAAGGTCAACTTCTTAGGTCATGTCATTTCTGCTGAGGGCATATCAGTAGATCCAACTAAGGTTCAGGCCGTTAAGGATTGGCCACAGCCAAAGAATGTCAGTGAAGTTCGAAGTTTCCTTGGTCTGGCTGGCTACTATAGAAAGTTCATTAAAGGATTCTCTATGATAGCTAAACCTTTGACCAATTTAACCAAGAAGGACCTCAAGTACTTTTGGACCGAAGCTTGTGAAGATAGCTTCCAATCATTGAAACAGAAGTTAACGACAGCCCCGCTTTTAACTCTCCCAACTGAAGAAGGAAAATTTAGTGTTTATTGTGACGCATCCAAGATTGGTTTGGGATGTGTTTTGATGCAAGAAGGTAAGTTGTGGCGTATGCCTCTAGGCAGCTAAAAGGTTATGAACAGAATTACCCCACTCATGATTTAGAGCTAGCTGCAGTTGTTTTTGCTTTAAAAATTTGGAGGCACTATTTGTATGGACAGCAGTGCGATGTGTTTTCTGACCACAAGAGTTTAAAGTATCTTTCACCCAAAAGGAATTAAACATGAGACAAGAGTTGGTTAGAATTTGTTAAGGACTATGACTTTGAAATCAAGTACCACCCGGGTAAGGCTAATGCTGTAGCCGATGCTTTGAGCAGAATGTCAAAAACAATGCAACCCGCAGTGTCAGTTTTGTCTGCACCCTTGAGGACTGAAGTTCAGAAGTTTGAATTGGAACTAGTTCCAATGATGGAATCCTGAGATTTAGGAATCGATGGTATGTCCCTTGTGATGAAGAATTACGTAAGTTGATTTTGGCCGAGGCTCACTCGTCTTCCTTTTCTATACATCCCGGTAGCACCAAGATGTATCGAGACTTAAAGTTACTTTATTGGTGGCCTAATATGAAGAGGGATATCGCCAAGTACGTAGAATCATGCTTGGTATGCCAGCAAGTTAAAGCCGAGCACCAACGACCAGGAGGTACCCTTCAACCTCTACCTATTCCTGAATGGAAGTGGGAAAACATTGCCATGGATTTTGTTGTAGGATTACCTAAGACAACTAAAGGACATGACAGTATTTGGGTTGTGATTGATAGACTGACAAAATCGGCCCATTTCTTACCTGTAAAGACAACCTACACGATGGACCAACTTGCTAATCTTTACGTTCAAGAAATTATCAGATTGCATGGGATTCCCGTATCCATAATCTCTGATCGTGACCCTAGATTCACCTCCCGATTCTGGAAAAGTTTACAAGGTACCTTAGGCACAAAGTTATGCTTCAGCACCGCTTTTCACCCGCAGACAGATGGACAATCCGAGAGGACCATTCAGATACTCGAGGATATGTTGAGAGCATGTGTGCTTGACTTTCAGACTACATGGAGTAGACACTTACCTCTGATTGAGTTTTCTTACAACAATAGTTACCAGTCCACCATTGGTATGGCACCCTATGAAGCTTTGTATGGCAGGAAATGTAGGTCACCTTTGTACTGGGATGAGGTTGGTGAAGCGAAGTTATTGGGCCCAGAGATTTTACAACAGATGTCAGACAAGATTACAGTCATTAGGAAAAGGATGTTAACTGCACAAAGCCGGCATAAGAGTTATGCGGACCAAAGAAGAAGAGATCTTGAATTTTCTGTCGGCGATGAAGTTTTCCTGAAGATTTCACCATTTAGAGGAGTCTTAAGATTTGGCAAGAAAGGGAAGCTTAACCCACGGTTCATTGGACCATTCATTGTTCTAGCAAAGATTGGTAACACAGCTTACAGATTGCAATTGCCCCCGTCATTGGAGAAAGTTCATAATGTTTTTCATGTGTCTATGCTAAGGAAATGCATACGTGATCCAGCGCATGTTGTTGTGCCATCAGAAATCGAGATTGAGCCGACTTTAGAGTATGAAGAAAAACCAGTGCAAATTTTGGACTCTGCAGTGAAGACTCTAAGGAATAAGGAAATCTTGTTGGTTAAGGTCTTGTGGAAGAATCATGGTATCGAAGAAGCTACATGGGAACTACAGCAAGATATGTTGGACAAGTATCCAAAGCTTTTCGCTCGACCAATTTTCGAGGACGAAAATTTTGTTTAAGGAGGGGTGGATGTAACACCCGACATTTCGGCCAGGTGATTTTCTGACCATTTTATTTATCACCCTTTTATTTAACCTTTATGATTTAAATTTGATGTTAAGACAAATTTATTACAAGTTGAGTAAAACTAGGTTGGGTGGCAGAATTGTAATTAAGATTGATGGATTAAGTATAAATAGAAAAAGGAAACCTTAAATCTCATTTAAACCTCACTGTAGCCGACACCCCTTCTCTCGGCGATTTCTTCTCTCCCGGGCTCCTGCTCTCTGTTACCGGCGTTCTCCCTCACTGACGACTATTTTCAGCCTGCATTTTCTCTGCAAGTTTGTACCCGAGGTATGCAATAGACAATGTAGCTATCTGTTAGTTTATCAGCTCTGTTTTCAGCTCAGCATCTGAACTTGGAGTTTATCAATGGCCATGCCGTTTTAGAACATTTTAGAATCCGAGAGTAGTAATGTCAACCCGAATAGATTCTGGTCATTTTAAGTAACCTAACTCAGATTTAATCAATAGTAGAACCTCTTTGTTCTATTTTGGATTTCAGATTCTGCACAGAGCTTTAGACTAAGGATTCGGAGATGACTCTAGCTATTAGATTCTAGGATGACCTATGATTAGAACTTTTAGGATTTATTTAACTACTGTAATGTGAAATGTGTTAGGTGAAGAAGTTGAAGAGAAAGTGATCCAAGTTGCTAAGGAATCCAGGTAAGTGAATGTATTAAGTTTCCGGCCAATAGGGCCCTACATCAAAGGATTAAGTTAGATTTAGTGAACATTGTCTGCTATATGTTTGATGAAATGTCGATGGATATGGTTCTGTTATTCTCATGTACTCCCCTGTCTTAGTTCGATGATTAAGTGCATTTATGTTATGCATCATGTTTTACTTCTCAAGCATATGAAAATGTTTTGAAATATGTTTTCTCATGAATAAGGTAAGAAGATAAAACTGATGCAACGTGGTTAAGTGAGGGTTGGGGGTGGTTCGGCGTATGTCACAGTCCGCAGTAGGACATATGAATACGACCCGCAGTAGGGACCATGATCAAACTCACTGTCGAACCCCCTTTACCGGCACAAATCCTCCCTTAAACCACATAATATAATGAAGAATATGAATGATGAAAGGAATGATGAATATGAGCATGTCTACGAATGATGATTATGAACAATGAATACGAGATACGATTATGAATGATGATTAAGATAAATACATGAAAAGAAAAGACTTATGAGCATGTTTTTCTCCAAGTTATGCATTCATGAACTCATAATAGTTTGCATTCCTTACTAAGCCTTAGGCTTACAGTTACACCTTATGATGTAGGTGAAAAAATATCAGGTGAGGAATTCAAAGTTGATGAAAATGTCTGAGCTAGGTTGCTGGAGGTGATCAGTGTGAATCTGTGGCTGGATGGCAAATGAGTAACCCTGGTTAACGTTTTATGATTTAAGGATGTTTATAAGTTCTGAAGTTTAAGTAGTAATGTTTATGATTATGGAAGTCTAAGTATGATGACTTTACTTTCGAATTATTGAGTTCTGAGTTTGCCTGGTATGAGTACTGAATCTGAGGATATTTATGAGGATATGAAATGAATTATTAAGTCTTTCGCTGTATGAGTTCTAGTAAGTTTATGGTTCATTCCGCTTGAGTCCTGGTTATTAAGATTGAGGCTATGAAGTTTATGTTATCTAAAATCTAAGTCTGAGGAAAGCCAGGATGTCTTCTGCCGAGGGACGCTGGAGGAAAAATTGTTGTCTTCCGGCTGACGTCATCGGCAGGAGAAGTGTGATAGAAGTTGTATGAGTTTGCCTTCCGGCTGACGTCATCGGAAGGGGAAAGATGGTTGTCTTCCGGCTGACGCCATCGGAAGAGGAGAATTGTTGTCTTCCGGCTGACGTCATCGGCAGGAGAAGTGTGATAGAAGTTGTATGAGTTTGCCTTCCGGCTGACGTCATCGGAAGGGGAAAGATGGTTGTCTTCCGGCTGACGTCATCGGAAAAGGAGAATTGTTGTCTTCCGGCTGACGTCATCGGCAGGAGAAGTGTGATAGAAGTTGTATGAGTTTGCCTTCCGGCTGACGTCATCGGAAGGGGAAAGATGGTTGTCTTCCGGCTGACGTCATCGGAAGAGGAGAATTGTTGTCTTCCGGCTGACGTCATCGGCAGGAGAAGTGTGATAGAAGTTGTATGAGTTTGCCTTCCGGCTGACGTCATCGGAAGAGGAGAATTGTTGTCTTCCGGCTGACGTCATCGGAAGAGGAGAATTGTTGTCTTCCGGCTGACGTCATCGGAAGAGGAGAATTGTTGTCTTCCGGCTGACGTCATCGGAAGAGGAGAATTGTTGTCTTCCGGCTGACGTCATCGGAAGAGGAGAATTGTTGTCTTCCGGCTGACGTCATCGGAAGAGGAGAATTGTTGTCTTCCGGCTGACGTCATCGGAAGAGGAGAATTGTTGTCTTCCGGCTGACGTCATCGGAAGAGGAGAATTGTTGTCTTCCGGCTGACGTCATCGGAAGAGGAGAATTGTTGTCTTCCGGCTGACGTCATCGGAAGGGGAAAGATGGTTGTCTTCCGGCTGACGTCATCGGAAGAGGAGAATTGTTGTCTTCCGGCTGACGTCATCGGAAGAGGAGAATTGTTGTCTTCCGGCTGACGTCATCGGAAGAGGAGAATTGTTGTCTTCCGGCTGACGTCATCGGAAGAGGAGAATTGTTGTCTTCCGGCTGACGTCATCGGAAGGGGAAAGATGGTTGTCTTCCGGCTGACGTCATCGGAAGAGGAGAATTGTTGTCTTCCGGCTGACGTCATCGGAAGAGGAGAATTGTTGTCTTCCGGCTGACGTCATCGGAAGAGGAGAATTGTTGTCTTCCGGCTGACGTCATCGGAAGAGGAGAATTGTTGTCTTCCGGCTGACGTCATCGGAAGAGGAGAATTGTTGTCTTCCGGCTGACGTCATCGGAAGGGGAAAGATGGTTGTCTTCCGGCTGACGTCATCGGAAGGGGAAAGATGGTTGTCTTCCGGCTGACGTCATCGGAAGAGGAGAATTGTTGTCTTCCGGCTGACGTCATCGGAAGAGGAGAATTGTTGTCTTCCGGCTGACGTCATCGGAAGAGGAGAATTGTTGTCTTCCGGCTGACGTCATCGGAAGGGGAAAGATGGTTGTCTTCCGGCTGACGTCATCGGAAGGGGAAAGATGGTTGTCTTCCGGCTGACGTCATCGGAAGAGGAGAATTGTTGTCTTCCGGCTGACGTCATCGGAAGAGGAGAATTGTTGTCTTCCGGCTGACGTCATCGGAAGGGGAAAGATGGTTGTCTTCCGGCTGACGTCATCGGAAGGGGAAAGATGGTTGTCTTCCGGCTGACGTCATCGGAAGAGGAGAATTGTTGTCTTCCGGCTGACGTCATCGGAAGAGGAGAATTGTTGTCTTCCGGCTGACGTCATCGGAAGGGGAAAGATGGTTGTCTTCCGGCTGACGTCATCGGAAGAGGAGAATTGTTGTCTTCCGGCTGACGTCATCGGAAGAGGAGAATTGTTGTCTTCCGGCTGACGTCATCGGAAGAGGAGAATTGTTGTCTTCCGGCTGACGTCATCGGAAGAGGAGAATTGTTGTCTTCCGGCTGACGTCATCGGAAGAGGAGAATTGTTGTCTTCCGGCTGACGTCATCGGAAGAGGAGAATTGTTGTCTTCCGGCTGACGTCATCGGAAGAGGAGAATTGTTGTCTTCCGGCTGACGTCATCGGAAGGGGAAAGATGGTTGTCTTCCGGCTGACGTCATCGGAAGAGGAGAATTGTTGTCTTCCGGCTGACGTCATCGGAAGAGGAGAATTGTTGTCTTCCGGCTGACGTCATCGGAAGAGGAGAATTGTTGTCTTCCGGCTGACGTCCCCCCCCCCCCCCCCCCCCCCCCCCGGAAGATGTGAACTCTAAGCTTGTCGTTTAGCGATTGGCTGAGGCTGATGGCTCGCCGGCAGATGCTATGCACTCATAAAGTACGTTTTCAAAAAAAAAAAAGAGTACAAAATGAATTTAAGTTTAAGTAAGGCAAGAATTCGTGACGGTCCTCCTAGGGCGACACATAGTACAGGAAATACGTCGTGGATACCCTCCATAGAAGCCAGAAGCTGCAATCTGTACTCCAACTTCCCGATCCTCTTCAGAATAGGAAAGAGCCCCACATAACGAGGGTTCAACTTACCCCTCCTTCCAAATCTCGCTACGCCTTTGAATGGAGAAACTTTCAAATAGACCTCATCGCCTTCCTCGAACTCCAGCTCTCTCCGTCTGGTGTCAGCATAGCTCTTCTGCCTGCTCTGAGCTACCTCGATACGCTGTCGGATAATGGCAATCTTCTCTGCCGTCTGCTGTAGAATCTCTAGACCAACGATGCTGGCCTCGCCAACCTCGTCCCAATATAACGGAGACCTACACTTGCGACCATACAGCGCCTCATATGGAGCCATGCCAATCGTAGCCTGGAAGCTGTTGTTGTACGAGAACTCAATCAGAGGTAAATAGCGGCTCCACGAGCCCTGAAACTCCAGCACACAAGCTCTGAGCATATCCTCAAGAATCTGATTCGTCCTCTCTGTCTGACCATCAGTCTGAGGATGAAATGCAGTGCTGAAATTAAGCTGAGTCCCCATAGCTTTATGCAGGCTCTTCCAGAACTTTGATGTAAATCTCGGATCACTATCTGAGACTATGAAAACTGGTACACCGTGCAATCTGACAATCTCCTGCACATATAGCTCTGCGAGCTGATCCATAGACGATGCCATCCTCACAGATAAGAAGTGGGCCGACTTTGTCAATCGGTCCACAATAACCCATATGCCATCATGGCCCTTCGTCGTCCTCGGGAGCCCCACAATAAAGCCCATGGAGATTTGCTCCCACTTCCACTCCGGAATCGGCAGTGGCAATAACGTTCCGGCCTGTCTCTGGTGCTCTGCCTTTACCTGCTGACATACTAGGCAGGTCTCAACATACTTGGCAACCTCCCTCTTCATGTTCGGCCACCAGAAGTGTTGTTTCAAATTCCGGTACATCTTGGTACTTCCCGGGTGTACAGAATATGCCGAAGAATGTGCCTCGGCCAATATCTCCTTCTTCAGATCCTCGTCGTTAGGCACGTACCACCTATGCCTGAACTTCAGAATACCATCATCAGATAAATGGAAATCCGACGAGTCTCCCAAGGTCATACTCGATCAAAGCTCCATACACTCTGAATCACTCAGCTGAGCCTCGCGTATACGATCTAGAATAGTCGGCCTGAGAGAAATGTTGGCGAGCATACTGGACAACTCAGCCACTATCTCCACATCGAATCTCTCAATCTCAGACCGTAGCGTAACTGACATCGCTGCTAGTGAAGGCTGACTCGCAGAAGGCACTCTACTCAAGGCATCAGCAACCTTGTTCACTTTCCCCGGATGGTACTTGATATCAAAATTATAATCCTTGACGAACTCAAGCCATCGTCTCTGTCGCATGTTCAGTTCCTTCTGTGTAAACAAGTACTTCAGGCTCTTGTGGTCAGAAAATATCTCGCACTGCTGCTCATATAAATAATGTCTCCATATCTTCAGTGCGAAGACCACAGCTGCTAACTCAAGGTCGTGCGTAGGGTAATTCTGCTCGTACGGCTTCAACTGCCAAGAAGCATATGCAATAACTCTCCCCTCTTGCATCAACACACAACCGAGTCCCACTCCAGATGCATCACAATAAATACTGTATCTGACACCTTCAACAGGTAGCGCCAGTACTGGAGCGGTGGTCAATCTCTGCTTTAACTCCATAAAACTATCTTCACAAGCAGCCGACCATACAAACTTCTCGTTCTTCCGAGTCAATCATGTAAGAGGAAGTGCGATCTTCGAGAATCCTTCTATAAACTTCCGATAATAACCAGCCAATCCGAGAAATCCACGCACCTCACGTACGTTCTTCGGCTGTGGCCAATCTCTGACCACCTGAATCTTGCTCGGATCCACAGAAACTCCGTCCTGTGATACAATATGGCCAAGGAAGCTCACTCTGTCAAGCCAGAACTCGCACTTCGAAAACTTTGGATACAACTGATGCTGACATAGGGTCCTCAGAACAATCCTCAGATGCTCCTTGTGTTCTTCCTTCGTCTTAGAGTAGATCAATATGTCGTCGATGAAAACCACCACGAACTTGTCCAGATACTCCTTGAAGACACGGTTCATCAGGTCCATAAACGCTGCAGGGGCATTAGTAAGTCCGAAAGACATGACAAGGAACTCATAATGCCCATACCTTGTTCGGAATGCTGTCTTCTGAATATCATCCCTCCGGACTTTCAGCTGATAATAACGCGAGCGCAGGTCGATCCTGGAAAATACTCGGGCACCCTGTAGCTGATCAAATAAGTCATCGATACGAGGTAGCGGATACTTATTCTTCACTGTGAGCTTATTCAGCTCCCTGTAATCAATACCCGTCCTTCTTCTTGACAAATAAAACGGGCGCACCCCAAGGAGAAACACTGGGTCGAATGAAACCCTTCTCCAACAACTCGTCAAGCTGAGTCCACAGCTCTCTCAACTCAGCTGGTGCCAATCGATACGGGTTTTTAAACCTCGGTGCAGAGTTAGGATACACATCAATAGTGAACTCAATCTCCCAGTCTGGTGGTAAACCGGGAAGATCATCTAGAAAGATCCTAGAGAACTCTCTGACAATAGGAATATCGCTCAGCTTTTCTCCGCTGAGCAACTGACAATCAAAGACAGAGGCCAAATAAATAGAGCACGCACCTTTAAACTGCTCGTTGACCATCATGGAATAAGAAATAGTCGAGCTACTCAATCTGTTCATCGCCTGATAAGAAAACTCGGCTTTACCCGGGGGTCGGAAGGTCACCATCCCGGATCGACAATTGATGGTGGCGAAGTGCTGTGCTAGCCAGTCCATCCCTAAGATCAGATCATAGTGTTCTATGCCCATAACAATAAGGCGAGCATAGAGGGTATTACATCCAACCGAGACAATATTGCCCTGCACAATCTGACGTGACTGCATACGCTCTCCTGAGGGCAACATCACACTATATTCGCACTCTGCTAACTCTGGCACTAATCTCAATCTAGACATGCAAGCAATCGATATAAAGGAGTGCGTAGCTCCTGTATCCATCAAAGTAAATACAGCTGTACCCATAATCAGAATAGTACCTGCCATCACAGCAGGCTGATCATCGTCATCAACATCGGCTGGCTCTATAAATGCGAAGACCCTCGGGGTCACTCTCCTCTGATCTCCACCTAACTGGTCTCGGCCAGGCTTCGGGCAATCTCTGACGTAATGGCCAAGCTCCCCACATCTAAAGCATCGGTTAGTGCCAACACGGCACTCACCACTGTGTTCTCTCTGACAAATGAGGCACCACGGTATCTGAGAAGCCCCCTGCACTTGCTTCCCTTTACCCCGATCAATACCTTCCTCAAGAGGTCTCTTCACACCCCTCGGCTGCTGCTGAGGCGGCTGTGCTCTCGGCTGCCCTCCTCGGTTCTGTGACTGAGGACGGATCTCTCGAAAGAAGCCCTTCGCTGGCTCCCTCGGTCTAACACAAGTGGCTCTGGCAGCCTCAATATCCAGAGCTCTGGCCGTGATATCAGAATAGGGCACGTCAATAATACCTGAGACAACCACGTGCATCCGGATCTCCGGATTAAGTCCTCCATAAACTGGTGCACCTTCTCCTCATTATCGCTAACAAGACGAGGTGCAAATCTGGATAATGCCTCAAACCTCCGAATATAATCAGCAACTGAACCAGTCTGCTTCAGCTGCATAAACTCGTTCCTCTTGGCCACCCTCACTGTGCGGCTGAAATACTTATCGAAGAATAGAAACTTGAACCGATCCCAAGTCATAATAGATACGTCCGTCGTCACCTTAATCGAATCCCACCAGAAACGGGCATCCATCGCTAAGTGAAAGGTAGCATACGCCACCTTGCTCCCGTTCCCCACCTCGGTATAAGCTAACATATCCTCCATAACTCGGATCCACTCCTCAGCAACAGTAGGATCCGATGATCGACCATCAAATACTGGAGGCCGTAGGCCCTGAAACTTCTGCATGCCCTGGTTATTGGGAACTATCAAATCGTGGGCTCTCTGGTTCTCCCGATTCACTAAGTCCGTAATATGTTGCGCTTGCCTGTCCATATGCTGAGACTGGCGATCTATCAACTCCGTAAATCGATCTAGCGCGTCATCTCTAGGATCTCTTCCTCGAGTCATAGTGTAAAAAGCCTATAACAAATTAAATAGATAATCCTAAGAAACAAAATCAAACGAAGCTATAAACAGACTTACAGTTGATGAAGGATGTCCGCGTAGTGGCTGTGCAGTCGAGCAGTCTACAGAATCGATTTTAAAACCCGGGAGCTCTGATACCATAACTGTAACACCCCTAAAACTGTACCCATTTACCCATATAAATTTTTCATTTTATTTTACACTTTAAGCGGAAACTAAATCGGAATTGAAGTCGTTAGTGTTGTTTGGAAAACCATTTAAAACATACATAAAATTGTTTAATAAACAATTAAAACTATTTAATTAAAAACAAATTTTAATTAAAAACAATTGGGAGGGTAAAACTGTCCAGCCATGAAAACAGAGGGCAGCGACCAGACGCTGCAGCATGCAGCGCCTGATAGCTGCATGCTGTGCAGCATGCAGCGCCTGATCGCTGCATGTTGGGCAGAATGCAGCGATCGATCTCTGCATGCTGCAGAGATCGATCGCTGCACACTCTGTGCAGCGATCCACCATTGCCTTCGATCGCCATCTCTCTTTCTCTTCATCACTTCTCTTGTGCCATTTTTTCCAAGTGCTCTCTGGAAACTCCAGAGAGCAAAACCACAGTCTGATCTGCTCTCTGGAATCCGATTCCAGAGAGCAACAATTCCTCAAATAACACAATATTTTAAACCCAATAAAACTTCTTAAAACGAACTGCATGGATACGTTTAAAGTTGTCTAATCCTCCTGTTTCAAATTCCAAGCAGTTCCAGTAAAAACTATCAAAACACCGATTATAAACAGATTTCTAAAAATGTTTAAAACATCAAATATGAACCTAACATCTAACCATATCCAAACATGTTCGTCTATACATGCATGTCATCCATTAAATCCCACAAAATACTTACACCGACATCCCCACGGGTCAAAACGCGCCGACTGCTCAGCACACTCCCACGGGCCATTCTCCGTCAACTGCATCAGACTTCGGGAGGAGGAACCTCGTCCTCACCTGGCTCGATGTCACCTAAAATGTCACCTACACCATACAGACACCTATGAGCTAACAGGCTCAGTAAATTCTACGTAAATGCAGATGCGTGCAGTGCATATGGAGTTCAGAAATCATGCATAACAGAGCGTCGCAGACAGTATATCACCGAGATCTCATCCCCCTAACCGAAGGGGGCCCATCCTGTGGTCGGACTACCCTGTGCGGTTAGAGGAGGGGGGTACACGCTTAAAAACACCTACAGCCGTGCCTGAGCCCCACCTCGCGTGATCAGATAACAGATTACATTCATTAATTACAGTACATGAGATGTGGTATCGGCCAGACCCTTAATCAGCCCGCACGATAGATCAAGAGCCCCAAATTTCTGGGCCACATGGTTTTCAAAAAACATCGTGCAGTGCAGAAATTCGTTTTCATGCCAAGTTAAAATATGTGATGCATGGACAGTTCAATATAAAGTAAACAAACAAGCATGCGTACCATCAAAACTGTAAATGAAATATCCTACAAAACGTTTAAACCTAACTACCCAACCAAAGCAGTTAAAACAATCAATCCTCCAAGATCCTCGACGCTAAATCGAAGTACGGTGTAGACCAATCGGTCAGAGTAAGTCACGAGAACTTACCTTGAGCGCACAGATTCTTGAGCTTCGTCCAAGAGAGTCGTTCACCTAAGCAATTCAAAGCGTTTATCGTTAAAACGAATTTAAACTTCTAAACGTCCAAATTCAACAAAACCTTAACTAAGGAATTCCTTAAAACTTCCAACTCATCAAATCGAGATACTTAAACGACTAATTCATGTTCGATGGTTCGAAATTACAATTAACGAACTTTTTCAAAAATTCCTAATTTTTAACCTTTTCACGATTTGATTTAACTTCGTCCAATAACGTAAAATACGTGCAATATATACTTAATCAAGGCTAACCTATTAATTACGAACCCTAATTCGCGTTTTTAACGAAAATAAACCGAAACCCTAAACGGAAACCTAACGCTAAACCGGTCCAAAAACTGAAAACCGAAGCTCTAGAATTATAGATTCGTACCTAGGATAGCCATCCAATAATATAATAATAGTATTCTTAAAAATCCATACGAGCCGGATATTACACGTCGAGCCAGGTGAGGACGACGTTCCTCCTCCTGACGTATGATGCAGTTGACGGAGAATGGACCGTGGGAGTGTGCTGAGCAGTCGGTGCGTTTTGACCCGTGGGGATGTCTGCGTAAGTATTTTGGGGGATTTAACGAATGTATAGATGAACAGATTAGGATGTTGGATCTGGCTAGATGTTAGGTTTATGTTTGATGTCTTAATTGTTTTTTTAGAAATCTGTTTATAATCTGTGTTTTTATAGTTTTTACTGGAACTGCTTGGAATTTTAAACAGGAAGATTAGACAACTTTAAACGTATCCATGCAGTTCGTTTTATGAAAATTTAACGTGAATTCAGGATGGTTAATTAGGGTGTAAAGATGTATGAAAATGTGGGAAAACTGCTCTCTGGAATCTCGGATTTCAGAGAGAAGTCGCTGCAATACAGCGACTGGTGGCTGCAATATGCAGCGACTGGTCGCCGCATTGTGCAGCAATCGGGCGCTGCATTATGCAGCGACTGATCGCTGCATAATGCAGCGCCTGCAGCGATTAGTCGCCGCTTTGTTTTTCCTCTGCTTTCCGGTTTTGCCCTCCCATGTTTGATATTGTTTTATTTGTTTTATTAAACATTATTTCTAGTTTTAATAAATTGAATTGAAATATGTTTTAAATGAATTTCGTTTTCAATTCTGGTTTAGATTTCGGTTTGACTTCCGCTTAAGTTTAATTAAGAAAAAAATAAAAAATATATATAAGAATAGTTATTCTTAAAAATCCGTACGAGCCGGATATTACACGTCGAGCCAGGTGAGGACGACGTTCCTGCTCCTGACGTATGATGCAGTTGACGGAGAATGGACGTGGGAGTGTGCTGAGCAGTCGGTGCGTTTTGACCCGTGGGATGTCTGCGTAGTATTTTGGGGGATTTAACGAATGTATAGATGAACAGATTAGGATGTTGGATCTGCTAGATGTTAGGTATATGTTTGATGTCTTAATTGTTTTTTTAGAAATCTGTTTATAATCTGTGTTTTTATAGTTTTTACTGGAACTGCTTGGAATTTGAAACAGGAGGATTAGACAACTTTTAAACGTATCCATGCAGTTCATTTTTATGAAAATTTAACGTGAATTCAGGATGTTTAATTAGGGTGTAAGTTGTATGAAAATGTGGGAAACATGCTCTCTGGAATCTCGATTTCAGAGAGAAGTTGCTGCAATACAGCGACTGTGGCTGCAATATGCAGCGACTGGTCGCCGCATTGTGCAGCAATCGGGCGCTGCATTATGCAGCGACTGATCGCTGCATAATGCAGCGCCTGCAGCGATTAGTCGCCGCTTTGTTTTTCCTCTGCTTTCCGGTTTTGCCCTCCCATGTTTGATAATTGTTTTATTTGTTTTATTAAACATTATTTCTAGTTTTAATAATTGAATTGAAATATGTTTTAAATGAATTTTCGATTTCATTCTGGTTTAGATTTCGGTTTGACCTTCCGCTTAAGTTTAATTAAGAAAAAAAAAAAAAAAAAAAAATATATATATAATATATATATATATATATATATATATATTTCTTTTCTCAAGTTTTTAGAGTTTTACCTTTCTCCTTGTAAAAACTCTAGCTCTGATTGCGCTCTCTCTCCCTCTTTGTATGCTACAACTATTGTGAATAAACAAGTAAGTATTTTCTTATACTTCTTCTCCTTCGCTTCCCCCCTTCTGGTATCAGAGCCAAATGATTGGCTAAATTTGTAT
Organism: Begonia masoniana; assembly: GCA_022432975.1. Taxonomy (NCBI): domain Eukaryota; kingdom Viridiplantae; phylum Streptophyta; class Magnoliopsida; order Cucurbitales; family Begoniaceae; genus Begonia; species Begonia masoniana. The sequence continues at coordinate 53,081,625 of CM039502.1, forward strand.
TTGCTTTCAAATAACTAAGGACTTGTCGATAAGTTTTCTAATGTAAATCGATATTCGTTTTAACTTCATACGATCTTTTGTTCTTCTCAATACGATGAGGGTGATCTCTTCAACACGATTCTATTAACTCTTTCCGTGCTTCATGTGCAAAGAATACTTGCTTTGATTTCACTTTGTTTGTGAATGTCTTTCTGTTGCCGTGTTGGGGTGTGTGGCCGCTTAGCCGTGAGAAAGGCGTTAGGCAAAAATACCCATTTGCATGGTTGAGAGACATTTGCAAACTTTGTGAAATTATCTTTGACAGTGCAAGTAATCTTGTTAGTCTCATGTTTAGTATAGAGGGAATTAATAGATCAATACGAAGTTATCCGCAAGTCAATACGAGATGAATCGAAGATCAATACGAAGTTAAACCTTATATCTATTTATAGTTGAAAACTTGAAGTCAAGTAGTTGTGTTATTTGAAAGTAAATTCTACAAATTGAATATGATTTGATCTCAAATATATTCTCTGAAATTCTATTAAAATGAAGAAAATATAGAATTATCACAAGAAGAAGTATTAAATATTGGACAATTCCCGATATTGAACCAAAAACTATTTATAAAATAGGTACTTTTGAAAATCTTATTAATCGTATTGTTAAAACTTCTGAGCAAACTATCTGCTTAGATACTAATGAAAAAACTATAAAATTATTAGGATTAAAAGATATTCAAAAATATTTTGCTAAATATAAGTATATTCATGTTGGACTTATTCAAATAGCTTTTAAACCATTGACTATTCCAGGTTTAAATGCTAGTATATTAGCTACTCTTAGAGACGCTAGGAGTCAAAATTATAAAGAATCTTTAATGGGTGTATACAAACCAGTTTATGTCATGGTCCCATTTAGTTAATGTTTAATCTAATTAACTTATTTGACTGATACCAATTTATTTGAACCGTAGTTTAAAATTCAAACTCATGCTACGGAGTTCTTCAAGGATCCGAACTATTGCTATAATCTATCGAGCAAGTTAGAACGAATGAATACTTAATGTCCTCAAGTTAAATTAAAAGATAATCAGAAAAACTTTATTAATTGAAAGTGATATAATGAAAACTAACTATTATTCTAGATACAACTGGATGGGGAAGGGTCACCTTTCCAGAAACAATGGACTATTTCTCAAGCGGTATTCCTCAACAAATTAATAAAAAATCGATCAAATTATTCAAACCCCTGAAGGGAATCTAGAAATTAATTTGATATAATCAATCAAGAAAAATATTCTTTTCCAGAAGCTATTTGGTACTCTATTCCTCCTTATCAGTAGATATCTTAGTCTCGATTTCTGGATCTGAAACCTATTTCTAATATGACGTTTAAAATTATGGACCAACAAATCCTATGGTGTTTCTTCGACTCACCCCCCCCCCCCCCCACCCCCCCCCCCCCCCCCCCCCCCCCCTCTTTCCCCCCCCCCCCCCCCCCCCCTCCACCCCCCCCCCCCCCCCCCCCCCCCCCCCCCCCCCCCCCCCCCCCCCCCCCCCCCCCCCCCCCCCCATTAATACGTGAAAATGAAAAAGGAGAACTCTCACACTAAAAGAGCGGTCACCTAACCGACGGGGCCCATCCTGTGGTCGGACTAGACCCTGTTTTCGTTAGAGGAGGGGTGTTACACGCTTAAAACACCTACAGCCTGCTCTGAGCCCCACCATGCGCGTGATCAGATAACAGATACTTCATTATTACAGTACATGAAGATTGTGGTATCGGCCAGACCTTAATCAGCCCGCACGATAGATCAAGAGCCCCAAATTTCTGGGCCCATGGTTGCAAAAAACATCTGTGCAGGCCATAAATTCGTTTTTCATGCCAAGTTAAAATATGGTGATGCATGGACGTTCAATATAAAGTAAACAACAGCATCTTACCATCAAACTGAAATGAATATCCTACAAACGTTTAAAAACTACTACCCCAACCAAAGCAGTTAAAACAAATCATCCTCCAAGATCCTCTACGCTAAAATCGAAGTTACGGTGTAGAACATCGTTCTAGTAGTCCAGAACTTCCCCTTGAGCGCAAAAAAAAACAGATTCTGAGCTCGTCCAAGAGAGTCGTTCACCTAAATCAATTCAAAACTTTATCGTTTAAAACGAATTTAAACTTCTAAACGTCCAAATTCAACAACACCTTAACTAAGACTTCCTTAAAACTTCCAACTCATCAAATCGCGATACTTAAAAACACTAATTTCAATGTTCGATGGTTCCGAAATTACTACACTTAACGAACTTTTTCAAAATTCTAATTTTTAACCTTTTCACGATTTGATTTACTTTCGTCCAATACGAAAATACGACATATATAAACTTAATCAAGGCTACCTATTAATTACGAACCCTAATTCGCGGTTTTAAACGCAAATAAACCGAAACCCTAAACGGAAACCTAACGCTAACCGTCCAAAAACGAAAACCGAAGCGCTAGAATTATAGTTCGTCCCCTAGATAGCCTACCATAATAGAATATAGTTCTTAAAATCCATACGAAGCCAGATATAACAACTCGAGCCAGGTGGAGGACGAACGTCCTCTCTGACGTTGATGCAGTTTACGGAGAATTGGACCGTGGGAGTGTCTTATCATCGGTGCGTTTTGACCCGTGGCTGTCTGCGTAAGTAATTTTTGGATTTACGAATGTATGATTAACATATTAGATGTTGATCCGGCTAGATGTTTAGGTTTATGTTTGATGCTTAATTGTTTTTTTTTAGAAATCTGTTTATAAACTGTGGTTTTTATAGTTTTTACTGGACACTGCTTGGATTTAAACAGAAGATTAGACACTTTAAACTATCCATGCAGTTCGTTTTAAATGAAATTTAACGTGAATTCATGATGTTTAATTAGGTGTAAAGCTGTAGGAAACTGTGAAACGGCTCTCTGGAATCTCGTATTCATAGAGAGTCCTGCAAACGCGACTGGTGGCGGCAATATGAGCGACTGGTCCCGCATGTGCAGCAATCGGGCGCTGCATTATGCACGACTGATCGCTGCCTAATGATCGCCTGCAGCGATTAGTCGCCGCTTTGTTTTTTCCTCTGCTATTCCCGTTTGCCCTCCCTGTTTGATACTTGTTTCATTGTTTTTATTTAACGTATTTCTAGTTTTAATAAATGATTGAAATATGTTTTAAATGAATTTCGTTTTCAATTCTGGTTTAGATTTCGTTTGACTTCCGCTTAAGTTAACTAAGCAAAAATAAAAAATATATAATCATAATAGTATCTTAAAAATCCTACGGCCTGATATTACACTCGAGCCATGTGAGGACGACGTTCTCTGCTCGGACGTTGATCAGTTGACGGAGAATGGACCGTGGAGTGTGGCTGAGCAGTCGGTGCGTTTTGGAAGCCCGGGGGATGTCCTGCGTTAAGTCTTTTTTGGGGTTAACGATGTATAAGAGGAACGATTAGGTGTTGGATCTGGCTAGATGTTTAGGTAATGTTTGATGTCTTAATTGTTTTTTTAGAATCTGTTTATATCGTGTTTTTATAGTTTTTACTGGGAACTGCTTGGAATTGAAACAGGAGGATTTAGACAACTTTTAAACTATCCATGCAGTTCTTTTTATGAAATTTAACGTGAATTCATGGAATGTTTCATTAGGGTGTAAAGTTGTATGAAAATGTTGGAAACTTCTCTCTGGAATCTCGATTTCCAAGAGAAGTTGCTGCAATACAGCGACTGTTGGTGCAATATGGCATCGACTGGTCGCCGCATTTGTGTCAGCAATCGGTCGCTGCTTATGCATCACGATCGTGCATAATGCAGCTCGCCGGCAGCGATTAGTCGCCGCTTTGTTTTTCCTTCTGCTTTCCGGTTTTTGCCTCCCATTTGATAATGGTTTTTATTTGTTTTATTAACATTCTTTCTTAGTTTTAAATAATTAAAAGAATTGAAATATGTTTTAACAATGAATTATTCGTTTCATTCTGGTTTAGATTTCGGTTTGACTTCCGCTTACGTTTTAATTAGAAAAAAAAAAAAAAACAAAAAATATCTATATAGATCTATATAGATCTAGATATATTATATTCTTTTCCTCAGTTTTTTAGCGTTTGAATACCTTTTCTCCTTGTAAAACTCTGCCTGATTGCTCTCTCTCTCCCTCTTTGTATCTACAAGCTTTGTGAATAAACATTACGTATTTTCTTATACTTTCTTTCTCCTCGCTCCCCCCCTTCTGGTATCAGAGCCAAATGATTGGCTAAATTTTATTTGCTTTCAAATAACTCGGACTTTCGCAGTTTCTAATGTAAATCGATACTTTAAACTGCAATACATCTTTTTGTTCTTCTCACTCGATGAGTGGACTCTTCACACAATTCTATTACTCTTTCCCGTGCTGTCATGGTGCAAAGAATACTTGCTTTGATTTCCTTTGTTTTGAATGATCTTTTCTTGTGCCGTTTTGGGTTGTGTGGCCGCTTAGCCGTGAGACAGCGTTAGGCAAAATACCCAGTTGCATGTTGAAGACCTTTGCTAACTTTGGTGAATTATTCGTTGACGTGCAAGTATCTTGTTAGTCTCATGTTTAGTATAAGGGAAGTAATAGATAATACGAAGTTATCCCAAGTCAATACAGATGAATCGAACGATCAATACGAAGTAAACCTTATATCTATTATTATAGTTGAAAACTTGTGAAAGTCAATGTTGTGTTTTATTTGAAAGTACCATTCTACAAATTGATATGAATTTGATCGTCAATATATCTCTGAAAATTCTATTAAAAAATGAAGAAAATATAAATATCACAAGAGAGTATTAAATATGGACAATTCCTATAGTGACCCAAAAACCCTCTTTATAAAATGTATCTTTGAATCTTATTAACCGTATTGTTAACTTTCTTGAGCAAACTATCTGCTTAGATACTAATGAAAACTATAAAATTGATTAGGATTAAAAGAGATGCACAATATTTTGCTCACTATAAGTATACTTCAGTTGGACTTATTCAAATAGCGTTTAAAACCATTGACTATCCGGTTTAATGCTATTATATTGCTACTCTTAGAGACCTATGAGTAACTTATAAGTACTCTTTACATGGGTGTTAATACACCCAGTTTATGTCATGGTCCCATTTATTTTAATGTTTATCCTATTTAACTTTATCTTTGACTGATAAAAGTTTTTGAATCGAAGTTTTAAATATCAAACTCATGCTACGAGTTTTCTTCAAGGATCAGAAACTATTGCTATAATCTATCGATTAAGTTATAAAGTAATGATACTTTATGTCATCAAGTTAAATTAAAAGATAATCCAGGAGAAAAAACTTTATTAATGAAAGGATAATGAAAACTAATAGATCTATTACTAGCATAATAAACTGGGATGAAGCACATTTCCAGAACAATGGACTATTCCTACAAGCCCGGAGGACCTAAACCAATTTTAATAAAAAAACGATAAATTATTCAAACCCCTGAAGGACATATAGAAATTAAATTTGAAATAATTAATCAAGAAAAATATCTTTTCCAGAAGTCTATCTTCTCGTTCATGCTATTCCCCTTATCAAGTAGATTATCTAGTTCTAGATTTTTGTATCTGAAAAACACATTTCTACTATTGAAGCTTGAAAAAATATCTGACGACAAATACCTCATGGTGTATTCGAAGCAATTATACTCCCTCGAAATATGGAAAAAGAAGAAAAGAAACCTATCACACAAAAGAGAGTCACCTACTGTTTCAGGAAATGGAATTTAAATATGATGAATACTCAAATTTAAGCAAAGATGATATTAGAAAAATATGAACGAAGAATACAATCTCCTGAAAATGCTCGCTCTAAGTAAATGGATTGATAAAAAAATATTATAACAAAGCTTGGAAGAGTTTAAAAAATTAATAATGACATAAGATTTTATTCATTCTTATGTAGATTTAAAAAAGGATCTAATAACTTTTAGTGAATGGTAATGGACGATATTTATAACCCTGTATTCGAAATATCAAATTAATATTTTAGAAGACTATAATAACATTGTAAAAATTGGATAGATAAAAAACAAGAAAGTATTAAAATCTAACATCCACCTTTAGAAAACCTTTAGCATAAAGAATAATTACTATTGAAGCTATACCTTTAGTTACGGTATCTCAACCTATTGAAGATAAGATGATATTATCATTAAACAAATGAATTATAATAAATATTCCTAGAGTACTTATAGGACAACAATTATCAAGAGTTGAAACTCAATTAAATTAAATTATCTGAAAATCCAAATAAAAAGGCTTATAGAAGATATTTCTAGTACTAGGCATCGACTGAGACATCTGGAAGAAAGAAAGGAAATATTTCTATTCCTGATTAAGACCTCCTATAGTAATATATAAATTCAATTTAAATCTCCGAAATGATAATAATGATTATTGATCAATTAGCTAAAAGAATGAAACAATTAAATATTATGTGTTATTAATCACAAGTTGAAAATCTATGGAAAATTATCACATGAAATTCATCCAACTATTGATTCTAGCTCTTGGGCCAGCTATGATACTTATAGTGAAGACGAGAATATGCCTTCTCATTTAAAAAAAAAAGAATACATATTTGATTGAGTCTGACTAGATAATATTCATGGTATATATCATTCTTTATGATATACTCTGTGAGTTTTTTGGAATTGCTCTGAATGGTTAATTGAATAAAATTGCAATATACCTAGGGGAGCGGCTAGATTATGGGGGAGTACGCAAAGTTAATCAATTTCGATTGTCATAATCAAAAACGGGGAGATTGTTGAGCTTATAGAATGTTTAGCCAGAATTTGATTTTTGATTTATGTATTTGTATAATAGTGTAACAAGGTGGATTTTTGTATTTAAGAGAATAATGAATATGAGGTTATTTGGAAATACCTTGAAACTGGTATTTTCGTTGTCTACTAACATCGTTTGAGTCATACATAATTAAATATAAAAACAGCTTGACTCTATACCGATCGCTACAACGACAAAGAATGATGCATCTGCCGATAGCGTTTTTGA